>OZ010599.1:61774413-61864413 GCA_963932145.1 Acanthosepion lycidas | reverse complement strand
GACTGACCTCATAGTGACCGCTTATCCCTAACGTTGTCACAATTATTTGAAGTGCTGTTGTTTAAAAATGCCTTACTGCTCAAATCTTTTTTCGTGTTTTTTTTTTTTTTAAATCTTTAAAACCACTAACACGCTGCAGGGTTTATAAAAAAGATATTATAAGGAGAATGAACAATACATCTAAATAAACCGCAAAGGGTTGTTAAGCCGTAAAAAACAAATCAAAATAATAAAAAAAAAGTCAAATCAAAATAAATTAAATCTATATTATAATACAGATAGTTAAATTTTTACGGAATAAAGTTTCGATTGTATAAGTCATTGATAGTTTTCGGTGTAACATTAGCAAAGTTCCGATAGCAACAATTATTTATTTTAGAGAAATAATTCTCACTATTTATGCAGAATTACTAATTTGGGCGATAAAAATCAATGCCAATTATTCACAGTGTTTTAAACATAGCATACCGTTCTCTGAAACTGTCTGGCAGAAATTAATAATTAGTACCCATTAACGTGGAGGAATATAAAACCAGGAAGTATTGTTGACCAAAAATTCTGCAATAGGTACGACTCTCAAGTCTTTCCCTATAATTGTGTTATTTTTCCGTGATGCTAACAAATATGATGCCATTCCTTAACAACAATATAAATCTTGATAATCTCGTAGACAATAAGATAATTTAAATAATCCATCCCCACAGATAATCGAATCTACCAACAGAAGACAACAATCCTGCTTTCCCTCTTGAGGCGAATATATTTATGATGAGGGGAGATATGCCAATGCTATAGGAGTATTTATAGGCGGGAAAAGAAAGATTCTAAACAGAAAAAAATCCCAAATCCTCCAACAAGTGTTCTATGAATTAGAACTCAAAATAAAATTTTCCAAAATAGAAACTAAGATCTGGAATTCGAATGAAAGTAGTGGAGGCCCGTACCCTGAATCCATCATAAAAAATCAGGATGTGGATTTAGTAAATACTAAACCTTTCCAATAATCCGGTTCACGAATCCGTTATCCAAAATTCCGTATAGAAGTTAAGGAAATTGAACAGAGAAAATTCACCGCTAGATGTAGTTTCGCTCAATAGCGCAATCTTCCACGTAAGCCGACGATGGCAACGCAAGCGGTCCTCTGGTGGCAACCACCGGTGGGCCTCTGCCGGCGGACAGACAGCGGTCCGTCAGCGATAAACGCTAGTGTCATGCCACCCATTGGCAGATTGGTGGCTTGCGTGTAGGGAAACTACTACAAAACCTAAAGATTAACCTGAAAAATCAAATCACTTGCTTAAATAGCGTCGTAAAATGGAGACTTTTATATATAGTAAAATAGTTTCTGATTTTAGAAGCATTTTTTTTTTTATCCCTGAATGAATATAGTTGAACAATGTTTAAATCAATCACAATTGGAGCCCTGAATATCTCTCCATTTCCGCCATCGACTTACAACAAGAAGGGGCATAAATAAGATTGTTTTTATAGACTATCATATCGTATCTTTTCTAATGATACATTCCATAAGAACGTAGGCGATTGCGGTTCTCCACACTTTCCTTTCCTTTCTTATCTCTAAATTGTCATGAGTGGTTTCCCGCTGCCTTCTCCAAGGATTTGAATTGTTTTTTTTATTTCTCCTAGACTTGCTGCCACTCAAGGCTAGAAGCCCATTTTACGCTACTATTTAACCTATAGATGGGAGATTAATTTTAACTTCCTCCTTTTCCCAAGCGCATTTGTGCAAAAGCGAACGCAACATTTTAGATCGGAATTTGAACTCGGCTTGCCCATCCCATTTTCTATGCCATCTGCCCACCCCTAAAATGAAGTGTTTATATATAAGAAGATTGTATTGCGCCAAACATCCAAGTGGAAAGAGTTTTCCTGCTGATTTTCATTTCTGCGTCATTAGCAGTTACGCTATCAGTGCATTCCGTAGGACAGGGCAATGCTAAAATAAGGTTATTATATATAAGATTGTATAGCGCCGAGCCCCTAAGTGAAGATTGCTGGATTGCAGATTTACCTCTCAGCGTACATAACAATTACGCTATTACTACTTCCTATAATACGGTTCAATGCTAAAATAATATATTTATATATAAGATCGTATAGCGCCAAAACAGCAAATGGAGAGTAATTCCTTGTTTATTTCCGTTTCTCCATCAATAACAATTACGCTACGCGAATATCACGAAGAACAGTGCAATGCTAAAATAAGTTGAGTATATGTAAGAAGATTGTATAGCGCCGAACCTACGAGTGGAGAGTTTTTGTTTTCTGATTTCCATTTTATGATACCTGAACATACCTTAGAAAGGTGCAACGCTAAAATAATGCAATTATATTATAAGAAGATTGTATAGCGCCGAATCTACGAGTTAAAAGTTCTTGATCCCCGATTTCCCTTTCTGCGTCGATAACATTTGCGTTACTTGTTCATTATCCCTAGTACGGTACAATTCTAAAATGAGGTGATGATATGTAATAAGATTGTATAGCGCCAAACATCCGAGTGAAGAGTGCTTGCTTGCCGATTTCTATATCTTTGCCGATAGCAGTTACAACTACGCGCACATCCCGTCCGTTTTGTTCAATAATTGTGTCCTTGTGCCAGCCTAAGTTAAGCTCAGTTCGTAATCTGAAGCTTGTTGATTATCTTCTTTTTTGTCTTCCGATATTTTTCGTGTGTCAAATGTCTAACGATGCGGCACACATCCAAATCAGGATTATCTTCCTTTGTCAGTAGAAATAAAATATAGTTCTCCGTAAATGATCGTCCTTGCTTGTCGCGGAGGATTACAACGATTTAATATTTAAAAAAAAAAACACGCAAAAAAAATTTATTAAATAAATATATAAAGCCGAATTTATTGTTTGTAGAAGGAAAATTAACGATTATAATTGTTTTTATCGCTAGCATCAGTTTTATTAACCCATATCCCCCTCGTCACAGATTTAAACCGACCCCATCTTTTTTTCATATATCTAAACAATAAATTATACCTTTTGTCTGAATTTCTGAAATGGGGAGCTATCATTATTTACACAAGTTAAATCTAGAAGATTATTGGACTGATGAGAGGACGGAGCACACAACAGCCGAAACGTTCTGCGCTCCGTTCTTCATCAGGTACATATCGATCTTGGAAGACAACGGGATATTCTCTGCTGAACCTTCTTTTATCGTTTGGTTTACATTCCACCCAGGTATTTTGAACAGGAGTAGAGGGTTATCCCCTTCTTCCTGTTTATTATTTGGTTTCCGGTTCCTTCTGAAGTCTACTTCGTTTCTGTACTTCTAACCACTCTATCTAAACTCTGAAATTTTATTTACTATATATATATATATATATATATATATATATATATATATATATAAAGAAATATAGTCTTAAGGTGTGCTATATTTATGGAATAAAGTGCTCAATATCAGAGATAGAGCGTGTATAAATATAAAAGTGAACATAGAAGTCAACACTTAGAGGCGACAGTCTGTTTCATGCTATATGCAATCGTCAGGCCCATATATATATATATATATATATATATATATATATATATATATATATATATAGCATAATGAGAAGCCACCACGTATACTTTCTTAATATGTATATATAGAAAAAGTTGCAAATTAAAAAAATAATAATGTTTTTTTATGAAAGCATTTGTTTATATATATTTGATATTTCCGATCGACCTCGATCTTCAGAAATAACTGCTATTTCTGGGAAAGATTTTTTTTAATTTGCAACTTTTTCTTTATACATATATATATATATATATATATATATATATATATATATATATATATCACTAATAGGAGTAGATAGGTTCGTCTATCGTCTTCTAAAACCTCCACCTAAACTCTGAAATTTTATTTACTATATTTTTTTTTTAAATCTTTCACTAATAGGAGTAGATAGGTTCGCCTATCGTCTGATTGACACTCTTCCCAGACGGTTCGAACGGAAATAGAGATTTATCACTTGCTTCCTATTTAGGATTTGTTTCCCGGTTGCTTCTGAAGTCTACGTCATCTCTATGCTTCTAGCACATCCACCTAAACTCTGAAATTTTATTTACTATATATTTTTTTTATTTTTCCCAAATAGGTGTAGATAGGCCTGCCTATCGATCAGTTCATACCCTCCCCGGTATTTGGAACGAGAACAGAGTTTTTTTTTTTACTTGTTTCCTGTTTAGGATTGGGTTTCCGATTCCTTCTAAAGTCTACTTCAACTCTTTACTTCTAACGCCCTCGCATAGAATTCTTTGCTGTTATTTACTTTTTATTTTCAATTTTCAATAGGTGTAGATAGGTTTGCGTATTGCCCGCTTCATACTCTTACTTTTTGAACAAAAAGAGAGGTTTATTCCTTGTTTCCTGTTTAGGTTTGGATTTCTGGTTCCTTCTAAAGTTTTCTCATTCTCTGTCACTGCCAGTTGGGCTTTGCGGCTTAGTGGCATTATCACCTTTCTTGGGTGTGAATTGATATTTAAAAAAAAAAAAACTACTGTTTTCATTCCACTGCCCATGTCTACCGATATCGTCTGGTTCTTATTTTTAGTGTTACACAATTATTGATCTCGCATTTCACCTGAAGCTATACCAGGGAACCAGGGACTGAACTCTCAACTACTATTTCACCAAATTCACTAATCATGGTCAGTAGGACGTGAACGGTGTACTTCCGTAGATTAAATAAAACGGTTTAGTTCTGAATTCCACGTAGGTTATACAGATCGATATACACCTGAGAAGGCCGGAGTGTACAATGACCGAAACGTTGTTATAGCAACAACAAATACGAGCACACTGAATTATGTCAATAAATTTCAAATCTTTCTTTTTTTTTTTATCTGAAATCAGAAAAATACGAATTTTAAAAAGATGCCTCATATCTGTCCTCCTTTACGGCAGCGAATGTTGGATGGTCTCCACAAAGATGAAGAAGAGACTCGAAGCAACGGAGGCATGGTTCTACAGAAGGCTGCTAAGGATATCAAGGACCGAGCATGTGAGCAACGATGAGGTTATGGAGATGATGCAAACAAGGAGGAAGCTTATACTTAACATCAGGAAGAGGCAGCTGATATTTCTAAGACACGTAATGAGAAAGGAGGGCTTGGAGAATCTGATACTCACAGGGCGTATAGAGTAAAAGATTAACTAGGGAAAGTAACGCATGACATACCTGACGGGGTTAAGCAAGTGGATGACAGAACGTGATCTGGGTGGGTGGGAGTGGCAGAGGGACGAATCTTATTGAGGGATATAATGGATAGGGGGAAGTGGAGAGCCATGATCGCCTACGCCCTGAAGAGACACGGCACATAAAAAGAAAGTCATGATATTTCGAAACAAATTAGGCGTCAGTATAAACCAGAGATCAGCAACCCTCGACCTCCGGGTTATATCCGGCTCGCGAATGATTTCTGTCCGGCCTACCAACTTAGCACCGGGACAGTAACTATGCAATTAATTTGGGCTGAAAGCGGTAGAAAATTATCAATTGGTATTGATGGACTTACAATGGATACGAATTTTTAAAATCAAATTTTAATTCCGAATCCACTGATTACTTCTACAAGAAAAGAGGAAAATATAAAAACTTTTTCAATGATGCAAAAATAATGGCATCATTATTTGGAAGTACATATGTTTGTGAACAACTTTTACCGAAAATGAAATATCCTAAAAGTCGTTTAAGTACAAAGGATCGATGATGACCCCCTGGATGATGTTTTGCTCCTGTCATCGTCAAATATTTCAACTGATGTGGTGAAGTTGTTTGTTTGTTTGGGTTTTATGGCATATCAACCATTATGGGTTATTTAACGCCAAATCCAGTTTATATATATATGCCAAATATATGAATTTTAAATGCCTATTTTGTATGGAACATTTTTAGCAAGGTAGAGCTTATTTGCTTGTACACTGCAAAATAATACTAGGTATTTTTGTTTAAGTCAAGAATTTCCATTTGATAAGGAAGTTGTGAAGTTCTCTAACAATAAGAAGGAACAATTGTCACATTAAATTATTCGCCATTTCTAACTATATTTTGATTGTAGTAAGGAATTTCCATTTTTTTTATTTATTGTGGTAATTGTTGTCCTGTTATTCATGCAGTAAAATAAGCAGCCTTGTTTAAATAATATAATATTCACTTCCTTAACCAAGTAACTACATATTCTAGGTCATGGGTCGGCAAACCGCGGACCCCGGGCCACATCCAACCCGCGAAAGAGTTTTGTCGAGCCTACCAACTTAACGTCAATTATCTAATTAATTTGTGAAGCAAGTGGCAGAAAAATATTTATTAGAGTTAATCGAATTACAATGCGACGAATATTTTAAATCAAAATTTCATTCCGAGTCCACTCCTGACTTCTACAAGGCATGTTTTGCCAAGCCGAAAATGTAAAACCTATTCAATAATGCGAAAATGATGGCATCATTATTTGGAAGTACATATGTTTGTGAACAAGTTTTATCGAAAATGAAATATCCTAAAAGTCGTTTAAGTACAAAGGTTTGATGATGACCCCCTGGATGATGTTTTGCTCCTGTCATCGTCAAATATTTCAACTGATGTGGTGAAGTTATCGAACAATAAGAAGAAACAATTGTCACATTAAATAATTTGCCATTTCTAACTGCATTTTATGTGCAGTAAAGAATTTGCATTTTTCTTGATTTTAGTAATTGCTATCCTGTTATCCCCGCAGTAAAAGAAGCAGCCTTGTTTAAATAATATAACATTCACTTTGTTGTGTTTTTTTTTTCTTTAAACCTCGAAATCAGAGCAGCCTTCAAAACGGAACGGTCTGAAGACGAGACAATTTATTATAATAAATTTGATATCATGCCCCCCTCCTACGAGACACTGCATAAGTTTCTGTCTCGCTCTTTCCAAAAGGTTGCTAACTCCTGACCTAGCTGATTCTAAATTATCGCCAGTCACGAATCAGGCTCTTTGCTTTTATTGCTTATTGGAACACTCAAAGCAAAGTTCTCGAAGACTTCAAGAGGAACTCGTATATTCGATCCATCACAAATAACGCTGGAAACATGGTCGAATCCCCTGGTTTGGGTCGAGGAATAATTGTTAGTGGAATAGCCTAGTTACCCATTAACATTATCTAGTTAGTTTGAAAGCCTCATTGGGGGTTTATACTTGTAAATTTGGACTAAAAACTAAGCTTTGGTAGATACATAACAAACGCAATCATAAACACGAACATTTTATAAGTTATTGATATTTCGACCCTAAATCAAGTGTCGACATTTCTACAAATTCAGATGATGTTTTGCTCTTCTCATGGTCAAATATTTCACCTGATGTGGAGAAGTTATCGAACAATAAGCAGAAACAATTGTCACATTAAATAATTTGCCATTTCTAACTGCATTTTATGTGCAGTAAAGAATTTGCATTTTTTGTTGATTGTGCTAATTGTTATCCTGTTCTTCCTGCAGAAACCTTGTTTAAATAATATAACATTCACTTTTTTTGTTTTTTTCTTTAAAACTCCAGATCAGAGCAGCCTTCAGAATGAAGCAGTCTGACATTGATACAACTACATTTGGCATTATGGCCCTCCTCCGAGACGGAAAGAAACAACTCAACAACGCCAATTGAGCACCAGGACAAATCGGAACCGAGGCAACTCAGCACCAGAATAATATAATTTTTTTTTTTTTTTGTAACTGGATTAAAGTAATCTATTAAGGGTTAAAATCTTAATTGGTGAATAATTTTCTTCAAATGAGGTGTTATGATGATCAAACTTAGTAACCGTAGACATTCTACGTCTCTCACACAACGTTGTCCGTAAGCTATAGTTATAGTTTTTTTTTTATGCTAATTAAACCAATCTCATTACGTCTTCCTGAATCTTTTGGGTTTCGAATTTTTCGCAGCTTCTCAACTACCATTGGATTCATATGTGTTATATAGGAATAAAATGTCGCTTTAACTTTGAAGTGACGCTATTTTCTTCTCTATCATTAGTATACGAATCGCTATTCTCTTGTCTATAATATTTGTATCATTACACGGATTACTTTCAAGTTAGTACTATCGAGCAAGTAGTATTAATGTGAGATTATCTCTAGGCTTCTGACGCCAGTATTGTTTGACAGCGTACTATAGTTTGTATCAGCGATTACGAAGTCCCCAATACAACGAGCATCACAAAAGTGACAACGGGTGTTGGTTGACGTCAAAAAAGTAACAACGAGTGTTGGTTGACATCAAAAAAAGTGACAACGAATGTTCGTTGACATCACAAAAGTAACAACGAGTGTTGGCTGACATCACAAAAGTGACGACAGGTCTTCGTTGACATCAAAAAAGTAACCACGGGTGTTCATTGGCATCACAAAAGTAACAACTGGAGTTCGTTGACATCAAAAAATATGGATGCTTTGATATTTCTTTTGAAATTAAGGCTCACTTTATACTTTTTTAATGTCCCTGTTTGGAGACTTCCTGTATTGATAGCATTAAGTAAACATGTGCTATTAATATTTATCAAATCAGTTCCTTCTCATCCGCTACTTTTTATATAATCCACGACCACAAGAGCGAGCGTTTCAAATTTATTTTTGCTTCAAAACTGCCTTGAAAAGTTCGTAATATTTTTATATGGGTTCCATCAGTTTGTCTTAATCTTATTAAATCTTTTCTTTAATTTTGGTTTCAATAACTTTTTTCAAAAATTCTTCGGAATAATGGTCACTTTGCTTCCAGTGTCAACTTACATTTTAAGTCTACACTGTTTAATTTAATATTCGTGAAGGTGTTCTTTTTGTTTGTTCTTTCTATTTAAAAAAAAACAACAAACAAACAAAAAACGTTTGTTTGACTTTTTAAAACCGTCGTGTCTTCTTTCGACAGTTTTTACATTGGTATCTCACCTTCTACATACGACGTGAAAGTGATTTTTCTTTTTACACTTATTACATGTGTGTACCCATGTTGGACATTTTTCTCTCTTTGATTCATGTTTACAATTGCAATATCTGCATTTTATCATTGTTCTTTTTACGCATATGTGTCAATAAGCCCAAGTTGGTTTTCAATTGTATTAAATTTTCAATTAATTCCTCTTGTTGTATGAAGTCAATACAGGCTTCTAAAGTCATTCGGTTTATTTCTAACCGTTCTAATAATCAGAGTTGAATTAATTCTTCCTCTGTGATTATTCCTTGTTGTCGTAGTTCATGTAGTTCTAAGTACCATTTTCCAACATATTCAAGATGATCTTCGCTCCCTCTAACTTTCTAACTTTCTGTCCTGGAGTAACAAAGTGCCTCACAGCTTTCACGTACGATTTCATTTTCAAGTGATTTTTTTTTCACTGGTCTTTGAACTGTCATAGCTGAAAACTGCTCTTTCACGTTCCAAATGGCTTATAGATTGAATTGGATCTAATTGACCTCATTAGCTCTAAATTGAAATGATGATCCTTCTTGTTTTTGTGACCACCTGATCCAGTTTTCCTCCATACTGTTCCCTGTTTTTTTTTAAACGTATTCATTGTTCTTTTGATGTTTCTTGAATAGACTTCCATGATGGAAGACAGAGTAAAAAATTGGTACCATTACTGATCAAACTTTTTCGTCTCGCCATTGCTCCGTTGGGAAGACAGTGGCCCTGACACAAAACTATTTTAACCCGTTCTCTTTCTAGCTGAATAACCCAAAGGGTTTTTCAGTAATTCTTACGATAAATGGTGCCAAGATGGTTAAAAGTTTTATCTGAAATACTGGAAAAAAACTCAGTTTAGTGGGTTTTTTTTGGGTTTTTTTTAGATTTTAAACATTCTGCGGGATTGATAATGATGCTGATACACCATTTAGACAATTTTGCTCTTACAACCGGTATTTCTAAACTATAATTACAAAATATAATTATAGAATGTGAAATTTTGTTAAAAGATACTGGATAATTCCTGTTTCATCTGACAACAATTAAATACGAGCTGCAAATAAAATGACTCGAATATATGAAAATAGTTCTATGCTAACAGCTTCTTCAAGTTTCTTGTTTTCCAGTCAAGTTTGATCTTTAAAAAATTTAAATGCAATGCCAATCGTTATCTAATGTCTTCCGAATACACGTTCTCTTACTGTCCTCTCACCTGTAAATATTCTGTAAAACTCACTATCTTTCTTGCGTTTAATGGCTCTATTACCTTACTTGGGGTGAAATGATTAAAAAAAAAACAAAGATAACGTACGGTGTCTCTAAACAACATTTTTAACTGATCCTGTCTTTCCTCTCAAATCCTGAAATGAAAGTAATACGGTAGAAAGCTGAAGGAGATCCTCAACTGATGTTTTAACAGAAACTCAAGAGTTTCCATATCTGCAACGTCTTCTTGATGATGAATTATCACTAAGTATGTTGTATTTCATTACATTTCTCTGTAGATATATGATTCCGTTGATAAAAAAAAAAAAATTTATTTTATATGAAGAAGTTCTTTCGAACGTCGAAACACGTAATAAGATATTTTCCCTATTTTCTTTTCAACCAGCTACCCAATATTTGTTTGAGTTTAAATTACTTATTTTCTCATATATCCGGTACGTCGTCGATCGACACCAGCTTTCTAAACTCACCCGATAAATTACGTTTTTGATTTACATAACTATAAAAAAATGAAAAACAATTAAGCGTAGAGTAACCACATGTCCTCTAAAAACCGGGTTGTTGCGGTTGAAACATCGATTCCCAACGAAAACTTTAATTAGAATTACAAGAAATAGCAAAATCTATATAATAATTCATTATTGCATTTAGACAGCCTCTATGGCTTTCCTTTCTTAAGATCAACTGCTTACTGACTATAATTGCGGAAAGAGCCTACTAATCTCTAGATAAAAAATAGTGAATCCCAAGCTGAAGCTTTTGGCACCGCGAAAGCTTTTGACAGGGTTTAGCATTCAGGATTTCTCCCCGAGCTGAAAAGGTACGGTGTCTCTGAACAACATTTTTAACTGATCCTGTCTTTCCACTCAAATCCTGAAATGAAAGTAATCCTGAACGGCATCTCTTCCAGTACCTTTCGTTCAAATGCAGATGTCCCCCAGGGCTGAATTCTTGGTCCTTGTTTGTGTTGGAATTTTCGGGTACCATTTAGTACTAGTGAGCTACCCAAAATGAGCTGACTCATTTTATAGTCCACCAAGAGAAGGGTTAACCAATCAGAAAGCTCAAAATATTCAATCCGACGTGTATAAAGGCAGCCATTTTGTTTTTTCTCCCAAAATATCTTCACTGCCAACCTCTGATATCGAAGACTTAAAGAATTACTAAACAGCTGCTACTTTCTCCGAATCTTCACTGCCAACCTCTGATATTGAAGACATTGTGTACTTCACTGGATTCTATATTCAAAGACTACGGCAAACATGGTGAACAGTTTGTTTCTGATTTTTAATAATGACTTTCCTGGTGACATCAGCTCTCAATTTGGTATCTACGCTGATGTTACAGCCATCTACGTCTGTCTCGATAGTAAGTCTGGTTAGTTGAACAAAATGAAAATGGAAGCTGATATCCAAAACGAATTTCAGTTTGTTGTTAATTGGGGCAAAGAATGACTTGCTAATTTTAACGCCTGCAAAAATAAACTGCTCTCTATTAATCATCTGAGAGGAGCCCCTCCGACTTCCATCAGTATCACTGATGCTGACATCCAGGAGAGTGAGAGGCTGCATCTACTTCGGCTAACGTTCTCGGCTGACATGAAGTGCAAAGACTGGATTGAATCCGTTGCGAGATCAGCTTCTAGGATATTTGGTTCTCTGTGTCGGACGAGACGATTTTCTCTCCAGAGTGACCTACTCATGATCGATATGCCGACTTGGGTTTCATTCCTTTGGAAGTTAATGTTTGCAAGAGACCCTCATCGAATTACAAAATGATGAAATAATGCGTGTAAAATTCCAAGATGGAAAGTACAATATATGGAAAACAAATGATATTGCTACAAAGTACCCCTTGCTCTGGGATAAAATACAGCTGTACGTTATTGCTTTTCCAACATCTTGTCTTGTGAAGTCGGGATTTAGTCGTGTTTCTCCACTGTCATCAAAAGTTGGAAATTTTTATTAGTGAAAAATAGAATATTCTTGTCTTATGCCAAATAGCTATTAAGAAGTCCACCAAGAAAATAGAAGAGAACAGGGGTCTATGGGTAAAAAAAATCTGTTGAGGACCACTGATATATATATGAACAGACTAAGATAGATAGACAGATATATATATATATATATGAACATATTAAGATAGATGAATTTAACCGTATTCTTTTAATATTTTAAAAGTGATCTTATACACAACAATTTATCAAATACATTAGTTATAAGTAAATATTAGAAATAAATTCAACCAGAATTTCGATTTAAAAAATGCCGCACTTATTAAAGAAGAAATTTATTTTAATTTGTTTTAACAAAATTTTTATAATTATAATTATAATTGTGGAATAATTGATTTGCATTAAATTAGTTTTCATTTAAAAATAAAGCTCAATTATATAATAATTCTTTGATTATTAAAAATCTCAAAATGTTTATTAGAGAAAAATAGAATATTGTTCTCTTATGTCAAATAGC
The DNA here is from genome assembly GCA_963932145.1 of Acanthosepion lycidas. NCBI lineage: Eukaryota > Metazoa > Mollusca > Cephalopoda > Sepiida > Sepiidae > Acanthosepion > Acanthosepion lycidas. Next base: position 61,851,764 of record OZ010599.1, on the reverse strand, counting down.
TATTAAGGGCTCCACCAAGAACAAAAGAAAGGAAAAGGGGTCCATGGGTAAAAAAAAAAAAAACTGTTGAGAACCACTGATATATATGAACAAACTAAGATAGATAGATAGATAGATAGATAGTTTCACATGAAGATACATACACTATATATATCGAGTCCCGTGAATATATATATATATATATATATATATATATATATATATATATATATATATATATATATATATATATATATATATATATATATATATATATATATATATATATATATATATATATATATATATATATATATATATATATATATATATATATATATATATATATATATATATATATATATAGTAGGTTTGGGTTTGTAAACAGTAACTATTATAGCTTATATAGCGAGACTCTTCGTATAGCGAATTGAGTCACTGTCAGTCACTGGGCATTTTTCTAAAAATACGCTTAGTGGTAGAATCTCCGGCAGATACCAATTCAGTCGGGTTTCGATCCGAGCTAGAGGCAACCGGATGTCTAGCCACACTGATGAGCAGCGAAACAGTCTGTCTGTGGAAGACGTTTTTTTTTTTGTTTTTTTTTTTTTTTATTTATATATATATATATATATATATATATATGAACAGATTAAGATAGATGAATTTAACCGTATTCTTTTAATATTTCAAAAGGGATCTTATACACAACAATTTATCAAATACATTCGTTAGAAATAAATATTAGAAATAAATTCAACCAGAATTTTGATTTAAAAAATGTCGCAGTCATTAAAGAAGAAATTTATTTTAATTTGTTTTAAGAGAATTTTCATTAAAGAAGGGCATTAAATTTCTTAGGGCCCCGACCCTAAAGGGAAGAGAAAGTGGCGGCAAGTTAAGATATTTGGGATAAGGAGAAACGATAACGATTGATGCTCGACTTGAAGAGGTTAAGATTACAGTGTTCAGGGAAGTACACATGCGGGAGCCTGATTCACAAATTGGCAGTTCTTGGGTAAAAGCTGTCTGAGTAGAACATTCATCTCCTGTTTTGGAACATTGGGGAAATGCGACTGATTCGTGTCCGTGGAACTGGTATGGCATATCCAAACGGCAAAAGCGAAAAAACTGATCTCATTTAAAAAATGTGTTATATATTGTTCTATGATACTAAATAAATTAATTGCCTATACTAGAGAATAAATTGTCTTCTCTGACATGAAGTTGAAAGACTATATTGAATCCATTGCTACGTCTGCTGCTAAGAAAGTCGGGAAAATAAAAAAGAAAGGAAAAGGGGCCCATGGTTAAAAAAAAAAAGTTGGCAACCACTGTCTTAACTGAGCTGCATAGGCAGCAATATTTTTACCATTCTTGCATGTTAATGTCGTGTTGTATCCGTTTTTGCATTATGAAATTCGCCTTTACCAGCTCTGTCTATGCCTATCATTCATCTAACCATAGAATATTGTTACCACATATGGTACGGTGTGCCTACTATTTATCAAGAGCTCCTTGATAATATTCAAAGAAGAATCTGCAATATTATTGTCCCAGACCTGGCACCTTGGCTAAAGTCACTTCCCACCATTGTAAGGTTGCCTCCCTTTGCCTTTTCGAAAAAATATTTTCATGCTAATGGTTCGGATGAGATCTTCGCTATGATGCCTAAACTCGTTGGTTGTTTTGTTTTATGGCATATCAAAATCTCACTGGGTCATTTAATGCTAACAAAATTTTTGAAATAGATTCATAGCGATAGTTTGGAAAAAAAAAAAGATGTGTATATATACATAGTAGCAGCATGGCCCGGCGTTGCCCGGGTTTGATTCAAAAATCGTACGACTCATACAGCAATCGCTATCACTTAACTTAAAACTTTAAACGAGTGCCCTTTGCCGTGCTGATGTTGCTACATGCCTTACTTCTTGCCTATCTCAAACTGCGAATTTTTTCTAAGCTCTATACTAAACATTAAATCTGTTACGGAAAAAGAACTAAACAAAATGAACACAAAACGATCAGCTTTAAAAAAGAACTCGTAACTGGAAAAACCGAATGAAAAAAGAATGTTAACAACAAATATTTTTCACACCAAACCCAGTTCTGCGGAATCAGAATCAACGTTGAGTTTAAGGAAGCGAATGAGCCAATTGGAGTAAAGTGCCATGCAGATCTAAATTTTTCCCATTTGTGACGAATGCAGCTATCGAATTTTTGGATGCTAGCATGCTAGTTAACATTCGTGTCAGACAGCTGTTGACTCTCACATTGGCCTATAGAATTTTCCTGCCTATTCGTGGTAGCCAGCTATTGGCTCGCACTCTGGCCAGTAGAAAATGGCCACAAACTACATGAAAACTGCCGTAGAAGCATGAGAAAATTGATTATTTCCACTATGAATGGGAGTTGGGAAATGCAAAGTCGGTATTGGCTATTCCGCTAACTTGGAGCACGTGCTTGTAAATTTTGGTGCAAATCCGTCGAAAATTGCGGTCCTTTATTCGTTACACACACACACACACACACACACACACACACACACACACACACACACAGACATCCTGCCTTTTATAGATAGAGATATATTTGAACCATTTTTCAATTACTTACATTTTTTAGTACACTCTAATAATGTATAGCTGTTTTTATTATGGTATTTTTTAAGTATTGCTGATAACAATTTTTCTTTCAAAAATTATTGCTAGTAATCATTTTTTAAGATAAAGTATTTCTGGTATTAAAACCTATTTTTTACACAAGTTTGGGTGTTAACTATTTGCCCATGGGTGGGACCCTAACAGGTGCTACCACCCTGTGTCAGGGTGGACCTGGGAACACCAGCAATTAAGAGGTGGTTGCACTCTCAAACCTCCTGATCAGAGGCTTTGCTGTTGGATGTAGTTTATCGTCTTACCCTGGACGCGGATGTAGTTTATCGTCTTACCCAGGACGGCATAAACTCATTAAAGAGCAGTACTAGTCTGGTGACGGGATCTTACCAAGTTACAGTTGAATGAGTTAGATTTATCCGTACATTCTATGCTAAAAAAATTATTTTCTCGCACTTCTGATTTGTGCCACTCCCTTCCGGCTCCATAATTTCCAGCTAACGTTGATTTAAAAAAAAAATTAAATACAATGGCAGTCGCGTTTTACGTCATCTGTTTTCGCTTTTTAGCAATTATTACTTTTTCCACGTCCAGTAACCCCTTGTGTCTTGGTAATTTTATTGCCTGGTTTAGGTTGAACTCGATAATATATATATATATATATATATATATATATATATATATATATATATATATATATATACTGGACAATCTCCCCAAGGATGAAGAGAAAACTGCAGGCACCAGAAATGCTGTGCTACTGAAGGATACTGAAAATTCCATAGACGGAACGAGAAATTAAACGAAGAACTATTAAAAAAGATCCCCAGAAAAACACTCAAAAAGCATACTGAAAAGCCCATACTCAGAATAAAAAAAAAGAAAAGACAGCTGAACTTTTTAGCTTACTTAATGAGGAGGGCTTAAACTTAACCCTCACAGTTAAGCGTGGTGAATATCACAATATATATATGGTATGACGATACACTACATCTGCGTCCTGGGTAAGACGATAAACTACATCCGACTGCAAAGCGTTTGATCAGAAGGTTTTGATGAATGCGGAACCACCTCTTAATTGATCCGAGGAGATAGTATCTTTCAGGATCCCAGCTATGGGCAAATAGCTAACCTCCCAAATGTGCCAAAACACAATAAAAGTATCAAAATAGACATTAATACCAGCAATACATTTTTGAAAAAAAGATATTACCAGCAATAAAAATCTTGATGAGGCTAAGTAATGGTTTCGTTTTGAAATTCCAAAAATATATCACCTGAAGAAGGCCGGAGCGTACAACGACCGAAACGTCGTGAATTTAGAAATAAAGACGAGTTCGAATAATATAAATAGTATATATAATTAATTTTTTGATATAAATAGTTCGAAAGTGATATTAAAGCTATATGAAGTTGGTTGACCCATTACGCGCACAATGCCTTAAATAGCTATCAGATAAAACATCTCAGTTAACGACCATATTGTTAAATTGGAACCCGTTCGTTAAGTGAGGATTTACAGTTTCTAAAAAAACTATTATTATAAAAGGAACACCCAATGAATGCTTCAGTGTACAGCGACCGATGCATTGGAATACAACGAACGATAACATTTAAATAATAATTAGAAATACTTTGGAAAATACATTTAAAGATTAGCATTTTAAATTTTTCTAATAATGGTAAGTACTTAAAAAAGTGTCAACATTATATGTGCCATCATTTTTTAATGCATGAGTGAACAATTATTTACATAGAATATTAAAAAAAAAACGAGCTAATTTCAATTTCACTTTCATAAACTGTTTCCACGAAGAAAACCTCATGTCCCAGATAATCCGACATTTGTTAGGATTGCCTTCATTTTCCGACAGATTTTGCCCTGGGCGAAAAACACTTTCATTTTTTTCAGTCACGATTGGTCTTTATATATCACCACATCAATATATTCCTTGCTTATAGAAAGAGAGAAAAGATTGAAGCGGCCTGAAATAATTATTGCATAGTCTGCACTAAATATTTTCCAAATGTATTTCAAATTGTCATAAATGCTCTTTTCCAGTGCCAGACACGAATCTATGGCATCAAGGAACTAAACGTGAACATCTGATAAAAAATCACGATGAAAAAAAAAGCAAGATATTTTTTTTTCTTTTCAAAGATTTCTAATGGAAGTCGGCAAATACATTTACAGCTAGTTTACACTTAACGACTTATATGTTGAACGACTGTCAGACTTACGACCAACTGTAAAATGTCTTCAGAACGTAAACCATTAAAGCCCTCCACATCTTCCCCGTCCCTTGTAACTCTAAATAACTTTTGTCTTTTTATTATTTCTCCCCAACCCTTTTTTGCCATCCAAGTCAATCCAGTATGTTTCTTCTCCCTGTATTTCCATTTATCTATCCTGTGAGTGTCATATTTTCCAAGCCCCCTTCCAAATCCATGACATTAATTAAAAGATTTAGTTCAGAATTTCTTGTAGGTTACCCAGATCGATATCCACTTGAGGAAGGGCACAACAAAGATGAGGATAATAGCCCGGATGTAAAAAGGATAACTAACAAACTTTCTACTTATTTTCACCGTGGTAGTAATATTACTTTCAAGGAGACGAAATTCCAGTAAAAGTAATGCCAATATATCTTCTTCTGGTCTTTTCTAACCTATTTCCTGTATCTTCTCAGTCTCTCTCCTCGATCTCATTCAATCTTCGATTTTTTTTTAAGCATTTCACCCCAATCAAGGCGGGAAGCCACTAGGACGCAAGGGGTTACAGAAAATTTAGAGCAAGATCAGATAGGAGTGATAGAAGAAAGGATGAGGGTAGTCGAAAGATCAAGGCAACTGGAGATGTCGATTGACATTACACTTGAATAGTTGGAGATTATAGCTCACAAGGAAACAGGAATAGGGAAGGGAGTTCCACAGGCGAGAGGTGCGAGACATGAAGCTAATTAGAGTAGAAGAGACGGCTACATTTAGGAGTTTCGACAGTGAAGGGGTGAGAGCAAGATTCCAGCCTCGTAAGGCGCTGGATCTCATGAAGTCTGGGAACCAGCGAATGCAGCTCCTCGGAGAAATTTCCATGAAAGTATTTGTAGAACAGACAGAGGGAGGCGACGGCGCGTCTGTGAGAAAGTGACTGTAGACGAGACGTCAGAGCAGGGCCAACTACATTGCGTATCCGTCTCTGGAGCCTATCAAGAACCCCGAGGCAAACAGAAGGGGCACCAGACCATATATGGCAGCAATACTCCATGCAAGGGCGAATTATTGATTTGTAGATCTGGAGGATCGACTCCGGGGAGAAAAACTTCCTGGCGCGGCTCAGGGAGCCAACTTTCCTTGCAGTGGATGAGGCAATTGACTCAATGTATTTATTCCATCTCAGGTCAGCAGTCAACGTGAGACCGAGAAGCCGCAGAGAGTTGCTCTCGAGAAGTTGAGCGTCAGACATTCTAATGGAGTGAAGGGAAGGATCTCTGTGGTGATTAATAGAGAGCAGTTTTGTCTTAGAAGCGTTGAAGTTGACCAGCCAATTCCTGGCCCAGTTCACAATCGATTGGAGGTCCTTTTCGAGACGCACGGCCAGGCGAGTTTTGTCAGCGAGACTAGATTTGTTTTTGAGGCAGGAATAAATTGTGGTGTCATCCGCGTAGATGCCAACTTGGGAAGTTATTGCGTCAGGGAGGTCATTTATGTAGATAAAGAAATAGAGTGGGGCCTAGAATGGAGCCTTCTCGACTATGTTTTTTTTTTAAATATATTTATCTCTATATATAAAAGGCAGGATGTGTATGTGTGTGTGTGTGTGTGTGTAAATTTTCGACGGATTTGCACCAGAATTTACATGCACATGCTCCAAGTTAGCGATAAGGCCAAGACCGACTTTGCATTTCCCAACTCTCATCGATAGTGGAAATAATCGATTTTTTATGCTTCTACGGCAGTTTTCATGTAGTTTGCGGCCATTTTCTACTGGCCAGAGTGAGAACCTATAGCTGGTTGCCACGAATAGATACATTCCAAAAGCTGGGCAAAGTATTAAGAAACAGAAAATATTTCGTTAAAAACGAAGAAAAGATTATTGAACTATTACGTGATATCTGTCCTCATGTTTGGCAGTAAATTCGGAAGAGTCTTCTGAAAGATAAAGCAGGTACTTGAAGCAACAGAAATGTGGCTTTCCAGAAATGCTGAGGATGGACCAAAGATGTGAGCAATATTGAGGTTTTAGAGAAAATGTAAACAAAAAGGAAAATTATACTTAACATCAGGAAGTTGAAATTTCTGGGGCACGAGTGAGGAAGGAGGGCTTGGAAAATCTGATACTCAAAGGACAGATTGAAGCGATAGAGGAAAACAAAGCATACCATACATAGTGAACATGAACAGCGGAACAGGGTTTGGAAGAAATGACAAAAAAAGAAAACAGGGGACAAGAAGATGTCGAGGGCCATAATAGAAGAAAGACACGAGGGAAATGGTATATAAAGCCAGATCAGACGAAAAATGAACGACTGTTTGCCACTTTCTTGCCCAACCCACAATTTCCGGCCTCGACCGAATTCAAATTAGTTTGCGCGGCCCTGTGGATGATGAATTGGTTTCCACCATTCAATCACTTTTCCAGGGACGAGACGTCTCTAGCTTCACCCTCTATTTTAACGCTATTTTCGTGGTAGATTTTCGGCCGAACGCCATTCGCATTTTCCTTCATATTCTTCTGTTTAAAAAGTAATTTCCATTCAGACATTTACTTTCTCTGGACTGTTGTAAATCGGAACTGACTCCCAATAGATTACTTTCTTTTCTCGCTATAATCTAAAACTTTTCAAGAGTTTTTTTTTATGATTTTGTTTTTACTTTTTGTAAAAGAATTGAAATCCTGTGTCATAATTCGATGAAATTTTATTAAAAAATAAATGAAAAACGTTTTAATTAATTTTATTTTTTTCAACGTATAAAATCGTATATAAGTCTACCAGTAATATGACTTTCTGGAACCAAGTAGAAGATTCTGGAAATTTGTCGAACTCCCTGGAGCCTTCTAGAACACTATGAAACCTTTTAGAAATTGCTTTTATTTATTTGTAAGTTTGTATGTTATGCTAGAGCTATAAAAGATTAAATGCCTGAATAATACATGGGTACTATCCGATTTAACTATTAGAAAATTAAAAAATAAATCTGCGATTTTGCAATTTCTCTGTATTTGTAAGGTTTTAAATTAATTTTAATTTAAACTATATATTTGTAAGGTTTAATTTGATATATATTTGTAAGGTATAAGGTATATATTTGTAAGTTTTAATTTAAACTATTTATTTGTAAGGTTTTATGTTAATTAAATTTAAACTATAAATTGTGAAATACTTTAAAAATAAATAAGTTATATCCAATTACATCATTAGCAAATTGAAAGAGAAAGCTTCTGAAATACTGTAGAATTCCTCATATCCGTAGTGCCTCATATCCGGAATCCCTCATATCCGGAGTGCCTCATATCCGGAATCCCGTATATCCGGACATAATTTTGATGTGTATATTTGAAATATTTGGGTGATATGTAACTGATCTGAAATTTATGTTTTTCAAGAAATTTACTTATGCTTATTTCATCCTAATGGCTTGTATTGGTGCAAAAGATGATGGGAATTTGAGGAAAGGATGACAACAAGACACATCTGCAAAAAGATAGCGACGAGATACATGATTGTCATGAAAACCTGAACTGAAATTGAAAAAGCTATTGAAAAGAGTGTCCGTTTTATGGAAAGAAAGCCAGCATTCAGGTATGTCGATTGCAATAACGCACGCAGATTTAAAACTTGACTTTCGTTTAAAAAATTTCAAGAACAAAAGCAAAACGAAATGCGGAGTGACATTAGAAGAGAAAGAATCATCATGCAACTGCGATTAAAAAAATCCTCGTTACTTTATTTGTTTTGCATACGTGGCATATTTAATTTAATGAATTTTCATTAACATTACATAATTAATTTATTTTTCCTTAAAATCAATTCCGTTATATTTCACTCACCATTAGCTTATTTTATTTACTATAAAACATTGAAAATAATTGTTAAACTTGATTTCAATTCTTTTATTTTAATCTAAATATAACCCCTCATATCCGGAATTTGAAACCAATTCCTCATATCCGGACTTTGAAACCAATTCCTCATCTCCGGACTTTGAAACCAATTCCTCATCTCCGGAAGACCTTCTTAGTCTGGGTGGCAGGTATTCTACTGTAATACGAAAAGTGATGTTATTTCAATAGAAATTAAAAAAAAAAATGTTCTGATCAAGAATACAATTTTCATTTTTGCAATCTTAGCAATATCCAAAGTAGAATTAACCAAACAAACATGAACGTTAAATATTATTATTATTTTTTTTATTCAGCATTTCCTTTTTTTTTCATTTTTATTTAATATATTTTTTACCACCCCATATATATCTATATTCTGTTTAACTTGTCTATAGATTATTCAATTAACCCTAATCAAATAATAATAATAATAATAATAATAATAATAATAATAATAATAATAATAATAATAAACAAATGGTAAACTTGATTTCAATTCGTTTATTTTAATCGAAATATAACCGCTTATATCCGGAAAGCTTTGTTAATCCGGTTATCAGGGATTCTACTGTATTCAGACTTTTTTAGCTTTATTGTGTATATGATAAATTCGAATTTTCGGGTTGGGGGTGACCTTTTTCAGTACTAAAAGAAATAAATGCTTTTTTTTCATTTCCTTTGAGCAAAAGTTTATGGATTTAATACATAGAAACAACGAGTTACATAAAATTCCATAACCTTAGTCTATATATCACAATTCTTGTCGCCTTTTTTTTTCTATAGTATTGCAAGCCGAAGTCTGAGATAATGTAAAGCACTAGCGCTAATAACTCATTTTGAAACCCCCAAACTAAGAATTTGCAAGAAATTTTAAAGGCCTAATCATTGAATTGATGACACAGAAGCGTAATAGCAAGGGACCCGCTGAGGGCTGAATTCACTGAAGTCACTAATTTGTTTTCTCAGGTGTGGGTGGTGGTCTTACTACACATAACCCCATAGAAGGCATTTATATCTTTACTAATTGAATTTAGTCTCGCATCTGGATACAGCAGCGGAGATGCCAATCCCCAACAGCTAAAGAATACATAATTCCCCAGCGTCGATAGTGATTTTCTAAGCACAGATTAGATGTGTCACAAGGCCTAAAGTATGGGGCACCCAGTGAAGATCGAACTCACTACTCAGTCGTAACTGATCTAGCAAGACAAACTTTCTAACCATTACGCCATGTCGAGGTGCTTCGTAGCTTAGATGTGTCACAAGGCCGAAAGTATGGGGCACCCAGTGACGATCGAACTAAGCTATTCAGTTGTAATTGCTCTAGCGAGACAACCACTACACCGCCTCGCGGTACCCTTCCCCAGCGTCGATAAATGCTAGGCGACTTTCTGCAAAGATGCTGGAAAAATGGTCAGTTCCCTTTATAGCTCCGGTAAATAATTGATTTCTTTGAGCTATCCTCTAGCATTAAAACAGCCAAATCAGACCGAAAATTAAGTACTGTTGCCATATATAGTCATAAGCTACCAGGTTTTCTCTTTTAAGTCTCGGTAGAGTCCAAAAGCATTCCTTGTGGGTGATGAATTATTTTCCACCCTACAACCTCTTTCCTCAAAGACAAAATGTCGTAAGCCTCTTACTGCCCTATCGCTACTTCCATAGAAAGTGCTCAGACGAACTACATTCAGATTTGTTCCATTAGTTCTAACCTTCAAAGCTAAAACTCGCCATGCTAGGCAACATTGTAGTAGAGCGCCGGAATTTTCTTCTAGGAATTTTGTGATGTCAACGAACACTCATTTTTAATAGCTTGATATCTAGGATTGGGTATGGATTGGTTTATTTTGTTTTGCCGCATATCAACCTCAATGGGTTATTTATTGCCGACAACATTTTTAGGATAGATACGTATGAATAGAATACGTATTCTTTGGTTTAGATTGGTTCGTTTTATTTTGCTTTTTGGGCCTATCAACCTCAATGGGTTATTTAATGCCGACAACATTTTTTAGGATAGATTCGTATGAATAGAATATGTATTCTTTGGTTTAGATTGGTTCGGTTTATTTTGTTTTACGGCATATCAGCCTCAATGGGTTATTTAATGCCGACAACATTTTTAGGATATATTCGTGTGAATAGAATATGTATTCTTTGATTTAGATTGGTTTGGTTTATTTTGTTTTACTGCATATCAAACTCAATGGGTTATTTAATGCTGACAATATTTTTAGGATAGATTTGTATACATTATGAATTGCCTTTATCCATTGTGCAATGTGTCCTTGAGGAATATAGACGGAACCTGAAAAGAGTTGATAAGTCTTAAAAAGCAAATGAATTATAAATAAAATTTTCACATACAAAAAGAAATAAATTTAACTTTGAAAATTCAAAGGCAATAATAATATCCAAGAAATACTAATACTAATACAAATATAATATATATATATATATATATATAAATTTTTCACATATTTTTCACACACACACACATATATATATATATATATATATATATTAGGTTGGTGCAAAAATAATGACATAATAATGTTGTTTTTTGACGTATTTTTAACGTCAAAAAACGACATTATTACGTCATAATTTTTGCACCAACCTAATATATATATATACTGCTCATGGCCTATCAAATGTAAACAAATGACGTCACACATTATGAAATGGACAAAGTCCGACAATTATTTTAAGACATTTTTATGTTTATACATTCTTTTTATAGATACAAATATTTAAGTAAATGTTCTGTTTATAATAAACAGTATTAAACAACATTTATTATAACCATAGCATCTACTTAAATATTTGTATCTATAAAAAAAGAATGTATAAGCATAAAAATGTCTTAAAATTATTGTCCATTTCATAATATATATATATATATATATATATATATATATATATATATATATATATATATATATATACTAATGACTACCCACTGCAAAGCCCAAGAATCAAGGGGGTTATTAAGGCATGTAGTGAAATTCACGGGATTATGCAGTGAATATACCGGTAAATCCGCAAAATGAAAAGGTCAAAATTTGTAGTGAATGGGAAAATATTCTGCTGGGAATCTGTTTCCCAAAGCAAGAGTTTCTGTGGAGAAGCTTCCCGAGGGGAACTTACTTATTTAAATTATTCGAAGTGTTGTCCTCATCTTTCTTGCATTATTCACAACGTTTCGACCGTTGTACGCTTCTTCAGGTGATTGAAATTTCGAACTGAACCCTTTATTATGATCCAGCATTCATGATACATCATCTGTATTGGGCACCTCGAGGTGGAGTAATGGTTAGCAAGCTTGCCTTGCTAGAACAATTACGACTGAGTAGTTAGTTAGATCTTCACGGGGTGCTCCATATTTTCGGCCTTGTGCCGCATCTAAGCTACGCTTAGAAAATCAATATATCATATGGATAAATCCTTCTGACACAAATTCGATGCAGTCAAATACAAAAATCAAACAGATTAAAAGATCGGATGTTGACGCACAATTTTCTATGTGAGGGCAGTAATCAACTTCGGTCAACATCAGCTGGGTGACTCTGAGGAGTCAGTACTAAACAAGGATATAAACTTGGTCGCATCCATCAGACGGATACCGTACTTAGACATCACTGCCTGAATCGAAGAGGATGAACTGAGATGGAAAGTGAGGCAAATAGTGAAGAAAGCTAAGCCGCCCAAATCAAACATCACTAAATTCGAGAAGATGCCAATCAGAACCCTACAGAGGAATGAAAACCTTATCATACTACCAGCTGATAAAGGCAATGCGTCTGTAGCGATAGACGAATCAGAATATAGCGTAAAGCTGGAAGACATCATTAGAAATGGTAGCTACAGTAAAGAAAGATTCAACAATGAAAAGAGAACGATAATTGTCGCAGATCGTAATCCAGAACATTGACTACTTCCCACCAAAGACATACAGGCAAATGTCGCAGCGTGGCACCAAGCTAACTATTAGTTTGGTGCAAAAGTAATGTCGTTTTCTCACATAGTAACATATGTGAGAAAACGACATTATTTTTGCACCAACCTAATAATATATACAGCCCCCCCCAAAAAAAAAATCCACAAAGACGGCATTCCGCTCAAGGAGATTTTATGGATTAATTATTAAGAATTTTATCACTAAATCAATATTATGTAAAAAAAAAAAAAAAAAAAAATAACTCTTACAATCCCAAACTTTTTTCTGGTTTTAAATAACCTGAAATGACATTATTTACATTATTCGGACTATTGTCCTCATTTTTGTCGCCATATTTATTACAACGTTTCAGCCGTTGTACGCTCCGCTCCGGCCTTCTTCAGGTGGTTGGAATGTCGAACTGAACCCTTTATTTCGCTCACTGGGGTAGAATGTTCTAGTTTCACGTGCCATGTTTAATGGATGCCAGTTATCGGTTATCTCCTGCTAATTTCCCCCTGAAAGTTATCCACTGCCTTAACCGGGTATTGAACTCACACTCTTTGGGTCCTGTCACAGGATCTAACCAACGCCTTTATCCATTGTGCAATGTGTCCTTGAGGAATATAGACGGAACCTGAAAAGAGTTGATAAGTCTTAAAATGCAAATCAATTATAAATAAAAGTTTCACATACAAAAAGAAATAAATCTAACTTTGAAAATTCAAAGGCAATAATAATATCCAAAAAATACTACTACTAATACAATATATATATATATATATATATATATATATATATATATATATATATATATATATATATATAAATTTTCACATAGTTTTCACACACATATATATATATATATATATATATATATATATATATACTGCTCATGGCGTATCAAATGTAAACAAATGACGTCACACATTATGAAATGAACAAAGTCTGACAATTATTTTTTAAGACAATTTTTATGTTTATGCATTCTTTTTATGCATATTTTTAAGTAAATGCTCCGTTTGTAAAAAACAGTATTAACAAGATTTAACGGACTGAATGTCCGAGATATTTTCATAGAAAATATGCGTCCTCCGACAGGAATCATATATAAACAGAGCATTTATTTAAATATTTGTATCTATAAAAAAAGTATCTATTAACACAAAAATTTCTTAAAATAATGTCGAGCTTTGTCCATTTCATAATCTTACTTATTATAAAACGCAGATTGTGTGTTTGTGTGTGTCTGTACGTTTATATATTGGATCGGATTTCCTACATTTTTCAACCGATTTCAACAAAACTTGAGAGGACTACGGAAAATTACCTTGCGGTAGTTCTGACAGCGCCAAAAATTGGAAAAACACAATTGTTTTTGCACGGAATCAATTTGAAAATACAATTAAGAGGCATTAATGAAAGGGGGACAACTCATCGAGTTATACTTATTAATAACGAGTTATCGAGTTATACTTATAAAATCCAGGTTGGTTGTGTGTGTGTGTGTGTGTGTGTGTGTGCGCGCGTGTGTGTGTTCGTTTATATATTGGATCGGATTTCCTACATTTTTCAACCGATTTCAACAAAACTTCACAGGACTGCGTAAAATTACCTTGCGGTGGTTCTGACAGCGCCAAAATTGGAAAAACACAACTGTTTTTGCACGAAATAAATTTAAAAACACGATAAAACACGATTCTGTCGCCAGAATGAAAGGGGGACAACTCATATCGAGTTATTCTTATTATAAAACCCAGATTGTTTGTGTGTGTGTGTGTGTGTGTGTTCGTTTTTATATGGGATCGGATTTCCTACATTTTTCAACCGATTTCAACCAAACTTCACTTTTTTGGCAGGTAGTGTTTCTTATTGTCTGGCACACTTTTTTCTTTATTTTTTACATTCAGAATGCTTTAAAAATTCCATTTACAAGACAATTGTTTATAATAAAATTCTATTCAATCGGTTCGTAAAAAAACAAACTAATTAAGACATGCGTGTCCGTCAACCTTAAACAATAATCTTTGTCAATTTTATTTTTCAGTCTTTATGCACTAGCTCTACTGCCAGGGTATAAATAAAAGTCCAGTATTATTGTGTTTCTATCCGTAGTAGGTTTGTAAAAGAAACTGGTAGTAATTATTGGTTTGTTAAAACTTTGTTTTTAGTTATTAGTTTCTCCTTATAGTCCATTGTCTCAAGAATTGGATGATGGAGATTATTGTGTTAACTAAAATGTTCTTTGGTTTTGGTGGCGTTCCGTATTTAAAACAAAAACAAAACAAAACAAATTCTCCATCTTTGTGTTGCTTTTTGTTATTAAGAATTTACATTATTTTTTTTTTATATAACAAAAAAATGTTCGTTGTTTTTCTGTTACATTTTGATGACATAAAATTATTTTTTGTTTGTTTGTTGTTTTTTTTTTTTTTGTTTTAACATTCCTTCATCCCTATGTTACCTTTTTTATTACAAAACAACTTCCATTATCTAAATTTGGCTTTTTCATTATAAAAATGTTTCCTTTATTTTGTGTTGCTTTTTTTTATTACAAAGCATTCCCTTTAATGTTTGTGTTACATTTATTATAACAACTCATTTCTCCTTTGTACGACTTTATTATTATTATTATTATTATTATTATTATTAAAAGCCCATCTTTTGTCTTTTATTAGGTTGGTGCAAAAATGATGACGTAATAATGTCGTTTTTAGACGTTAAAAATACGTCAAAAAACGACATTATTACGTCATTATTTTTGCACCAACCTAATATATTACTTTCATAATCAACCCCCCCAACAACAACAAAAAAAAAACACCTCCGCCTTTGTGATACTCTGTTAAGAAAATTCATTTGCCATAGTGATACATTTTGATTAAACGTCGACGCACTTCGTGGACGTGGCCGTCTAAAAGACATCGGATCTAATGAAGGTTTCTCCTGAAAAATTTCAGGTTCAAATCTGACGGAGAGCCTTGATCTTTCTTTAATAAAGTCTTTCAAATATTCAGGTCTGAGGACGGAAATACAGTGTAACCCGGATATAAGAGAGTTGTCGGGGCTGGAGAAGAAGTCTCTTATATCCGGCTTCTCTTATATCCGGGTTTGGTCTATTTTATATACATTAACACAGGCTCTAATTTGGGACCAGAGAAAATATATCTTATATCCGGGTTTCTCTTATATACGGGTCTCTTATATCCGGGTTACACTGTATATAAATAGGCTGTGTGATAATAAGAAACTGGTAGTAATTATTGGTTTGTTAAAACTTTGTTTTTGGTTATTAGTTTCTCCTTATAGTCCATTGTCTCAAGAATTGGATGATGGAGATTATTGCGTTAATTATTTGGTTGGTGCAAAAATAATGACGTAATAATGTCGTTTTTTGACCTTAAAAATAAGTCAAAAAACGACATTATTACGTCATTATTTTTGCACCAACCTAATAAAATGTTCTTTGGTTTTGGTGTTGTTCCGTATTTTTTTTAAAAAAAAAAAAAAAAAAAAAACAATATATAAATAGACTGTGTAATATCCACCAAAAATAACAAATTTATAAAAGAAGAGTTTATTATATAAATTTCATTCTTGCCTGTGTTGATTTCTCCAAAAAGATTCTTAAACTTTGATTTTTTCCAATTTAGAAGATGAGGACAGCACGAAGGATATTGCCTGACTGACCACGATCCATTATTTGCTCCGCAGATCGATTACACATAAATATTAGGTTGGTGCAAAAATAATGTCGTTTTCTCACATATGTTAATACGTCAAAAAACGACATTATTTTTGCACCAACCTAATACATCGGGATCATTGTACAGAGTGAAACTCATAGGAGTAGCCAGGTTCGCCTATAACCCCGTTTACCCTCCGCCCCAGTTATTATTTTTTAACAAAATTAGAGGTTTATTCCTTGTTTCTTGTGTAGAAGGGATTTACAGTCCTTTCTATAGTCTACTTCAAATTTATATTTCTAACGGCTCAGTCTAAACTCTGATGCTATTAATTTTCCTAAAGTAGGAGTAGATGCGTTGGCCCATCGTCTATTTATCTTTCTACTGATCTTAGTTTGTTTATATATATATATATATATATATATATATATATATATATATATATATATATATGAAAAAAAATATACGGGAAAAAAACAAACAAAAATCCTTATATGCAATAATGCAGTTTTAATGTTAATATGTCGACGTCGGACGTTTCGGTCAATAAACCATCTTCAGGACATATTCAATATAAAATATAAAATATAAATAACATTATCAAACTTAACATGACAAAAACGATGGACACAAGAACAAGACATATCCAAACAGATAACTAAAAGTTTATGCGATCAGCGTTTAGTTTTAAACATGGTCACGTTGTCACCACGTTTGCGACGCTGTGAAAACGTATTCCTAAATTAGAATATTATGAAAGAAAAATGAAAGAAATTCTATTTGATCTAAAATTTATATGTACGCTTGTCGAGCCCACATATTTTAATATATTCTAACAAGAGGAAGAAGAAGAAAGAAAAAGACAAGAAAGTTGTTCTGGTCGTAGCCGGGCGGAACGCAGTCTGGTCAAAACCAGGAGGCGCTCCTTCCCGGCATCGCCAATTAGATCGTCCTGCTCTCCCGGCATTAAGAGCTTCCCTTCCTCCCCTTCCCGTGCTATACCCCCCTCTCCCTCCACATCTTTCCCAAGTTCGATGAACACACCACCACACACGTCCACCTCCTCCCCTCCCCATCCTGCTAGGGAGAAAAAGAAGAAAAAGAAAATGTTTGAGGGCCCCGAGTCAATTTGTAAAATTGACAAAGAGTACATAAGGGGCCTGTCCAAACAAAGGAAGGCCCTGTTGGAGGTGCTGTACAAAACGACGGAGGTGGACGGCAAAAGTGTCGAGGACCCCCGTAATTTTCCAAAGGCCCCAGGTGTCATTACCTGTATCAGAGACTCTGGTGGCTACCTGAAGGTGTGGAGCCACATATTCGAGGCCAGGGAGGCCTTTCCGAACATTAAAATGTGCGAATTGGACAACCCCGTCTTAAAGAGATTGCGCAA
The DNA here is from genome assembly GCA_963932145.1 of Acanthosepion lycidas. Lineage (NCBI taxonomy): Eukaryota > Metazoa > Mollusca > Cephalopoda > Sepiida > Sepiidae > Acanthosepion > Acanthosepion lycidas. The sequence goes on along the minus strand of OZ010599.1, from coordinate 61,834,051 downwards.
CTTTTGCTCTGGGAGGGTCCCGGTTTTAGTTCACCCCTCCTTATATAGGGCTATTAAATTAATGTACCCTATTGACGTCGGCGGTATTGTCCTGGGCGGTCGTATGACGACTGAATTGGGCACTGGCAGTCTGGGACAATCTGTCGGGGTCCTGCTCAACGCAGATTTCCACCCCGTATGTGTATAAGGTTTTTGCACTTATTCTTTTTTCTTTTTGCAGGCCTAGACGATGGCAGTTAAGTTAGCTATACTGAATGTGAATGGCTTGAGGGATCGGGGTAAGGCTTCCCGCCTGCTCCGGGACCTGTTGTCCTTTGATGTGGATGTCGCCGCGATCGAAGAGACCCACTTTGTTTGCAGTTCCGATGCGTGTGTGCTGGAGGATGACTTTGTCGTTTATTCAACATACGGGGACCGGTCTGCCAGAGGTGTTTCTTTGCTTGTCAGACGTACTCTCGATGCGAAGGTAGACCTTGTGCATACCGATGCAGAGGGCCGGTTGATCGTGGCCAATATTGCCGTGAAAAGTGGTTCGTTCCGGGTCGTTGCGGTTTATGCGCCCAATGACCAGAGGGAGCGGGTCTCGTTCTTTCGGCGGTTGGGGCCGTTCCTGGTGGATTCAACGCGCCTAGTTTTAATGGGGGACTGGAATGCCATCCTGGACCCCAAGTTAGACAGGGGGCGGGGTGCTAGCGGGAGAGGGGGCGATCGCAGCTTGGTCGATCTGATCGACGATTATGGTCTCGTCGATAGATACCGGGTCGATCATCCCAAGGGAAAAATGTGGACGTGGGCTCTTAATTGGCCTTTTGACAAGGTGGTTAGCTACCTTGACAGAATGTTAGTGAGAAGAGCCGACATAGAACTACTAGATTGCCCTACGTTCCACAGTGTAGGCTATTCGGATCACAAACTCGTTTGTGCCCGGGTGGCGTTAGACAATAGGCCTAGAATGGCTGGCTACTGGAAGTTCAATCTGTCTTTACTGGACAGGCGGGACTTCCAGGAGCAGCTAACTAGACTAGTGCAGCGGGAGCTAGTGGGGGCGGTTATCGGGAATAGGTGGTGGGAACGCCTTAAATGTAGGATTAGGTCCTTCACCACTGATTTCAGCAAACGGCTCGCTCTAGATAGAGCTGAAAAGGTGAAGACGCTTAAAGCTAGTTATTTCCCGGCGGTGGCTGGGGGGATCCCCTAGAGATAGCCTTAGCTAAGGAGGCCCTGGATCGATCGAATAGCGAGCGGTACATGGGTCAGGTAATTAGACATAAGTTAAGCAAGATGTCTTCCGAAGCCGTGAACTTGGGCGCAGATCTGCGCAGGGAAGAGGTCCGTCGAGGTGGCGATCGTTACATTCGTGAAGTCAAATCCCCGGAGGAGCGTACTCTTCGGGCCACTGACGACATGTGCGGAGCGTTTCGGCGCCATTTCGAGAACCGGTTTACCAAGGAGCCTGGTCTACGTGAGGAGGAGTTTCGTAGCTATTTGGCTGAATTTCCTCGGCTTTCGCCGACTGAAGCGGCTAGCTGCGAGGGAGAGATTACGGAGGACGATGTCTACGCGGCTTTGAAGAAGGTCGGCAGACGCAAGTCGCCCGGTCTGGATGGTTTGCCCTATGAATTGTACCTGAGGCTGTCGCACATCTTTGTTCCAATTTTGACTGCAGTGTTCAACAACTGGTTTCGGTCGGGGTCCATCCCCAACCGGATCACCAGGGGTGTGATCACTCTGTTGAAAAAGGGCAAAGGTGGTGGGGGGAACCTAGATGATTACAGGCCCATAACTCTGCTAAACACAGAGTTAAAGATTATGGCCAAGATCCTGCAGGAGCGTTTGCAGTCAGTTGCCGAGTCTCTGTTGGGACCTAAGCAGACTTGTTCTGTGAGGGGCCGAACAATTCAGAGCAACCTGCATCTGATCCGCACGATCATAGAGTGTGTAAAAGACGACGAAGAAGCCGCGCTGATCAATTTGGATCAGTCCAAGGCATTTGATAGGGTCGACCATCGCTACCTTGCAGCTGTCCTGCAGGCCGCTGGATTCGCACCCAACTTCTGCCGCTGGATTAGCCTCCTGTATCGCTCCCCCAGTGCGGTGGTACAGGTGAACGGAAGGCTGTCGGACGCGTTCGTGCGGTCTAGGTCGGTTCGTCAGGGTTGTCCGCTGTCGCCTCTCCTTTATGCTTTGGCGTTGGTGCCTCTCCTTCGCCGGCTGAAGGACAAGACCGGCAGTCCGGCCCTACGTGGAATTGCCGTTCCTGGAGGGTCTCGAGCCAGGGTTTCCGCGTACGCCGATGACGTATCTGCTTTCGTGTCGTCCCGAAACGACATTGAGGTGGTACAGAAGGCGCTTGATCGGTACGAGAAGGTGACAGGGGCCAAAATAAGCCGCGACAACTCGTCCGGCTTGCGGTTAGGTGCCTGGAAGGGGGTCGCTCTTCCGGGCCGCTTCGGTTGGACAGACGGTCCTGTCCGCATTCTTGGAGTGTGGTTTGGGCCTGACCTCCAGCTGGAGAAGAATTGGTCTGAAGTACGAGCAAAGGTCGATTCCGCCGGTCAGACTTGGAATCGACGGAGGTTGTCCGTGAAGGGCAGGGCGGAGGTGTGTGCTACATACATTTTCCCCTTGATTCTTTATCGATTCTCCGTACTTCCTCTCTGTAAGACTCACAAGAAGGCGCTCGAGCAATCGCTATCCTCCATTTTATGGAGGGGACGCGGGAATCGGGTCGACAGACGAGTCTGCACTAAACGTCCGTGTCATGGGGGGATGGGAATGCCGCACCTGCCGAGTCACATCCGTGCCTCTAGGTTGGCTTTCCTACGCCGTGCATTGACTGGAGGAGATCCGATTCTGGAGGGGATTGTTAGGGACGCGTTCCCTGGCCTTACCATCAGTCCCCCCATCTCGCGGGTTGAGCGCGGTCGTAAACCCCGGGATCAATCGGTTTTCCTTCGCGAGTGTCGGTCGGCCTTGAGGGCCGTTCCCCGGTCCAGTGACCTTTCTCGGCCTAGGAAGATCTTCTATCGTGAATTAGTGGAGAGGCCCGCGAAGGATCTCCTACGAGATACGCTCGGCTTGTCGGGGGAGGAGTAATGCTCCTACTGGTCTTGGGCGCCAGCGGCGGATTACCTCAGTAACCCTGAGTTTTCGCTTAGTTGGCGATTGGCTTGGAATCGGCTGCCTCTCAACGACAAGGCTTTCATATGGGGCTTAGCGGATTTGCCAGACTGTGAACGGTGTGGCCTTGGCTTAGAGGAAACGGCTGCGCACGCCTTCTACCATTGCCCCCAGGTCCGCCCCTTATGGGACCATATCGGCGAGCTGACGGCTCGTCTCGCTCCCGAACAGCTTGTGTCCATTGATCACGCATACGCGTGTGATAATGTGTCGCCCCCGTATTCCGGGATGAAACGGATGGTGTTTCTGACGCTGATGGCCACGGCTCGAATGGTGATTTGGACGACGCGAAAGGAGGAAGTCTTGCGAGGCAATCGTCTTTCTCATTCGGATCTAATTCGATTCTTTGAGCATCAGCTCAAGATGAAGATTAGATCGGATAGAAAACGATTGCATTCGACAGTCTTTAGCGAAAGGTGGGTAAAAGAAGCGAGCTTGCTTCGTGTGAACGGGGCTAGCTTTGATTTTCTCTTCTAGGTCAACCTTTTGCACATCGGGGTGGCTTCCTGTGGAACCCTCCCCTTGGTTAGGTTAGACAAGCTTCAGTGTACCTAGTTAATGTGAGTAAGTGTTGTTCCTGGCCTGCATCCCGGCCGTTCTTTGGTTATGATCCAAGTCGAGATTCCCATCCTCCCCAGTTTGTTTTGACCCCCGCCCCATTTTCACCTCGACTGGGTCAGTTTTATATTTTCCCATTCCAGCCTAATATTTTATTCTTTTTCCCACTCCATTAGCGAGAGCGTCTCTTGATTTTCTCCCCTGGGCAGAATACAGCGGCCTCTCTGTTTTATGGGTTGGACGGTCCCTACTAACATCAATTATGTTTAGTTTGTATTTGTGTTTATTTTAAGTTTATTATTGGGTTCATTTCCCTCCCCTCTCATTTTATCATTATTAGAATTGTATATATATATATATATCATCATTAGAATTTTCATGGTATAGGGCGCGATTTTGGTAGGTCTCCCTTGAGAGCACGTAGTATTATGGTGGTTGAAGGATTGTTTGGTGATGGACGAGTTCTTTTGGTGAATGTGTAAAATGTAATGTACGAATGGGTCGCGAATCTGATTAGCTAGGTATAAGATAGTTAGTGTTGACCAGCCTCTACCCCTCCCCTTTATTGGCCTTGTGCCACAATTTGTACTTTTTGTTCAAATAAATACCTGTCTTGTTCTTGTGTCCATCGTTTTTGTCATGTTAAGTTTGATAATGTTATTTATATTTTATATTTTATATTGAATATGTCCTGAAGATGGTTTATTGACCGAAACGTCCGACGTCGACATATTAACATTAAAACAGCATTATTGCATATAAGGATTTTTGTTTGTTTTTTTCCCGTATATTTTTCTTCATACTGTCGGATTCTATATCCATATATTTGCTTACATATATATATATATATATATATATATATATATATATATATATATATATATATATATATATATATATTAGCAGAAGCTAAAAACTTTAAATTCAATTATATGATTCAATTAAAAGCATTAGTTCTGTTTCATCTTCAAACGAATTATGGAATATCTTATTTTGAAATTCACCGTGTTTTAAAAGCACATACTTTCATAATTTTTGTCTCCGATGATACAGAAAAATCCAATCATTTAGACAGGGGAGGTAGCTTGTTCGTTTTTATTAACTATTATTGTATCAACAATTATGAGTTACTTTCGAAAAGAGGTTAAGTATCGTTAAGGTAGGGATGCCTTTTTCAACGAATTATGACATCCGTTCAAAGCATGTCGTCTTTTTTTTTTTTATCTACGGCAAAAATTTTCGTTAATTTCGTACTTGTATACATACAGATTCTTTCTAAAATGGGTGTTTGGATTAGAATACGTTGTATTGTACTAAATTTTAAAATATTATTTTTACTTTTAATTACTAATAGATTATATTTCTTTTTAAAACAAATAAATGTAATAGAATTACTTAAATTGTTTAAAATTATTATTGCATATCAAATATAAGTATGTATATTTACCAGCTACGCTTTTTGTAAAATATTATTTGAGGAAAATTTTTGATGATTTTTTTGCTATTATATATATATATATATATATATATATATGTATGTGTGTGTGTGTGTGTATGTATGTATGTATGTATGTATGTATGTATGTCTCAGTCTTTTCCTATCTATCTATCTATTTATCTATGTCAGTTTAATCATATCTATTTATCTGTCGATTCTGTAATTGTTCCATGTATATCGCATCCATTATTCAGTTATCAGCGTGTTCAGCTAACAGGACGGAATTTTCTCGCAACTACCCCAGAGACCTTACACCCCGCTTGAGAAATAAACTGACACAGGTCTTAAAGCCTGATGGGGTACAGGTATACACTGCAGAAAATTGTCATTTTTAACATGCGTCTTATATTCCGAAAATTGCGATAATTATCAAGATGTTGACATTCCACACTACTTCGAAAAAAACGCTTGGAAGGAAACTACCTTGAAAAATCGAAAGAGCAATAACAGTTACTGGACTTGTTTTAAGTGGAATGTTTTTAAAATCTTCAACCACCAGCAATGAGTGCCTAATGTTTGCTTATAAGGAAACGGCTAATATTACCATTAGAGATGAGGCGCAATTCTTTCAATAGGAGTAGATAGGTTCGACTGTCGTCCGCTAAGCACACCTCTTCGATCTTTTGAACAGAAGTAGATATTTATTTCTTGTTTCCTGGTTAGGATTGAATTTACAGTTCCTTCGAAAGTCTTCTTGCTATATTTAGCCGCTAGCATCTTAGTGGCATTATCGTCTTGCTTGGGGTGAATTGATTCTTTTTTTGTTTTTTTTAAAGAAAAAAGAAAGAAAGAATATTAATACTTCGACGTTGAAAAATTATTTTCAAGCTAATCTAAACTATCAAGACAACAGCAATTCATTCGAACCTTACATGGCGCTCCGTGTGTGTGTGTCCTTGTGACAGACTAGGATGGATTTAGTAAATATAAGTTCTCGTGTTTGTTTGTAGATTCGAGCGGGTGATCTCACGCCACGACACGTGCAAGGCTCCAAATAAATACAAAGAAGAGGGGGGAAAACGGGTCGGGAAACTAATTTGAATTTTACACCAATGAAAATAAATAAACACTCAGCATGTTTGTATATCTTGTTTTTCCTTCTTTTCATCACTTTTCATCGACCCTGAATAAGAGGCGTAGGTGAAGAGGCACCTGGCCTTCGTCAAAGCCACTAGTCGACAAAAAAAAAAGGCACTGATGCTCTGTTTTATCTATCTATCTATCTATCTATCTATCTATCTATCTATCTATCTATCTATCTATCTAGTTCTTTTAATTATCTATCTATCTATCTATCTATCTATCTATCTATCTAGTTCTTTTAATCATCTATCTATCTATCTATCTATCTAGTTCTTTTAATTATCTATCTATCTATCTATCTATCTATCTATCTATCTATCTATCTATCTAGTTCTTTTAATTATCTATTTATCTATCTATCTATCTATCTATCTATCTATCTATCTATCTATCTATAAACAGACTATCAATATCTGTTTCTATCTATCTATCTATCTATCTATAAACAGACTATCAATATCTGTTTCTATCTATTAATATCTGTCTCCCTGTCTGCCTGTCTACCTGTCTGTTTATATCTATCTATCTATCTATCTATCTATCTATCTATCTAAATCTGTTAAGATCTACCTCCTTTTATCTCTGTTTATGTCCATCTATCTCTCTCTCAGACTGTTAATATCTATCTCAATTTGTTAATATGTATCTTTCAATCTATCTCCATCTGTTAATATCTACCTCTATCTATCTATCTATCTATCTATCTATCTATCTATGTTTATTTTTGTTTGTTTGTATCTATCAATCTATCTATTAACTGACTATCAATATCTGTTTCTATCTATTTGTTTATCTATCTGTCCGTCTACCTCTCTGTTTCTATCTATCTATCTATCTATCTATCTATCTATCTATCTATCTCTAAACAGATTACCTATGTATCGTTCTACCTATTTATTTGTCTGTTTGTCTGTCTACATGTCTGTTTCTATCTATCTATCTATCTATCTATCTATCTATGTAGCTGTATTGTTTTTATCTATTTCGGTTTGTTTCTATCTTTTTATCTATCTGTTGTTTTTATCTACTTCGGTATGTTCCTATCTATCTATCTATCTATCTATCTATCTATCTATCTATCTATCTATCTATCTACCTACCTACCTATCTATCTATTTCAGTCTAATCATTTCTACCATTCGACCTCGTAATTATTACGTTCTATGAATAAAGCGTTCAATATTCAATTATCAGTGTGTTCAGCCAGCACGACTGAATTTCCTCGCAACCAACCCAAAGACGTTACACGTTGCGCCCCGTTTTACCAATACGGTGACAGATGTCTTAGTGTCTTCTTGAGTTACAGGTATTCTCTCCACAAAGTTGCCATTTTAAGACCTTAGATAATAAGATGTTGACCTTCCACACTACTTCGAACAAAATAATTGTCGGACTGTGTCCATTTCATAATGTGTGACGTCATTTGTTTACATTTGATTCGCCATGAGCAGATATGAATGTACGTGAGAGATTCATGGAAGATTGAAGTTTAAATACAGTAAATTCGACCTTGCTAAGCGAACGCGCCCCTGTGGCCAAATCGATAAAGGCACGTCAATCTAAAATGACGGTTCTGTATAGGATACAGGTTCGAATCTTGTCGGAGGGTGAATATTTCTCGGACATTCAAGCCGGTAAATGTTGTTAATACTGTTTATTATAAACAGAGCGTTTACTTAAATATTTGTATCTATAAAAAAAATGTCTTAAAACAATTGTCGAACTTTGTCCATTTCATATATATATATATATATATATATAAGAATAAAATTATAACTTTGCTTACCTGATGCGTTTTGTCCTCTGATAGACTTCATCAAGGTAAATGGGAGGATGTTATTTTGCAACATGTATTTAGAAACAAATTAAAAATGTTCTTAAATTTAAAAAAAAAATTAAATTTACACACAGTTAAAATGTTAGTTGTTTTAGAATTTCTTTAAATTAAGAGATGCTAATAAACATCTTTCAGGCTAAATGAAAGTCAATGGAAACTATGGAAGAAGCTAAGTGACATAATTTAATTTCTAATGAACGAGAGTAAGTAGATGTAGTTAATGATTTTCTTGAGCTTTTTGCCTTAACTTTAAACTGACTCATCATCGAACTGTATTGTTTATGGTCAATAGTTTGTTGCTTTAACCAATATGCTATCGACGCAAAAACTTAACACGAAAGAGACGCACATGTTTGGTAATGTAAAGCAGCTGTAAAAACAGTTGGTACCAAAAAATACAGAATCTAGTCTCTGCTCTTCGCATTAAATCCATGTGTGGAAATAACAACAGCAAGTCTCTCCGAAGAACTCGTATTTTTATAGCCGCTCTGCTTTGTTATTTTCTTGTCACAATCAAAGCAGTAAAAGTATAATCCGACAACCCTCCTTTTTTTTTTTTTTTTTTTTAAAGAAAACTTAGCTTTGTGTTGGCAGAACGCCATATGCAAAGGAGACCCATCTAGGATCGAACTCACTAATCAGCAGCGCCTTCGGAATTATCAAGCTTGGCGTGACGCCACCACAAGGTTTCTTGGAAATATGTTTCGAGTAATATTGCCCCAGGGACAGCAATAGGGTACGCCCATTCACTCATTAATCAGGAATAACATGCGGGACCAACGAGCCATTTCAAATCCCACTCTTTAAAAATCATGAATCCATCTCTGGTCTCCCCTGCTATGTGTTATCCATTGTCATTTTAATTCGTGTTATTTTATTGTTCTCTCTCGTTAGCGGTTTTTTTCTCATATTCCCTAGTACTTAGTAACCCTTGGGCCGTAGTGGCTTTATTGTTTTGAATGGGGTGAAATGATTGAAAAGAAAAAGAAAAAAAAGAAGAAGGCCCAGCCAGCGCTGCTATTTGCACCACGTGGTGAGGGAGAGGAGAGACGGACTACTATGTTTCTCATGGGTTTTAATGCAAAAGTAAACGCAATGAATATTGCTGGAACTTTAACTCGTTCTGTCAATCCCGGGATGAAACGCAAAAGCCGATGCACACTGGAAAAAAATTGATACAAAAATTAAAATATGGGAAATGAAATCAGACAATTTTTCCGCTGTTAAAAAAAAAAAAAAATAATTGTTTTGCGGAGTGGGGAAAAATGATGGACACACTATGAAACTCTGTCCCCAATCGTTGTCAGTGAACATTGTCTTCTTATGCTAGTTTCAAATAATACCAATAACGTAATGGAGCCACAGATAGCCCTTAAGTACATACATAACATAGGCTTTAATATCAGTTAAGCGCCACACGTGATACGTGCTTGGGCAATCATATCTCTTTCGATTCATGACTCACTACGCAGGAGATGTTCCCGCAGTAGACTTCCGTTTTTTCCTGCGGTAAAGTGACACTCAAACAATGAGTCTGCCTTACGATTACAGAAAATGGATTCATACCCTTCCTAAGGGTGTTTGATTTTGTAGTCAGTCAGTTATGTGCTATGCATAGGCGATGATGTATCTTTCGATACATGACTGACGAGGCAGATTTTTTTCCGCAGTATGTTGCCGTTTCTTTCTGCGGTAGGACAGACCCGTTTCTATACCAGTGGATGGCAACTGGTCTAACCCAAAAAGAAATGGCAACCCACTGCGGGGAAAAAAATCTGCCTCGTCAATCATGTATCGAAAGATACATGATCGCCTAAGCGTGTATCACGAATGCCACATAACTGACTGATATGCACTTACATGCTAATATCCTTGCGAAAGTTATGAATTCTCTTATTCTCTCTCCATGGATAAATAGCAGTACAGACCGGGTTCTGTAGCCTTGGATGGCAACTGGTCGACCGCAGAAAGAAAGTGGTAACCTACTACAGGAAGAAATTTTCCTCGTCAGTCATGTATCGAAAGATACATGATCGCATAAGCGTGTATCACGCGTGGAGCATATCTGACTGAGTCTTGTAGTACAGCTCTATAAAGCAAGAACATAATTTTGATAAACCACATTATAATAAATAATACCAAGGTATTAGTGTGGGTAATGTGTTGGCTATTAATCCAGAAGTCGAGCCGCGTTCGAACTTTAGCTTGGTCAGTTGATTATCTCTCGCTAACAGATTTCGTGCGTTACTTATCGGCTGACCTGTGAGCATATATTAGCATCATTGGACATTTTATAATAATGAGGTTTACGGTTATATCACGTTGACATACCATTTCTCAAACGATCACCGAAGTTACACAACTAGTCAGTAACTACATGGAAGAGAGCTTAGGAATAAGATTCGCTGTAGGCTTGGATGTGTGGATGGTGTAATGAAGAAAGGCTCGGAATTTTTCATTGGAGAGCCGAGTTCTAATTCCAGTAGGGTTCGTTAAATTCACTTATGTGCAAATACCCTTGGGAAAGGTATAAATCCACTTCATCCCCCAGCTATGGGTTAATTAGTAGGACACGTGTCAGTCCCCAGTGGATGTCAGTGTACCTTGTCTTCTTATGCTAGTTTCAAATAATATCAATAACGTAAGTGGAGTCACAGATAGCCTTTAGATACGTACATCACATTGTCTGTCAGTTAAGTACAACACGTGATAAGTACTTGGGCAATCATTTTTTTTTCTATTCATGATTCATTAAGCAGATGTTCCCGCAGTAAGCTGCCGTTTCTTCTTGCGTTAGACTGGTAGACAAACAATGCTATAGGACCCAGTCTGCCTTACGATTTAAGAAAATTGATCCATATCTTTCCCAAGGGAATTTGGTTGTGTAGTCAGTCCGTTATGTGCCATGCGTGATATACGTTTAGGCGATCATGTATCTTTCGACAGATGACTAACTAGGCAATTTTTTTTTCTCGCAGTAGGTTGCTATTTGTTTCTGCGGTAGGACAGACGGGTTCTATAGCCTTGGATGGCAACTGGTGCTGTAAACTTTGATGTGAGGGTGGTGTAATGAACAAGGGCTAGGAATTGCTCATTGGAGAGCCGAGTTTCAATTCCAGCCGGGTTCGTTATACTTATTTATGAGTTGAGCTGATATTTGGTCATTCGAATTGTTGACCTCACAGGCAGCAACCACCTTGAAAAGGCTTCCAAAATTCAAACTCACTTCCTCGCAGAACAGAAAAAAAAAGATCTCATTATTTGGATTATTTGTAGGCAGACATTTTTTTTTATCGTTTCGCCTCAATCAAGGCGATAATGTTATTAGGATTCGGGGTGGTGTACAGGGAGTGAAAAAGAATGGGAAGAATTTAGGGGAGAGGTATGGGGGAAAGGACAATAAATGAACAGGTTTCAGGAAGACAGAAGATGGCAACTGAAGTTGCCTTTAAATGTTTAAAGATTTTTGTTGGCAGGGAAGCAAGAAATGCAAAGGGAGTCTTAAACGTGAAAAGTGTTTGAAAAACAAAATTAAAATAGATGTGGCGGTTAAGTTTTGCTAGTTCAGCAGTAAAACAATGAGACCTAATTGCCAATCTAGTACCACGATTAATTTCAAACAGTCTATCCTATTGCAGACATTTTTTGTAGTTGCTATTACCATTTGTTCAGCTACTCTTCTTTGATTGAAATGCTTTTGGTTTGTCAATTTTATTTCCGAATGGTCGAAGTTAATTCTGCGACCTTCTGTAAATAGATATATCTGGATTAATGCAGCACAACTCCATCATGTCTGGGCATCTTTACTCCAAAGAAAAATATGATATGGAAAAAAAATATTTTTGTTTTAACGCCTCGACTTGCTATTACGTTGTAAACGTCATAAACTCGGTCTGTTTTCCTTGATTTAAATTCTTAAGCATTTCGAACTTCTTTGTACTGTTTTAATCAAATTAAGGAGTAACCAAGACTGGTAACTGCTAGCCGAAATATTGATTGTAATAAATACAATTAGGTCACAAGTCCGATGAAGGGGAGGGTTTGAGTCTATAAAAGGCAGAATGCGTGTGTGTGTAACGAATGCACGGCCGCAATTTTCGACGGATTTGCACCAAAATTTACATGTACATGATCCAAGTTAGCGAGAAGTCCAAGACCGACTTTGCATTTCCCAACTCCCATCAATAGTGGAAGTAATCGATTTTTTCATGCTTCTACGGCAGTTTTCATTTAGTTTGCGGCCATTTTCTACTGGCCAGAGTGAGAGCCTATAGCTGGCTGTCACGAATAGGCAGGAAGATTCTATTGGGCAGCATGAGAGCCAACAGCTGACTGACACGAATGTTAACTAGCATGCTATCATGCAAAGAAAAATCGGTAGCTGCATTCGTCATAAGTGGGAAAAATTTAAATCTGCATGGCACTTTACTCCAATTGGCTCATTCGCTCGCTTAAACACAACGTTGATTCTGATTCCGCAGAACTGGGTTGGGAGTAAAAAAGTATTTGTTGTTAACATTCTTTTTTCATTCAGTTTTTCCAGATACGAGTCCTTTTTTAAAACTGATCGTTTTGTGTTCATTTTGTTTAGTTCTTTTTTCGTAACAGATTTAATGTTTTGTATAGAGCTTAGAAAAAATTCGCAGTGTGAGATAGGCAAGAAGTAAGGCATGTAGCAACATCAGCACGGCAAAGGGCACTCCTTTAAAGGCAAGGAAGGGTAAAAATATTTTCAGTCAAGTGATAACGATTGCTATATGAGTCGTACGATTTTTGAATCAAGCACGGGCAACGCCGGGCCATGCTGCTAGTACCTAGCTAATCCGATTCACGACCCATTCGCTCATTACAATTTGCCCATTCACCACAAAAACTCACCCGTCACCAATCAATCATCCATACACCATAATACCGCATCCTCACAAGGGAGACCTACAAAACGCGTCCCATGCCCTAAAAATTTAATGATAATAAAAAATAAATCATTCGTTGGAATTACAAGATTTTTCTTTACATTATTTACATTATTCGGACTATTGTCCTCATCTTTGTCGCCATATTTATCACAACGTTTCGGCCGTTGTACGCTCCGGCCGTTGTACGCTCCGGCCTTCTTCAGCACCAAGGACACATGGCACAGTGGATAAAGACGTTTGTTAGATCCAGTGACAGGACCCAAAGAGTGTGAGTTCAATACCCGGTTAACGCAGTGGACAATTTTCAGAGGGAAATTAGCAGAAGATAACTGATAACTGACATCCATTAAACATGGCACGTGGAACTAGAACAGTCTACCCCAGGGAGCGAAATAAAGGGATCAGTTCGAAATTCCAATCAACTGAAGAAGGCCGGAGCGTACAACGGCCGAAACGTTGTGATAAATATGGCGACAAAGATGAGGACAATAGTCCGAATAATGTAAATAATGTACATAATACCTCATCTCAGAAATATAGACAGATAATGAAGGATCGGATAAATATGGCAACAAAGATGAGGACAATAGTCCGAATAATGTAAATAGAGTACATAATACCTCATCTCAGAAATATAGACAGATATTGAAGGATCGGATAAATATGGCAACAAAGATGAGGACAATAGTCCGAATAATGTAAATAGTGTACATAATACCTCATCTCAGAAATATAGACAGATATCGAAGGATCGGATAAATATGGCAACAAAGATGAGGGCAATACTCCGAATAATGTAAATAGTGTACATAATACCTCATCTCAGAAATATAGACAGATACTGAAGGATCGGATAAATATGGCAACAAAGATGAGGACAATAGTCCGAATAATGTAAATAATGTGAATAGTGTACATAATACCTCATCTCAGAAATATAGACAGATACTGAAGGATCTGATAAATATGGCAACAAAGATGAGGACAATAGTCCGAATAATGTAAGTAGTGTACATAATACCTCATCTCAGAAATATAGACAGACTTTGAAGATTTTTCTTTGTTTTAATTATGCAACTACTAATGGCGACAAGCATCGTAACTTTGAAAATGTAACCAAACTTGGTTTTCATCAGGTCATACAAGGAATAAAATTGTCACACACGCACAGACAGTATCGTCATCTTTATTTTGTTTAACTCTTGTTGTTTGTTGTACTGAATACTTCCATTATATCATGAATTACTCGGAAGAATATCCTTATCTTGGTTGTATTATTTTTATTCTATTATTGTATTCTTTAGAGATGAAATGATTAGAAAACAAACAAGCCACTGTTCTAAAAATCAAAAGAAATATGAATGAAAGTCTAGTCACGCAGCTGATCTATTTTTAACAGATTCTAATCTTGATAAACAGACATTTTTCCCAGAAAATAAATTAAATACATTCAGTAATAGCAACAGCTGTCGAAATCATAACATCGAAAGAAGTATTTTTTTTGTTAAATATATAGAATATTCAGTTTAGCAATTCAATTGTATTCACGACGAATGTTTTGATTATTTTTCTCATTGTTTAAAATATACTCCCCCAACTCTTACCAAATCCAACGGGCTACGTGTACAATTCATTATATATCTAACGTTGTACTTTTATTTCAAAATGCACGCTATAAAAATGAAAAAAAAGAGCCTTTTAACGCTGCCTTTTGAGTGATGGCCTTTTTCCCGCAGACTCAACGTCTATCGCTATTCTGTCGCAACTTCTGCGGCAAATCTTCCGACACGCTTACATCCAAGCCCCTACGTCCTGCTGCTACGTCCAAAGGTTTGAATCGCCCACATTCCTTACGTACTACTTTCTTAGGTGGGGCGTTCCGTTCTTAAATGTTATTCCTCCAGAAATCGCTACCTTGTGGAACAATCTCTGGCGTCGTTACTTTCCAGAAGGCTAAAACTTTAGTTTGCTAAAAAATTTGTTGTATATTTACATTATTTACATTGTTCAGACCGTTGTTCTGGTCTTCATTGTTTTATTCACGACGTTTCACTCGTTGTACTCTCCGACCTTCGTCAGGTGATTGGAATTTCGAACTGAACCATTTATTTCGTCCATCGGGTAGATTGTTCTAGTTCAACGTGCCATGCCTCTTCCGGATGTCTAAGTTACCTCCCTTTTACTCAGCTGAGGACAATAGTCCGAACAATGTAAATAATGTAAATAATTACAATATCTCATCTAAGAAATAGACACAGAACTCGGTTCTATAGTTATCTATCCAACATATCCTCTTCATACTTCCTTCGCTGATGTTCATATCCCACAACGCATTCAATAAAACTCTACATTGAGTGACTCTCCGGTCTTATATTACATATGTTTACATCGATTAATCCATAAGTTCACAACTTAAAATTTAAAAAAAAATAATTTTTATCGCAATCATTTTTCACTTAAGCTGCTTCTTAGATATTAACAGATAGATAGATAGATAGATAGATAGATAGATAGAAAGAAAGAAAGAAAGAAATAGATAGATAGATAGATAGATAGATAGATAGATAGATAGATAGACAGACAGAAAGAGAGACAGATAGAAATAAAGAAAAAGACATAGATAGATAGATAGATAGATAGAAATAAAAAAAATCGACAAAAATAGATAGATAGGAGTAAAAAATAAACATAGATAGATAAAGAAACAAACATATATATATATATATATATATATATATATATATATATATATAGAGAGAGAGAGAGGGGGAGAGAGAGATAGAGCGACAGACAGACAGACAGAGAGAGAGACAGAGAAACAGATAGAGAGAGAGAGGCAGATAGACAAGCATGCTCATCTTGATAAAAAAAAAACAAAGTTTAAAAACGTCTCCGCGTTCTTGCGGGTGACGAATTATTTTACACCGTGCAACCCCTCCCGCACAGACGAAATGTCGCTGGCCTCTGGCGGCTCTCTCGCTATTTCCCATACAAAAAGTTCAGACCAACCACATTCCTTCGTTCCATCAGTCTTACCATTCACGGTTAAGACCCGCCATGCTGCGCTACCCTAATTCAACTTCGTATTCCATTGCTGAAATGCAAGTTCCATTCGAGCAGCTTCACACCACGAACCACTGCCTTGAGGAACCGATTCCCAAGAGGGTGTTTTCCCTATCACTGCAGTCTTAAACTGTTTCTCCGTCCTCTTCCTCGCACTTCCCCATAAACGTGCATCTTACTATGTAACCGTCTACCTCGAGTGGCCTTGTACTTGGTGAACATCATTGTAAAAAGCAACAGTCTTAGATAGATAGATAGATAGATAGATAGATAGATAGATAGATAGATAGATAGATAGATAGATAAAAATTATGAGCAGATAGATAGATAGATAGATAGATAGATAGTGAACATACTGAGATAGATATATAGATATGAACAGGATTAGATAGATAGATAGATAGATAGATAGATAGATAGATAGATAGATAAAAAATATGAGCAAATAGATAGATAGATAGATAGATAGATAGTGAACATACTGAGATAGATAGATAGATAGATAGATAGATAGATAGATATGAACAGGATTAGATAGATAGATAGATAGATAGATAGATAGATAGATAGATAGATAGATAGTGAACATACTCACATAGATAGATAGATAGATAGATAGATAGATAGATAGACAGATAGATAGATAGATAGATAGACAGATAGATAGATAGATAGATAGATAGATAGATAGATAGATAGATATGAACAGGATTAGATAGATAGATAGATAGATAGATAGATAGATAGATAGATAGATAGATAGATAGATAGATAGTGAACATACTGAGATAGATAGATAGATAGATAGATAGATAGATAGTGAACATACTGAGATAGATAGATAGGTAGATAGATAGATAGATAGATAGATAGATAGATAGATAGATAGATAGATAGATAGATAGATAGATAGATAGATTTGAATAGACCGAGAGAGGTAGGTAGATAACTATGTATAGATAAATTTCAATAGTCTGAAATGGTTATAGATATTAACAGACTGAAATAGGTAAATAGATAAATATGAATAGATAGATTGATTTGAGTAGACAGAGATAGGTACATAGATATAAATAGATAGATAGATACATTTGAATTGACTGTGAAATATAGATTTGAATCCGAGATAGAGAAATAGATAGGAATAGAGTGATATATATATATATATATATATATATATATATATATATATATATATAGAGAGAGAGAGAGAGAGAGAGAGAGAGAGGGGGAGACAGACAGACAGATAGACATCGATAGATCGATAGATCGTAGATAGATAGATAAAAACAGACATAGATAGAAATAGATAGATAGATAGATAGATAGATAGATAGATAGATAGATAGATAGATAGATATGTAGCTTTTAGCTTCGTCGAGCATAGGGCCAAATACACTTGGCACAGTCAATGGAGGCTAAAAAACATGTTCAAATGGTGACTCATGTTACTTTGGTGCCGACTTGCTGATGGTCTTTTATTCGTGTTCATTCGTCTGTGAAATGTAAAATGGGGCAAGAGAGTTGTTTCTGTGTTTGAGAAAGAAATGACACCATATTATATGACTACAAAATGAATATTGCTGAGGAGAAAGGACTGAGCAAATATGGAAATGGTGGCCGATGCAGGAGGGAACCGGAATTGAGTATCGCGAATAAAAGAAAAGGGAAAACTGATATAGGAAGCAAGCAATGGAGTGAAAAGTCATCAAAAGACGTTAACCCGAGGTTGATAAAAAAATAAATAAAGGAAAGTTGGGAAAAAGAGAAGGAAAATGAAAGAAAGAAAGAATGTAGGAATGAACCATGAAAGGATACTAGAAAGAAAAAAAAAGAAAGAAATGCATGTTAGAAGGAAAAAAGAAAAAAGAGATGAAGAAAGTGTAGTCGAAAGAAGAGCAAAAATGAAATCGTACAAAAAGAAAGAAAGAAAGAAAGAAAGAAAGAAGAGTAAAGAAAGCCGGTTGGAAAGAAAGAAAAAAAGAAAGAAAGAAGACATGCTAGAAGAAAGAAAGAAAGAAAGAAGACATGCTAGAAGAAAGAAAGAAAGACAGAAAGAAAGAAAGTTTATTAGAAAGAAAGACAATCAGGAAGCAGGTATACAAGAAAGAAAATAATAGAAAAAGAAAAAGAAAGTATACTAGAAAGAAAGAAAAAAAAGATATAATAGAAAGAAAGAAAGAAAAAAAAGAATGTCATAGAAAGAAAGAAAGAAAGAAAAAGAAAGAAAGCATACTAGAAAGAAAGAAGTGCTAGAAGAAAGAAAGTAAAAGGAAGTGTACTAGAAAGAAAGAAAGAAAGAAAGAAATAGGATATACAACAAAGAAAGAAAGAATGTAGATCTACTCGAAGGAAAGCGAGAAGGCATACTCGAAAGAAAGAAATACACACGAAAGGAAAAAAAAAGAATCAAAAGAACGAAAGCAGGTAGGTTTAATAGAAAGAAAAAAAAACTCGTGTTATATTCCAGCTTGTTGGGATGAACAATAAAATAAATGAAAATAAACAGCCAAGTGCATTTTAACATATAAAAGTAATTTTTATTTATTTACTGTCAAGGATTTGTTTGGATTTAACCCAGGAATTCCAGGTGCGTGTCAGCTTATCAGCATTTTGAATTTAGAAGCACCGCGGTGCAACTAGCGGTCAAGGGACGTAACTCAATTGTATTTTGAGTTATCGTTCTTTATAGGGAGGAAATTTGCATTCCTTAACAACTAGAAAGAAAAAAAAAAGGATCTATTAAAGAGAAAAAGAAAGAATGTAGGTATAAAAGAAAGAAAGAAAGAAAGAAAGAATGTAGATATACTAGAAAGAAAGATAAAAGAAAGAAGGAAAGAAAGAGTGTAGGTATACTAGAAAGAAAGAAAGAAAGAAAGAGAGAAAGAAAGAAAAAAGAAAAAGAGAGTATAGAAAGAAAGAAAGAAAAGAGCGTATAAAAGGAAAGAAAGAAAGAAAGAAAAAGAGAGTATAGAAAGAAAGAAAGAAAGAAAGAAATAAAGAAAGAAAGAAAAAGAAAGAAGGAAATAAAGAATGTAGGTATAAAAGAAAGAAAGAAAGAAAGAAAGAAAGAAAAGAGTATAGAAAGAAAGAAAGAAAGAAAGGAAAAGAGAGTATAGAAAGAAAGAAAGAAAGAAAGGAAAAGAGAGTATAGAAAGAAAGAAAGAAAGAAAGAAAGAAAAAGAAAGAAAGAAAGAAAGAAAGAAAGAAGGAAAGAAAGAATGTAGGTATAAAAGAAAGAAAGAAAGAAAGAAAGAAAGAAAGAAAGAAAAAAAGAAAGAAAAGATAAAAAAATAGAGAAAGGAAACAAAGACCTCAAGACAAGATAAGAAAAGAAAGTTAAAAAAACCAAAATGGAAAGATCAAGGTTTGGAAAGAAAAATGAAAGAAAAAAAGTAAGATAAATCAAGTATGAAGGATAAAAGCGGAAATTAAAAAAATGCAAATAAAAAAAACAAACAAATTAAACATGAGTCACATCTAAAGTTAAAGTTAAGAAATGGAAGGCAAAGAAAAGCAAAGAAAAAAATTCTCCACCATCTGGAAAAATAAATAGAAATTTATGGCGACCGACTAATATTTAAATATAGATTTACGCAGATTATTATTATTATTATTATTATTATTATTATTATTATTATTATTATTATTATTATCTTTCAATTTCTGCTATGGTCACACTGCTTACCAAATTTGCAGGAAGATCTAAGGCAGATAATGGTGTGTTGTTATGGCTACATTTCAGGATTTGTTTTTTCTAGCTCCCATAACATCACTAGCGTTACACGGACGAAATTCCTCTTTGTGTGTTGAGTATTATTATTATTATTATTATTATTATTATTATTATTAATTGTGTATATTATGTTTCCTGCTTTGTATCCTTTATAGCCGGGTTCAAACTATGGTCTTTAGGCCCTCAAGGAGAATTGATAGCACATTTCTTAGTATATGAGATGTTCCTAGTTGAACGATCTTCTGGGCAACTTGTATGTTGATGTTACCTTGGAAACGGTTAGTAAAATTGTCCATTCCTTTTCTGCCGAGGCCCAGTGCTCCGATTACTATTGGTACTGTTCCAGTCTTCATATCCAACATCCTATTAATCTCGATCTCCCGGTCCTTGGATTTGAATAATTTATCTATATTATTATTATTATTATTATTATTATTATTATTATTATTATGATCTATGCCATAATTGTGTTTTCCTTCCCTTCGTTAGTTTGTTCCTGAGTTCACACGACCGTTACGCTATGCCAATACCTCAGAAATAATCGTAGGTCGCTTCCACTCTAGTAGAAGACGACATCCACTATATTTCCCAAGAAATCATGTCAAAAGAAATAAAGAATAAAGATACTGAATACATGGAGAACCATAGCCGTGTTCTAAAGGTCATGACATTAAAAATAATTTTAGAGAATAAAAAAACCAAAAAAAACAAAAAAATTATTTTCTGTGTTTTCTTCATAGAGCCGCCGGTAAGGAACGAACTCACGAATCAAAACGCTAATCACTGGTGATGAATATTGATTTATCTTACATTTTTTTCTATCTTTTTTCTTTCTGGCTTTCTGTCTTTCTTTCTAGTATACCTTTTTTCGTTCTTTCTTTCTTTCTTTATATCTTTCTTTTTATCTTTCTTTCTTTCGTTCTTTTTTCTTTCTTTATAGCTTTCTTTCTTTCTTCTTTCTTTCTTTATGTTTCTTTCTTTCTTCTTCTTTCTTTATATCTATCTTTCTTTCTTTCTTTTTTCTTTCTTTATATCTTCTTTCTTTTTTCTTTCTTTATATCTTTCTTACTTCCGTTTTTTTTTCTTTTTTTATATCTTTCTTCTTTCTTTCTTTCTTTTTTCTTTCTTTATATCTTTCTTTCTGGCTTTCTTTCTAGTATACCTTCTTTCGTTCTTTTTTCTTTCTTTTTATCTTTCTTTCTTTCTTTCTTTCGTTATATCTTTCTTTCTTTCTTCTTTCTTTCTTTATATCTTTCTTTTTTCTTTCTTTATATCTTTATTTTTTTCTTTCTGGCTTTCTTTCTAGTATGCCTTCTTTCGTTCTTTTTTCTTTCTTTTTATCTTTCTTTCTTTCTGTCTTTCTTTCTTTCTTTTTTCTTTCTTTATATCTTTCTTACTTTCTTTCTTTTTTTTCTTTTTTATATCTTTCTTTCTTTCTTTCTTTTTTTCTTTTTTCTTTCTCTATATCTTCTTTCTTTCTTTCTTTTTTCTTTCTTTATATCTTTCTTACTTTCTTTCTTTTTTCTTTCTTTATATCTATCTTTCTTTTTTCTTTCTTTATATATTTTTCTTTCTTTTTTCTTTTTTATATCTTTCTTTCTTTCTTTCTTTTGTTCTAAGTTTCTTAATTAGTATTTCTCACATGTTTCAGGTATTTTTTGCAAAATATACGCCATTCGCGCAACACTATGAAAATTGATTGTCCTAAACTATGTCCCCTAGTAAAAACCAATTGCACTTTGTACTCTGTTACCTGTTTGCACTTCTCCCCAAAATTTGGTTTCAATCGGTCAATGTATGGTTATTTTATCTTTTAAGAATAGTAATTGTTGGTTATTGGAACTTATTCCTTATACACCAATCCTATATATATATATATATATATATATATATATATATATATATATATATATCTTTTAAGAATAGTAATTGTTGGTTATTGGATTTTATCCTATATATATATATATATATATATATATATATATATATATATATATATATATATATATATATATAGGACTGGTGTATCAGAAATAAATTCCAATAAACAACAATTACTATTCTTAAAAGATATATATATCTTATACACCAATTCTCTCTCTCTCTCTCTCTCTCTATATATATATATATATATATATATATATATATATATATATATATATATATATATATGTATATATATATATATACGACTGGTGTATAAGGAATAAATTCCAATAACCAACAATTACTATTCTTAAAAGAGTGCTTTAGATTTTAAAATTGTTACTTTTTTAATTTTAATTTTAATATCAAATTTTATCATATAATTTAATACTTATTGGTTAGAATAAACTCTATTTTAGTATAACCACAACTTTAAAGCTTTTAATAGCTCTTATAACCTTACTTCGTTGTCAATTTTTTTTAATTCTCTTATACTTGTCTTTTGATTGGTCATTCTAGCTTTTGTAAAAGCGTTCTCCATTTCCGAAGGATCGTTAATTAATTTGAAACTTTTAAAACCATTTATTCTACATACAACATCATCACTTGATAAGACACCGGAGGTGTTGAAACAAAATGGCTATTTTTGTAGTGATTTTATAACATAATTGCAGTAGAGCCCGGCCTTGCCCAGGTATGTAACAGTAAGAGATAGATTAAGTATCGACCATCATAAAGACTGAAAAATAAAATTGACAATGATTATTGTTTAAGGTTGACGGACACGCATGTCTCAATTAGATATTTTTTTTTTTTTACGAATTGGTCAAACCCAAACTCAAACAAAAACATTGTTTTCAATCGTTATGAGTCTACCCATTGAATAGAATTTTTCAATTTCATAATAAACAATTGTCTTGTAAATAGAATTTTTAAAGCATTTTGAATATAAAAATAAAGAAAAAAGTGTGCAAGACAATAAGAAACACTACCTGCCAAAAAAAAAGTGAAGTTTTGTTGAAATCGGTTGAAAAATGTAGGAAATCCGACCCCTTTATATAAACGAACCCAACCTACACACACACACACACAAACAACCAATCTGGGTTTTATAATAAGTATAAATCGATATGAGTTGTAGCCCTTTCATTCTCGAAACAGCGATGCATCTTAATCGTGTTTTCAAATTGATTCCGTGCAAAAACAATTGTGCTTTTTTTTTCAATCTTTGGCCCTGTCAGAACCACCGCAAGGTAATTTTACGTAGTCCTTTGAAATTGTCTTGAAATCGGTTGAAAAATGTAGGAAATCCGATCCAATATATAAACGTAACAGACACACACACGCACAACCTGGGTTTTATAATAAGTATGATTTATGTTATAAGTTTTAAATATATATATATATTTGGTTGGATTGATGGAGGTGGAATTAAATCATTTTTATACACTGAATTAATGATAATATCAATAGTTTCTGTGATGGGAATGTTAGTAAATAAATTCTCTACGTCAAGTGATGAAAGAATGCCTTGGTTTGTTTTTACTTTTGTACTTTTTAGAGGAATTCATGGATAGATTTAATGCTATAGTTAGTAGGGAGATATGGGGTGATAATAACATTGAGAAATTTTGATGGTTGGTATATACATGTTGGAATCTGACAAATGATAGGTGGTAATGGGTTTACCATATCTGCCCACTAAGTATAGCATTGCATTATTGATAGTATCTTTGATTCGGTGTATAAAAATAATTTAATTCCACTTTCATCAATCCAACCCAATATTTTAAGAAAACTATTGCTTGCTTGTACCACTAGAGTTCCTTTATATATATATATATATATATATATATATATATATATATATATATATATATATATATATATATATATATATGGTGGCCATAAAGTTCGTGTGCATTTATATATATATATATATATATATATATATATATATATATATATATACAGCGTGTCCATAAGATCCGTGTGCACTTTAAATAATTTATAACTTATAAATGTACACAAACTTTATGGCCACCATGAATATATATATATATATATATACATACGTATATATATATATATATATATATATATATATATATATATATATATATATAAATGCACACGAACTTTATGGACATCATATGTGTATATATATATATATATATATATATATATATATATGTATGTATGTATATATATGTATATATATATATATATATATATATATATATATATATATATATTTATGGTGGCCATAAAGTTCGTGTACATTTATAAGTTATAAATCATTTAAAGTGCACACGGATTTTATCGACACGCTGTATATATATATATATATATATATATATATATATATATATATATATATATATATATGAACTTAAAATATCATATGAAAAAAAGAACATCCTCTCTATATTTCTGAGATGAGGTATTGTAATTATTAACACTAATTGTATGGTTTGGACTGATGTCCCTATCTTCGTTGCTATATTCACGACGTTTCGGCCGTTGTACACTCCGGCCCTCTGTCTATGTTTCTGAGATGCGGTGTTGTAATTATTTACAGCATTTATATTGTTCGAACTGTCGTCCCCTTCTTCGTTGTCATATTCACGACATTTCGGATGTTGTACGCTCCGGCCTTCTTTCAGGATCTCTCTATATTTCTGAGATGAGGTATTGTAATTATTTACAGCATTTATATTGTTCCCATTTTCGTTGTCAGATTCACGACATTTCGGTCGCTGCACGCTTCGGCCTTCTCGAGGATCACTCCATACTTTTGACATGAGGTATTGTAATTATTTGCTCTATTTATATTTTTCGGAGTGTTGTCCCCATCTTCTCTGCCATATTTACGACATTTCGGCCGTTGCCCGCCCCAGGCTTCTTCAGGATCTGTCTATATTTCTGAGATTAGGTATTGTAATTAATTACCTCTATATACATTTTTCGGATTGTTGTCCCCATCTTCGCTGTCATATTCACGACGTTTCGGTGGTTGTACACTCCGGCCTTCTTCAGGATCTCTTTATATTTCTGAGATGAGTATTGTAATTATTTATACTCTTTATATTGTTCGGACTGTTGTCCTCGTCTTTATTGACATATTCACGACGCTTCGGACGTTGTACGCTCTAGCCTTCATCAGGAGGTTGGAAAAACACTATTTAACTATTTTATTAAATAAGTATTGATTATTTTAATCAAGTTGATGCTTTGGATTTATAGTATTTTTTGTAGTATTGGCAGAAATGTTGCAAGCTTGAGTTCTTTGTATTGAATGTTACAAGCCAGTTTTATTTTCTGTATGCCGTCTTTGCCGTCATTGACTCGTCTAGAGAGTTCAATCCGTTTAGACTTAGTTAAGTGAAGTAATAAATTTTAAATGCTGGTGAAAATTGTTTTTTTTTTTTTTCATGTTCCTTGGTTTGCTTCGGTCGAAAGAGTTACCCATTTCTTTCGGAAATATTTGCAGTATTATGTAAAACAATGTTTCAAAAAAGGTGTCGTCAAACTGTGTCCGAGCGACCCTCTAGCGACCCGCAAATACAAATTCAAAGCATCTTGTATTCCCAAGTAGTTGCCCATCTAGGTACTGACCAGGCTCGACGTTGCTTAAGTTTGGTGATCGTACGGGAATCGTTGTTGCAACGTGATGTGGTCATAAGATTCCGGATGCGGTGTTCTACACTTGCAATCTTTTGCCAAACTACAGGATGTTTCAGAACAGTTGATATCATGGTCTATGTCTGCCCTTTTCATACAAGCTGAGAGGAACTCAAGCAGATGGTGAAATGAGTTATTATTGTTATTTTTTTAAAAGCTCCAAAAATAACACGTGGTAGGTCTACAACTACATCCGCCAAGTATTTTGGCGGTACTAGACTTTGTAATGATTGTTCATCAAACAAACCTTCTGATAGAATTTTATTGGTTGAAAAATATATAGAGAATTACTCTATGGGAATGACACTGAGCTAAATTTTAGTTAGTGTTCATGTATTTTGTATTCATCGTTGCAAATGAAAGAAAGCCACTGAACTGATCAAAAGAATCAAAAGCCTTAGTTACATTTAGTCAAGTAGCTTTGAACTTATTTTGATGAGATTTATTTAATGCTACATTGAGAATTGCTTGGCAGATTACTGCGAGACAGGAGGATATCTTTGGTAACAAAGAAAATAATACTGAACTGTTGCGCGACATCTGTCCTTCTTTACGGCAGCGAATGTTGGACGATTTCCTCAAAGATGAAGAAGAGACTCGAGACGACAAAGATTTGATACGACAGAAGGACGTTCAAATATAAAAAAAATATTTCTCTTAAAAAATTTGACCGTAAGTGCAACACTGTAATCCGTAGACATATTGGGATGGTCAAGGACGAATTCCAAAAGCTGAGCAGACCATTGGGAGACAGGAGGATTTCTTTGGTAACAACAGCAACAAAAAAAAAAAAAAGAAAAAAAAAAGAAGGATACTGAATTGTTACGTGACATCTGTCTTTCTTTACGGCAGCGAATATTGGACGATTTCCTCAAAGATGAAAAGAAACTCGAGGCGAGTTTTACAGAAGGAAGCTTAAAGATATCACGGACCGAGCGTGTGAGCAACGATGAGGTCTTAGAGAGATTGCAAACAAGAAAGAAGCTTATACTTAACATCTGGAAGAGGCAGCTGAAGTTTCTGGGACACATAATGAGGAAGGTGGGCCTGGTGAATCTGATACTCACGGGTCGAATAGAGGGAAAGAGAGACAAGGGAAAACAACACGTGATATACCCGGCGGACTTAAGCAAGTGGATGACAGAACGTGGTTTGGGGGAGGAAAGAGAGGGAAGGAACTTGTTGAGAGCTGCAAGGGATAGGAGGAGGTGGACAGCCATGATCGCCTACGTCCTGAAAGGACATGGCACATAAAAAGAAAGAAGAGAATTGTTTACTCTTTTTTAATTATTCCAAGTTGATTTTCAGAAACAAATCCCTCTTTTTCAACCACTAACTTTAAAATAGAGTTTACCATTATGAAAGTCATTTAATCTTATTGGTATTAATTACATCAAGTATTATGCAATATTATTTTATTTAATTTAATTAGTACAGTTAGATATTAGTAACGGTTATGTCTTTCTGTTTGCTAGTAACGACTGCATTTAGACTTGGTGTACTTAATATATTATTTGCTTGATTCAGTGGGGTTATTTAATATATTTGGGGTGATCTAACTTTGGTAACTTTCGATACATTTTAACTAACATCGGTGCGAGTTTTAAGGTTCAAAGATATTTTAATGGGAGATCATTGGGGAAGGAAGATAAACAAAAGCGGGATTCTAGTTGAAAAAGTTTGACAATCCCTGTTTTAAAATGAGATCGAATAGATGGTTCTGAAATGAGGGGTTAAATTTACAGTTTATGTATAATTCTAAACTACTCCCAGACTTTGTGTCCATATGCATTCGATTCATCCAATGCTCAATGTTGCGTGTGAATTGAATGGAAGAAAAAAAAAACACTACCCAGTTCTTGTGCAAATACATGATGTCTAAGAAAAATGATGTTATTTGTCGTCTAATAATACAGTCAATTCGCCTCGCTCAAATGATTTCAAATTTTAACAAAATGTGTAAAAACTAAGTTGACTGTGAGGACATATCTCTATAAAAATCTACCAAGAAGATGGATTGGACGTGTCAGTAATAATGACAATGTGTTGTTCAAATGACTACCATGTTCATCTAATTTGATATCTTTGATTTTTTCTATGGGCCTATGTGAAAGGTCAGGCCTATATCTCACCTCTTCTTACAAGCCTCGAGGAGCTTAAGCAAAGAATCATTGAGGTACTAGAGAATGTTACGCAAGACATACTACTGCGTATTTGGCAGGAGCTGGACTGCTGACTTAACCTGTGTGTTGTCACTTTTTATCATTTTATACATCATTATCATGTGAAATAAATATATATGATTATTACTTGAAATAATTTTATATCATTATAACGTGAAATAAATATTTATTATTATTACTTAAAATAAATAAGGAAATCAAGTTCCTCAAGTCCGTTAGTTGCACTTTTCATTATTGATGGAGTTTCCTTCCAAAAGTTTATGTGTGAACTCGTGTGGAAAGTTAATATATTGATTATGTCACTGTTTTCTCTTCGACTTACATGTAATATCCATTTTGCTTGTTGCAGCTGTTGAAAGTCTGCAGGAATATAGATGTGAAAGTCCTTTGTGATTGTGTAATCACGGCCGTCAGAAAATTTCTGGGACCACATTATTCCTTACATCTGTCCACTTAACTCCTCAGACTGCAACCCTCTTGATTATGTGTGAGACGCAGTTTAACAGAGGCCTACAAAATCCTTTCTAACACCAAAGATAAACTGAAGGCATGGATTATGGCAGCAGTCTACCAGATCCGAAATGGGAAAGCCCTCTTCAAGACCCCGAAGCTTGGTTCAATATTTTATCATTAACCTAAAAAAAAAAAAAAAAGTTGAATCTAATAGATATCTCTGGATATCACAGTGGACCAACTTTCTTAGCAGCAAACCTAGCATTTGATTCAATATACTCTTGCCATTTCACGTCAGCGGAAAAAAAAAACATTAACCCAAGAACTCATTCTTTTGGGGATTAGAATCAACTGAAGGACAGCAAAAAAAAAAGTTCTCTCAGAAGATTAAAATAGAGCGGCGTTGTTTTGGGTGCGTCGGAATTAAGAAACCATTTCATTCCCCCAATTAACAACAAATTATGGGTCATTTTAGAGCCCAGACGCCAATTTCAACCGAGCAGACTTACCATTACGACAGGAGTAAGTAGTTATGTCATCAGTATAGATAACCGAGAGAATTAATGACATTAGAAATGTTTTGCTAATTGAATCATCTTGAGACGTTCGGCCTATGCCGTGTTCCTTTCCTTATTTCCTATACCACAGTGTTTCTATAAAGTCTCTTTACAATTTAAAACAATATATTACAAAGGCAATTGGTGCGATACCTTAAGCAGATTTGTTCTATGTACTCACAAGTTATCAAGGTTTCTAATTAGTATTTCAAATGTCCATGCATCTCATTCTCACAAATCTATTTACCAAACTTGCACAAAAATATCTTGGAATACTAAAATGTAAATTTATTCAATACAATCGCCATTAGAATCGACTAAAACTTCTAGATAACTTTGGAATCACCTGCAACTCTTTGGACGGTCTCCTTGTTTAAGTTGTTGAATGCTGCTATAATCCTTGCCTTCAGTTCATCTTTGGTTTTACAAAGAATTTTGTTGCTCCCTCGCTAAACTGCGCCCACATATAATCAAGGGGCTGCAGTCTGAGGATTTACGTGGTCAGATGTAAGGGGTAATGTGGTCACAGAAATTGTCTGTGATTATTGTACGGTATGGTGCAGAGTCCTGTTGCCCGACACAGGGTCTTCCAGCAACTTCCCCCTTGATCCGGGACTGCAGTACGTCCACAAGGCACTTGATATAAGACTCCGTGTTGAGTGTAAGTTCCTGTGGGACGACGAATGGAGGTATAACGTTGCCATCACTATTGATCACTACAAATATCTTCGTAATCACCATTAGACTCATCCAACTCTTTCCGAATAATCCTCTGCACTGTCCACAGATTGACATCCATACACACTGAAATGTTCATACTGGAGCTTCAGGAGCGAATGCCAAGCAGTACAGTATACCGTTTCCAAATTTCTGGCTGAGAGTATTGAGTCCTGGTGCTCTTTCTCTCAGTGGCGGAGCCCAACTGACCCTACTATACTGTACAGTCAACAAAATCAGAAACAAGCAACGCACATGCGCGAAATCAAAAATATAAAATTGCGACTATTATCCATCGTACGTTGTATATTCTATATAACACTAAAGAGGTTTCACCCGCTCGCCATCGCTTTGCAAAATAAGATCTAATCACTACTTGAAATACTTGAGAGAAAAATTTTAAATGACTATTTCATTCATAAATTGGCTTGTTATAGTTAAGGAAAGTTTTACAAATAGATGCCAACTTGTTGAAGGCCAAGTAACCGACACATTTCAAACACTTTTCTGCACTATATAAGAAAATATTTCTAAACAGAACTATTTTTGATATGAAAATTAAAACAATCCTTGAATAAAAGAATACAAATAAAGGGCAGTTAATTAAAGAAATACACTTTTTAAATCAATATGCAAATTAGAGAAACATGAAAAATGTTATTGCCTAGAAGTAGATAATATATAATACAGATGTTGAGCACGAGGTGCGTGAATTACTCTAAGTAATTTATGCACATTACTTATTATCTCTCAGTCGTGTCTGTCCTTGGACAGAGTGCACTCAGGGGCTTCTCTGTCAAAGGACAGAGGGGCAACTGAGGAAAATTACACTGAAGAGGTGCGCAGCCCTGGGTAACAGCTGCCCGAGGCCGAGCCCTCCCATTGCACAAGAGGGAGGGATTAGTGCTCGCACCGAGGCCAGCGCAACCGACGGTTGAGGGGGCTGAAGGGAATTTTTGTCCCTGCCAGAGTGTACGCGTTCGGGTCCCCACATTAAACCGACCTTGTGTCACATCTCATTCTCGTGGCGGAATGAGTAAATACCGCGTAAATTACTCTAAGTAATTTATACTCTTTATTTATCATCTCTCAGTTGCGTCTCTGTCCTTGGGCAGAGTGCACTCAGGGGCGACTCCGTCGAAGGACAGAATCGCAACTGAGAAAATTATACTGAAGAGGTGCCTAGCCCTAGGGAACAGCTGCCCGAAGCCGCGCCTTCTCATTGCACTAGAGAGAAGGATCGGTGCACGGACCTAAGCCAGCGCAACCGACGGTTGTGGGGGCTCGGGGAATTTTTGTTCCTTGCCCGGGTGTACGCGCTCGGGCTCCCCACATTAAACCAACCTTGTGTCAAAACCTGACCTTGTGGGGGGTCATGTAAATACCGAGTAAATTACTATAAGTAATTTATGCATATTACTTATCATCTCTCGGTCGCGTCTCTGTCCTTGGACAGAGTGCACTCAGGGGCTTCTCTGTCAAAGGACAGAGGGGCAATTGAGGAAAATTATACTGAAGAGGTGCCCAGCCCTGGGGAACAGCTGCCCGTGGTCGCACCCTCCAATTGCACCAGAGGGAGGGATCGGTGCCTTTTTTTTGTCCCTTGCCCGAGTGTACACCTTGTGTCACATCTCGTTCTGGTAGGGGGACGAGTAAACACAGTACAAATTACTATAAAGTAGAATTGGGGTGTTTTAACCCCTGAATTCGTTAGTAAATTGTGCTCCAATTTTGCATTTATTCATCTAGATTCCATCATATTAGCTATTATGTTTCTCTAACTCTTCAAATGTTGAATGTATAACTAATTCTAATTTCTATTTTCCCAACTTTAGTCTATATTAATTTTATCTTATACACTGTCACCTGTTCTGTCACCAATTAAATAAAAAAAATAATTGTTTGTACGGAAAGTAAGGACCTACGTACATCAAATTGTCTTTAAATTAAGTGGCAGCAGAAGAATTATCGTTGAACTTTAAAAAGGTGAGCTTAAACTTTAATTCAATATTTAAATGCAATGATCAATTATGAGTTCTTCTCTAGTTTATTGTTGCCTATCGCATCTACTCCTCCTTAGCTATTGTCCTCCACAGAAGCTAGCTTAAATACCGTCAGATAGGGCGGCTATTAAGCTAGTTTATAATAAAACGTGCACTGCAATTTTGAATATAAAAGGAAAATAACTGTTCTCGCCTCGAACAACGAAAGTAACGAAAATGGCTAGTATAATATGTTAATATATATATTCAATCTCGCATAATCTGGCAACCCCGAATCTGCGCTCAAGGACAATTGTCCCCTCTGGCTAACTTTCTAGCGCTTTTGAATGACCTATGAATCATTGAAATCAGACCAGTAGTAGCGAATGACTTGCTTGGACACACGCGCACAAACATACTCATACATTATATTCGATATTATTTTGGGTTTTTGTAATTTTGTAGTCGCTATGCAAATTTTTTATCTTCTATTTTTTTTCTCTGGTGAAAGAGGACCAGTCTGAAGGTTTGACGATATCTGGATATTTGATTAAAAACAGTAATCTGGAGATATTCTTAGTGCTAAGGTTTTGGAATCATTATACATTAAGTCCCACCAACCAGCTCTCCGTAAACAGGTATTGCTCGATGGCGTAACGGTAATTAACCTTTAATGCTATAGATTGTTTTTTATATATATATATATATATTTTCGACTTGAGTTATATATATCTTAGTTGCTGGGTACTTTTGTTTTTGTCATCGATTTTTACTCTGATGAGTGAGAACCGATAAACTCGTTTAGCTGTTTTTCACCGTTATATTTTGGTATAACTAATTTCCGGTAATATATATATATATATATATATATATATTAGGTTGGTGCAAAAATAATGACGTAATAATGTCGTTTTTTGACGTATTTTTAACGTCAAAAAACGACATTATTACGTCATTATTTTTGCACCAACCTAATATATATATATATATATATATATATATATATATATATATATATATGGAAATAAAAAATAAACAATTGAAAGCTTGAAAAAATCATAAGTCAGGCAAAGATAACAAAAATGAAACAGGAATGAAAAATGAAAATTAGGACGAATAAAGAAAAGAAGAAGCAAGGAAAAGGAAAGAAAAACGGGCGAAGGAAGAAAAATAAGATACCCCCCCCACCTCCACCGCAAAAGGAAAGAAATAGCGGGAAGAATAGGCCTAAAGACATAGGAAAAGGAATAAAGACAAGTACGGAGTAAAAGGTAATGGAAAGAGAAGAAAGACAAAGGTAGAGAAAGTGAATGAAAAAAAAGAAGAAGAAGAAGATAAGTTAAAATAAAAATTAGAGAATTAAATAAATGAAAAAGAACGATAAAAAGAAATATGAGTAAAAGAAAGAAAAAATCGAAAAAAAAAACTAAAATTTTCAAAAGGAAGAAAAAAAATAAAAGGTACAAATGAAAAAAAATCGTGAAAAAAAAAATGAAAGAGAAAGGCGGGTTAAAATGAAAGAATGAAAAATCGAACTATTAGTTTGGTGCAAAAATAATGTCGTTTTCTCACATATGTTACTTTTATATATGATTTCTGAATCAATTCATTGATATATATATCTATAGCCATGTTATATATCATTTTGAAGCGCGTTTTTCGCTCTATCGAATCGTGTTATTCGTTACCGTTCTCAATATCTTCATTCATTTTTTTGCAGGCTTTTTGACAGCATGGACAAAATTCAAATCCGCACGCTTTTCTTGTCCCAGTTCAAACTAGGCCGAAAAGCTGCCGAAACAGCTCGTGATATCAATGATGCGTTTGGCCCAGGAACCACTAACGAACGTGTGGCACAACGGTGGTTCAAGAAATTTCGCATATGGTGACGAGAGCCTCGAAGATGAAGACGGTCGCGGCCGACTGCGGTTGATAACGAACATTTGAAAGCCTTAATTGAAGCCGATCTTCGCAAAATCACACGAGAAGTTGCTGTTGAACTCGAGGTCGACCATTCAACAGTTGTTCGCCATTTAAAGCAAATAGGGAAGTCAAAAAGGTTGGATAAATGGGTGAACGATATTAAAAAAAATCGTCAAAAAATGACATTTTTTTTGCACCAACCTAATAGCAACGAATGGAAAATATGGAGAAAAAAGTCCTAGGAATAAAAGAAAGAATGGAAGAAAAGAAAGGAAAGGACATAAATCAAAGAATTAATTTAAAAAAAAAAAGGAGAAAAGGAGTGAGAAGCGAAGGTTATGTAAAAAAAAAAAAAGAAGAAAATATCAAAGGAAAAAAAAAAAGATATAAGAACGGAAAAAGTGAACAAAGACGAGAAAAAAAAAAAAGAAAAAGAAAAAAGGAAATAAATCGAATAATAAAAATAAAAACCAGGAACGAAAAAGGGTGAAAAACTTGAAAGAAAATGAAATTGCCAAAACGAAAATAAGAAAGACATCAGACGGAAGAAAGCAGAAAAGACAAAAAAAAAAAGAACGAAAGAAAAGAATAAAGCAATCAAAGAAGATATAAGAAGGAAAAAAAAAAAAAAAGAAGAAAAAAATGGTAAAAAGATGAAGATAGAATAAAGAAAAAAAATGGCAGGGGTGGGGTGAGAACAGGTAAACGAACTAAACACGACAAACACGTAAGTAAGGCAATGCAATTTAGGAAAAGCAATTTACCTACGCAGCTCTTGGCAATTTTTATTTTCTTTTGTATCTACGACTGACGACGCTCAAATTTGATAAACTTCTCTGATTCCCTTGTTACCAACAACAGTCTGCAATTTTCGAATAATTTCTCATTACAGTGCACCCTTTTATCTGTGGTTTCGCCTTTCACGGTTTCAGCTATCCGCGATCATCGTTAAAATATATATTTCACTGCATTTTATTTGACAATAATCTCAAAAGGTAAGAGGTTTGTAACGTGAATATAACTGGTGGCCTAGTGGATACAAGCTTTGGTTGGATCCAGTGACATGACCAAGTGAGTTGTGAGTTCAATACCTCGCCACTGCAGTGGCGAACAAAAAGACATGGAGAGTTGAGAAAGGGAGATAACTGAAGAGGAATGACACGTGAAACTATCTACTCCGTTAGACATAATAAAGGGTTCAGTTCTAAATTTCAGTTACCTGAAGAAGGCCGGAGTGTACAAAGGTCGAAACGTCGTGAATATGACAAAAAAAAGAAGATTAGTACAGCAATCCGAATGATGTAAATAACCAAAGGAAATCTGTAAAATAATTTCAGTGAAATGCTTAAAGTTCCTAAGGAAAGTAAAATTGTATGCTGAGCTTATCAAGATCTACGGTAAGCGCAAATTTTCTATCAGTTCTATAATTTTTATTACTCTATATTGTTCTATTTTGTTATTAGTTATTGTTGCTAATCTCTTATTGTGCCTAACAAGATTTACCTCTCCGCGCAAGCCACCAATATGCCACTGGATGACAAGCCAATAGCCTTTACCGCTGGTGGCCCGCTGTCGTACCGCCGGCATGTTCGTCTCGGCAATGTTATCACTTGCGGATCGCTAGCGGCCAACAGTTGGCCCGCCGGTGGCCTGCTGGTGGCCCGCCGTTAGCTGCTACCAGGGGACCACTGGCGTTGCCATCGGCGGCCCCCCAGCGTCTTACCTGTAGCGGCGGTAAGAACGAATGTTCTATTCGTCGCATAAGTTTTATTCGAGTATATTCCGATAATTGTTCAATTTTGGTATTAATTATTTGTTATGGGAACTTACCCATAATAATAATGGACTATTCCTGACGTTATAAATACTGCGCCTCTCAACAGGTATGAGGATATTGTAAGACGGGGAGAGATAATTGAGAGTATATTGTGAGGACTTTGGACTAGTGATACTTGTCGAGACAACATAGTTCACTCTAACCAAATCTGATAGTCATTACTAATACTTCTACTTCTTTGTATTATATTTCTGTTGTAATATATCTTTGTTTTCCATACCTGTGTTCGTGTTATTCTTTTCATTGGTTCTAACGTTGGACCATCACCGTGGTACTACAAGGGACTTGGACCATG
Source organism: Acanthosepion lycidas (assembly GCA_963932145.1). Taxonomy (NCBI): domain Eukaryota; kingdom Metazoa; phylum Mollusca; class Cephalopoda; order Sepiida; family Sepiidae; genus Acanthosepion; species Acanthosepion lycidas. The sequence goes on along the minus strand of OZ010599.1, from coordinate 61,798,623 downwards.
ACATTATTGTTGTTAAGCTATTATTGAACCTAGTCATTGCTTACTGTCAAATCAAGTTGAAAGACCGGTTGTCGTACGGCAACGTAAGCTAAGCCACGTCGTGCTTCGTCAATATCTAGGAAGCTGACCGCTTGAGGATCTAACTAAGTGTATACTGCGATCCCTTGTGAATATGTGTTCATGGTACAACGGTATGAGTGTGCACCTCCAAAAGTCTAGGTGATCAGAGCTTGGCAGGTGATCTCTCCTTCAGTCTAGCCCTAACATGTCAGTGATGGGGGAAAAACTGGCTGGTCACATTGAATGTCTGGAAAACCAAACTGTTGATGTTCTAACATCGATCGCGATGAATGGACGTTCCCGTACCGATATACAGACACTCACAGACACATACACGCATATGATAGCAGAAAGTCAGCCAACAATGGTGAATCGTTGTAAGAACCTGGACACAAAGTTTGACATAGAAAAAATGCTACTCTAACTCAATGAGAAAAATAATTCATTAACGTTAAAATGTCGAGAGAGTAATTTAATCACTAATTTATCTACAGAAAATTTGCGCCCAGGTTCTTATAACGATTCACCATTCTTGGCAGGTCTTCTGGTATCACAATATTTGATAGCAAAGATGACGGAAAGAAAAAGAATGTAGCCGAAATTGGCTAAATTCTATGCGAAAAATGATTTCGAAATTTTAAAACTACTACCTTCCCTCGTTAGTGCGCATGTGCAGTCACAACAGCGTAAACAAACGGATGAAACGCGTCACAGAATCTTTTTTTCCCTTTTGTCATACATCTTTTCTTTTAAAACTATCCTTGATATATCGTTATACGACACACACAGACACACAGACACACACACACACACACACATATATATATATATATATATATATATATATATATATATATATATAAGGGTTTCTGTATATATATATATATATATATATATATATATAAGGTTGGTGCAAAAATAATGTCGTTTTTTGACGTTCAAATTTATGTGAGAAAACGACATTATGTTTGCACCGACCTAATATATATATATATATATATATATATATATATATATATATATATATATATATATTTAAGGGTTTCTGTTTTTTTTTAGCAGAACACTTTGAAGAATGACCATAACCAAGAAACTTCGAAGTCGGGGAAATCATCAAAAATTAATATTTAATGTGTGTGTGTTAAATAACTCAGAGTAAGACATTAAATTAAAGACAAAATAAATTAAAAATAACATGGAGGGAATTAGATAAACTGTACATACTTTCATCCTGCTTCGTACGAACTCAAAATAGTGCTTTTTAGTGTATATGCATCGTGTTATTATTTCCGATCTATTATTCAGTAGATTTTTGGGGTCTGGGAATGTTATTATTGTTAACTTTTCATTTTAGCACAGTTTGCAGATATCACTACGATTGCTGTAATGTTTGGCTTTTTAAAAAATATATTTTCAAAATAGCAATTCCCGCATATGGCTGGCTAGTCTGGTAGAATTCGTAAGGTTTTCTAGTTGGAATGATGACTTGTGATTGTACCATTTTTCTTGAAGCAGCCTTCAGTACACCCTATGTATATTTTGCTCTGGCCATTTTTATCTTTTATGAAATTATGTACATTTTATTTAATCCCCCTCCAATACAATTTCGTTGTTCTTGCTTTTCTTCCCCCACCCTTCTACTAGACTTCACGTTGTGTGTTTATATATAACCTTCGAATCTTGCAGCAGGTAGCGAATTCAGATTCTAATGAAATGCTGCGGATTTCTAGATAACGAAGTTTGCAAATTGTTATTTATCTTCAGCAGTGAACGCAGGGGAAAGAAACGATTTTACAGGAATCGCTTGATTAATGCGTTTTCGATTAGTACGTTGAACTTGTTATATATCAAAATTCGATTAGTACATACATAATAATCGAATAGTCCGGTAAAACGTTCTTCAGATTAACCCTAGTAATATTTCTTTTTTATAGTTACCGATTAATTAAAAATTCTCTGAAAATATTCGTCCTCCGACAGGATTCGAACCTGTATCCTATACGGTACTGTCGTTCGAATGCTGTCGGAGGACGAATATTTTCTGTGAAAATTTCTCGCACATTCAGGCCGATAAATGTTTTTTAATACTGTTTATTATAAACAGAGCATTTACTTAAATATTTGTATTTATAAAAAGAATGTATAAACATAAAAATGTCTTAAAATAATTGTTGGACTTTGTCCATTTCATATATATATATATATATATATATATATATATATTTCATTAAATAATATAGACAAGTGTTGTCTATTTTTTTATGTAAATTCTTTTCATAACGTCTGATAATCTTAATAACATTATCATTAAACGAAGAAATAAAACCACAATATTAATCCATATTTTTTAATCCAATCTAAGCTTTCGGCTTACATAAGCCATTACCAAAAATGATAATTTCTGTACAACATATTAAGCAATATACGGACAAGACAGTGATGATAGTCTGTTATTGTTTACATGGATGATTTCCAAGCAACGATACACACGTGCATATAAGACGCTAGAATCGAAAATCGCACCGCATCTCATGACGTAGAGAGAGAGAGAGAGAGAGAGAGAAAGAGAGAGAAAAGGGGAGAGATCTTGAGAGGGAAAGAGAGGGATGACTATGTACATTGGGATATACACATGCATATATATGGTTAGATGTTTAGAGAATTGTGATGAGGGAGCATTTTCAATTGCTGTCTGATTGTATGGTTCGGTCTTTTCCTGTTAATTCTGATTTCGCAGTTTATTAATCTTATTTAAAGATAAAAGACACTCTCCATGATAATCTGTTGTAATGCCTGCTACCATCACCGGTGAGGGTAAGTCGATTTTAGGCAGTCTATGTTGTTTTTTTCTCTTTCTTTCTTTCTTTCTTTCTTTCTTTCTTTCTTTAAATGGAGGATAGTTCTCAAATATGCAAATAAACTTACTATTAGGTTGGTTCAAAAATAATGTCGGTTTTTGACGTTCAAAAATGCGTCAAAAACCGACATTATTTTTGCAACAACCTAATAGATGTTTGTTTTTTTGTTTTTTGTTTTTTCATCTGACAGCATGGTTAGTGACATAGACTAAGAAATCGGAATGCCGGTTTCGAATTCCAGTTTCGTCTCTTGCGTTCAGTTTCGTCTCTTTGCCTACTACATCCATACGTTACTTCTGCTTCTTTTGTATTATATATCAGGGTAGACTGAGTTCTCTCTCCCTGATTGACAGATGGTCCAAGAGAAGGAAAGATATGTATTTTAAATGAACCTAAAAAAGAATGGGCTCGCATAGATTATCTCTCCCTAGACGCAACGGATTCAGTTCCGACGTTACAATTCTTCTTCTTCTTCGTCGTCGTCGTCGTCGTCGTCGATGCCTTCTTCTTCATCATCATCTTCTGTCTGCCGAGTCTCTTCATGGCTCTCCACAATTCCCTATCCTTTATAGCTCTTAGTAGATGTTGCCTTTTTGCAATCTCTCCTAAACCTTTTCTGTAATCATTTCACTTCAGGAAAGGTAATATAGCCATTAAGACGCAAGGGATTACTGAATGTTAAAAAATACGAGAAAAACTACTATTAAGGAGAGAGGGCAATAAAAGAACAAGATTTTGAAAAGACAGAAGATAACGATTGACATTGCATTTACATTTCTGAAGATCAAAGATGACTTGAAAGCAAGAGGACGGAAGTGAGTTCCACAGGCAAGAAGTGCGATAGGTGAAAATGTTACGAAAGAACTATAGTAATTGTATATGTTACTGTAGAAATGTAGACATTTCAACTGTAAAATGAAGAGACCTTGCCGCCAATCTAGTACTGCGCTTAAAATCGTAAAGACGGCATACCACATATCTGTGTATCAAACTACTTGATTAAATGTCAGTTATCATTATTTTTGCTGAGGGATATATCACTTTGATCACTAATGAACAAGATGACGATATTCAATTAACCATGAAATTTTATATATAGCGTATGTTTTTGTGCGTGTGTCCAAGCAAGTCCTCCGCCCACACTGGCCCAATTTCAACGATTTACAGCTAATGCAAAGGCCCTAGAAAAGTTAGGTGCAGAGAATAATTTTCGTTGAGCTCAGATTCAGGGTTGACAGACTATGCGATGTTAAAAATATATATATCAATATATTATACTAGCCATTACCGTTGCTTTCATGGTTCAAGAGGATTAATTCTTATTTTTCTTTAGTATTCAAAATTGCAGTGTAAGTTTTATTATAAACTAGGTTCAAAGCTGCTCTTTCAAGTAGCATTTAAGCTAGATCCTGTGGAAGACTCTTGATTTGGCCATCATCACAATAGCAAGGGAGGAGAAAATGCGATAGGCATCAATATACTACAGAGGAACTCAAAATTGATCACTGCATTTAAGTATTGAATTAATGTTTAAGCTTATCTTTTAAAAGTTCAATGATAATTCTTCTGCTGCCACTTAATTTCAAGACGATTTGATGTACATAGATCCTTATTTTCTGTACAAACAATTTTTTTTTCATGGGTTACAGAACAAGGGACAATTTATAAGATAAAATTAGTATAAAGGTGGGAAAATAGAAATTAGAATTAGTTATAAATTCAACTTTTAAAGATTTAGAGAAACATAATAGCTAATTATGTAAAACCTATATGCAAAATTTCTATGTTAACTTATAGAAAAAGACAATATTTATAAATATAAAAGACAATAGGAAAACTGTCATATTAGCCGACGCGTTTCGTCCAATGTGGACTTTTTCAATACAAAAACGAAATGAATTTATTAAACAAAGTAACTAATAATAACAAAACAAAATGTCCTTAGCTACTGGAAGAATTTAGAGAACGCTATTTTCATACTGTTAATTGAAATTACGTCAATTACTGTCACGTGTTGAGAGATTGTTTTTATTGTTGTGTTGACGTATTCAAACATTTTCTTTTGATTTCTTGATACTGTTCTGTACGTTTGTTTGAGAGAGAATTCTGTTAAGAAAGGTGAAATAAGGAAAAAGGACATTTTGTTTCGTTATTATTAGTTTAATAAATTTATTTCGTTTCGCCTTGAAAAAGTCCACGTAGGACGAAACGCGTCGGAACTATTACAGTTTTCCTATTGTCTTTTACATTTATAAAACCTATGAATAAATACGAGATTGGAGTGCAATATTGCAACAAAATCTGGTATTAAAAAGCCCGAACTCTACTTTATAGTAATTTATATTCTATATTTATTGTATAAAAAAATACAATTATGGTACAAGGCCGAGAAGTGGGAAGGGTTTGAGGCGGATCTACACTGACAATCCTATGCCTAGCTAATCCGATTCACGACCCATTCATTCGGTACAATTTGCGCATTCACCACAAAAACTCATCTGTCACCAATCGATCCTCCATATACCTTAATACCGCATACCTAAAAAGCGTACCCTGTGGCATAAAAAGTTGATGATAAAAAAATTTATGCATAAAAATTTGTGGTTGAATGAAAATGAGAAGTGAAGGGTGTGAACCCATAAACCAACAAAATATCAAACAAAGCAAACATAAACATAAATGATGTTTAGTAGGACCCGCCCAACCCTCAAAAAAAGAGCCCTTCGAGAGAAACAAAAAGCTAAGGAGAGAGGGAAAAGAAACAAATATAGACGGACATAGGAATAGATACAGCTGACCCAGTCGAGATGAAAGTTGGGGGGGTGCAAAACAAACTGGTGAGGTTGGGAATCTCAACTTGGATCATAACCAAAGATGTGGCCGGGAACAGGTCGGAGAAAAAAAAAAACTTACTCACATTAACTAGGTACATAAAACTTCTCTAGCCTAATCAAGGGACGGCTCCACAGGAAACCACCCTGATGTGACATATGTAGACCTAAAAGAGAAAATCAAGGCTATCCCCATTCACACGAACAAAGCTCGCCTAAGTCAACCACCTTTCGCTAAAAACTCTCGAATGCAAGCGTTTTCTAAAAGTTCTAATCTTCATCTCGAGCCAATGCTCAAAGAATCGGATCAGATCCTGATGAGAAAGACGGTTGCCTCGCAAGACTTCCTCCTGTCCCGTCATCCATATCACCATTCGTTTCACACCAGTATACCTGGGTGGGGGGCGACACATTGTCACACGCGTATGCGCGATCAATGGGCACGAGTTTTTCGGGAGCGATACAAGTCGTCAACTCGCCGACTCGCCGACATTGGTCCATAGGGACGGAGCCGAGTACAGTGGTAGAAGGCGTGCGAAGCCCTTTCTTCCAAGCCAAGGTCACATCCTTCACAGTCTGGCAAATCCGCCAAGCCCCGTATGAAGGCCTTGTCATTGAGAGATAGCCTATTCCGAGCCAGTCGCCAGGTAAGAGAACACTCAGGGTTGCTGAGGTAATCCACTGCTGGCGCCCAGAACCAGAAAGAGCGAAACATCTCTTCCTACACGTAGAAGATCCTTCGCGGCCTCCTCTACTAGATAACGATAGAAGACCTTCCTAATCCGTGAAAGATCTGAATGGAGGAATGATTGACAAGAGGTATCGACATTCGTGAAGGAAATCCGATTAATCCCAGGGTTTACGACGGCGCTCAACCCGCAAGATGGGAGGACTGGTAATAAGGAAAGGGAAGGCGTCCCTTTCAATCCCCGTCATAATCGAATCTCCTGTCAACCTCGAGGCGAGTTTCTGGCTCGTAAAGTGCGGCATTCCCAGCCCCCCATGATACGGACGTCGTGCACAGACTTCTCTGTTGAAATGATGCTTGTGTTCCTTTCATAAAATGGAGGATAACGATCGCTCAAGCGGATTCTTATGATCTTTACAGAGAGGAAGTACGGACAAGCGATAAAAGACAAGAGGAAAACGTAAATGGCACACGATCTGCCCTCCCCTTCACGGACCATCTCCATCGGCGCTGAGTCTCACTGGCTGTGTCAAACTTTGTCCGTACTTCTGACCAATTTTTCTCTAGCTGGAGATCGGGTCCAAACCACACTCCAAAAATGCGAACAGGACCGTCTCTCCAACCAAAGGGTTCCGAAAGATCGACCCCCTTCCAGGCACCTAACTGCAAGCTTGAACATTTGTCGCGGTTAATCTTGGCCCCTGTCACTTTTTCGTACCGATCAAGCGCCTTCAGTACCACCTCAATGTCGCTGCGGAACGACACGAAAGTAGTTACGTCATCGTCGTACGCAGAAACCCTGGCTCGAGGGACAGCAATTCTACATAGGGCCGGACTGTACGCCCTGTCCCTTAGCCAGCAAAGGAGAGGCTCCAACGCCAAAGTGTAAAGAAGTGGCGACAGTGGACAAAGCGCCAGGTAGCTTCCCGTTCACCTGTACCACAGCACTGGGGGAGCAATATAAGAGGCTAATCCACCAGCAGAACTTTGGTTGGAATCTGGCGGCCTCCAGGACAGCAGCAAGGTAGCGATGGTCAACCCTATCAAATACCTTGGACTGATCTAAATTGATCAGCGCGGCCTGATCGTCGTCTTTTACACCTTCTATGATCATGCAGAGATTCGGCAACTGACTGCAGCCGCTCCTGCAGGATCTTGGCCAAAATCTTTAACTCTGTGTTTAACAGAGTTATGGGCCTATAATTATCAAAATCCCGCTCAACACCCTTGCCCTTTTTCAACAGCGTGATCACACCCCTGGTGAACCGGTCGGAAATGGACCCATGCCATAACCATTTGTTGAATACGACAGTGAAAATCGGGACAAAGATGTGCGTCAACCTCAAGTACAATTCATAGGGCAAACTATCCAGACCGAGCGACTTGCTTCTTCAATGCCGCGAAGACTTCTCCCTCTGTGATCTCTCCCTCGCAGCTAGCCACTTCGTTGGCGAAAGCCGAGGGAAGTCAGCTAAACAGCTACGAAACTCCTCGTCACGAAGACCAGTATCCTTGGTAAATCGGCTCTGGAAATGCCGCCGAAACGCCTCGCACATGTCGTCAGTGGCCCGAAGAGTATGCTTCTCCGGAGTTTTGACTTCACGAATATTACAACCGGAACCTCGACGGAAAACTTCATTGCGCAATTCTGCGCCCATGTTCACAGCTTCGGAAGACATCTTGCTTAACCTACGTCTAATTACCTGGCCTATGTAGCAGTCTCTATTCGAACGCTCCAGAGCCTCCCTAGCTAAGGCTATCTAGGGATTCCCCCCACCGGCCACCGCCCAGGAAAAGCTATATTTAAGAGCCTTCAACTTGTTATCTCTATTCAATGCAAGCCGTTTGTTAAAGTCGGTGGTGAAGGACCTACGCCTATTCTTAAGTCTCACCGACCACTTATTCCCGATAACCGCCCCCATTAGCTCCCGATGCGCTTGGCTAGTTAGCTGTTCCTGGAAGTCTGGCCGGTCTAGTAAAGACAGATTGAACTTCCAATCTAACGCCATCCGAGCACAAACGAATGTGTGGTTTGAATACCTGCCCAGTGGAACGTGGGACAATAGACGTTGGCTCCTTTAACTAACATTCTATCCAGGTAGCTAACCACCTAGGTAGACGGTCAATTAAGGGTCCACCTCCACATCTACCCCCTCCCCGGGGCGATCGACCTGGTATCTATCAACGAGACCAAATTCGTTGATCAGATCAACCAGGCTACAATCTCCCCTCCTCCCACTAGCTCCCCGCCACCTATCTAACTTGGGGTTCAGGATGGCATCCCATTACCTCATTAAAACTAGCCGCGTTGAATCCACCAGGAACGGTCCCAACCGCCGAAAAAACGAGCCACGCTCCTCCTGGTCGTTGGGCGCATAAACCGCACTAATTCGCAACGAACCACCTTTCAGGGCAATATCGGCCACGATCAACTAGCCCTCGGTATGCACAAGGTCTACCTTCACATCAAAGGTACGTCTCACTAGCAAAGAAACTCCTCTGGCATTTCGTTCCCCATACGCTGAATAGACGAGGAAGCCGCTAGACAGCATACACGCATCGAGGCTTCAAATAAAGTGGGTCTCTTCGATCGCGGCAACATCCACCCCGAACGACAAGATGTCACGGAGCAGACGGGCAGTCTTATCCCGATCCCTCACGCCCTTCGCATTCAGAGTGGCTAACTTGATTGATATCTTTTAAGTCTGAAATGAGGGAAAGGAAAAAATGTCAACCTATTCACATACCGGTCGGAAATTTACAGGGGTAAGGATCCCGACAGATTGTCCTAAGCACCTTGCTCTCATCTCTGACGTCATCCCTCCATCCAGGAAAATACCGCCAACGTTCATGGGACTGGTCCGTTTTACTGCCCTATAAAACGAAGAGTAGAAAATTACAGGGACCATCTTTCAACAAAATCTGCTTAGTTTTCTAAGTGCGGACGAGCCCTTCTCCAATATACGGAGATCTGGGAAGGCGTCTCTAGCTTCTTCCAGGTGACTCCATACTTTAAGGAACCTCCCTGTGTCCCTTACAAAAGTAATAACGCCTGGGGAAAATTGTGTGTGTCCTTTACTGACTTTCCGTCGATAGTAGTTAGTTTGAACAAAGGACCTAAAAGACATTTTTTTGGTTTGCTAAGTCCTTAATTTCTGCCCTGTTCCCCTTGCATATGCTAGGGAAATAATTCTTATTCTCCCTACTACGGTGGGGCGGGAAAGAAGTGGATTGGGGAGGGGGTCTAGTAATTAGACCAGGGGGATGCGGAGGGTGTAGAGGATGGAGTCCTTGTAGGGGAAGTCTTGATAGGGGAATTACTTTCGGCTGGGGCCGCAGGAACGGAATGGGACCTGGCTCTGTCTGCGCCCCTTTCCTTCCTGTATCGTTCAGCCCATTTCTTCTTTTTAATCGGCTTCTCCTCTGTCTTCCTTATCTTCCTCCTCATCATCCCTTCTCCTTTTCAAGGAGCAGGCTCGTGGTGGCGGCATTTCATCCACTTACCATATCTGCTTCCATATATGCTTGTTTTTGCTGTTTCTTCTGCTGTTGGTGCAATAGCTTTTGGGATTTTTGTTTTTCTTTCTTTTGTCGCCGCTCCTCTTTTCCATGGTGCTGCTCTTTAAGGTGATGAGGCGGCGGCTTGTGCTACTCTTCCAGTTCCGGACATTCTTCATCTGTTTGCTGAAGGAATTCTTGCTGTGGAGTCACTTGTTGGGGTGGGTTTGGAGTTTTTCGCCCCTTCTTTCCCATCTCCTCATCACGGACCTCGCCGGACACTGTCGCTGCCTGCGTCACTGTTGTTGCTGCTGTTCGACTGGGTCATGGTGCCGACTGGGAGACACTTTCCCATGTGATCCAGAGCACCACAGGACCAACAGTAAGGGCATCGTCCCTCGACAATTACTGGCATAACTCTTTCTCTACATATTAATGTGTTTCGAGATCTCGCTAAAATTCTTCCTTGTTAGGGTTACATAGAGGACAAAGTCCTCAGTAGCAATCCCCACCTTGCTTACGGATACTGAGATCTCCTCTACTTCGCCGTACTGTGCAAAATAGGCTCCCAGCCTATCACCACTAATATCAACCAGGACACCGTGAATGGTTATTTTGGTTCTTCGGGTCCCTAAATATTCTGTTTGTAGCCGAATAGATTTTGTGGCTAAGGTACTTCCAGCCAACTTTTTCCTTTGTGGACAAGAGGGTATCCCATAGAGCGTTAGTCCTTCTTGTCAGAGTTTTGGGTCCAATTTGAAGGCATTTTATGACTTATTCTATACTCTCTCTGCTGACAGCAATCACTCTCCGTGTCACGTCGATTGTCAGCAGTGATGTAGGCATCGTATTTATCTTTTAAGTCGTTATAGTATTGTGCATCCTTTTAGGGTCTGCCCTCTCTCAGGCCGATTTTTTCGTCGGTGATGCTTCTCTCGTATTTTCAGCAATGATAAGACCAGCCGAGTCCTACCACGGCCAAATAAATGAGAAAAAGGTCTATATTGTTTGCAGTGTTTTTTTTTTGTTTTTGTTTTTTTTTTTAAATAATAAAGTCTTACGACTTATAAATAAAGACTTGTGATTTGTGAATAAAGTCATACGACTCATGCATAAAGTCTTACGACTTATGAATAAAGTCTTGCGACTCATAAATAAAGTCTCACGACTCTTGAATAAAGTCTTACAACTTATGAATAAAGTCTTGAGACTCATAAATAAAGTCTTACGACTTATGATTAAAGTCATGCGACTTATGAATAAAGTCTTGCGACAAATGAATAAAGTCTTGCGACTTATGAATAAAGTCTTGCGACTTATGAATAAAGTCTTGCGACTCATAAATAAAGTCTTACGACTTATGATTAAAGTCATGCGACTTATGAATAAAGTCTTGCGACAAATGAATAAAGTCTTGCGACTTATGAATAAAGTCTTGCGACTCATGAATAAAGTCTTGCGACTTATGAATAAAGTCTTGCGACTTATGAATAAAGTCATGCGACTTATGAATAAAGTCTTGCGACAGATGAATAAAGTCTTATGACAAATGAATAAAGTCTTTCGACTTATGAATAAAGTCTTATGACAAATGAATAAAGTCTTTCGACTTATGAATAAAGTCTTGCGACTCATAAATAAAGTCTTGCGACTTATGAATAAAGTCATGCGACTTATGAATAAAGTCATGCGACTTATGAATAAAGTCTTGCGACTTATGAATAAAGTCTTACGACTTATGAATAAAGTCTTACGACAAATGAATAAAGTCTTGCGACAAATGAATAAAGTCTTGCGACTTATGAATAAAGTCTTGTGACTTATGAATAAAGTCTTACGACTTATAAATAATGTCTTGTGACTTATGAATAAAGTCTTTCGACTTATGAAGAAAGTCTTACGACATATGAATAAAGTCATGCGACTAATGAATAAAGTCATGCGACTTATGAATAAAGTCATGCGACTTATGAATAAAGTCATGCGACTTAGATATCGCGGGAAGGTAATAACTTAAAAGAAATATTCAAACATAGCAAAACAAAAATCAACGTCAAAAAGCAAAGAAATGTACAAAAGAAATTTAAAAGTTTGCACAAATCAAAAAATAAACGCGAAAATGTATTAAAAGAAAAAGGAATCAAAGAATTAAACTGAAAGTCAAAACTTAAACAGCTTTCACAAAAATAACAAAGAAAAAACGAAAAAGAAAAGGATTAACGTAACGTTAATTATTAGGTTGGTGCAAAAATAATGACGTAATAATGTCGTTTTTTGACGTATTTTTTAATGTCAAAAACGACATTATTACGTCATTATTTTTGCACCAACCTAATAAAAATTCTTCCAAATACTCGCCCGGCAAAAATTAGCTGGACAAACCTAAAAATCGACCTCGTCTGGCTTCAATAAATCCAAAACGGTTTCTGTGTGTACGGGTACACTCAATCCAATCGTAATTTATACGGTGTTTACTCGTTCCCCCACGGGGAAGAGATGTGACACAAGCCCGAGCGCGTGCACCCGGGCAAGGGACAAAAATTGCCCACAGACCCCGCAACCGCGCGTTGCGCGGGCGTCTGTGGGATCACCGATCCCTCCCTCTATTGCAATGGGAGGGCGCGACCTCGGGTAGCTGTTCCCTAGGGCTGGGCACCTCTCAGTATTATTTTCTCAGTTGCCCCTCTGTCGTTTGACAGAGAAGGCGCTGAGCGCACTCTGTCCAAAGACAGAGAAGCAACTGAGAGATGATAAATAATGCGTTGCAAATTACTCTATAGTAATTCATACACTTTTTTTTTTAGGGCGGAGGATTTATTCAACAAGCCACGAGGTCAGGTTGTGACACAAGGTCGAAGTCTAGGGTTAACCGTTATCTTCCCCACATATCCTCATTAACTGTGCTTCTTACCTCTTACTTTGTGGAACTGACTCCTATGAGGATGCTTTCCCGATCACTACAATCTTAACCTGTTCAAGTCTAGGGTTAACCTTTATCTTCCCCTTATATCCTCATAAACTGTGTTTCTTACCTCTTACTTTATGGAACCGACTCCCAAGAGGATGCTTCCCCGATCACTACAATCTTAACCTGTTCAAGTCTAGGGTTAACCGTTATCTTCCCCACATATCCTCATAAACTGTGCTTCTTACCTCTTACTTTATGGAACCGACTCCCAAGTGGATGCTTCCCCGATCACTACAATTTTAACCTGTTCTAGGGTTAACCATTATTTTCTGCTCTTATTCAAGAAAAGTGATGGATGAAACCTAAATTAATAAATAAATATCCATTAATTCTTTAGAAATTGTTTAGATACAAAACTAAGCAGTGATGTATATTTTGAGAATCTGAGAGTGATTTGCATTTATAAAGCACAATTCAAATTTGCTTGATCGTGGACGCGCTTCTTGGCGGAAGTCGGTTTTAAAGATATTTTTCCCCTATCCAGGGTTTCGCAGATTCGATTCGTACCAATTTCTTTAATAAGATTTCTCGAATATTCAGGAAGATAGACGAAAATAAACAAATATACTGTTTAATAAATAAATGGAAATCTCTACACGAGAAATGACTTTTAAGTAGTAAGTAATTATAATTGCAAACCCAGGCAACTTTAAAATCTTGACAAATTGCCTCCGCTTTCTCAAATCGTCGCTTCTAAGCGGCCTGAAGTCTTCAGAGACCAAAACCAAAAAAAAAATAAAATTATCAGGTAAACGCAAATTAAATACTTCTCCCAAGAAAACAATGGTGATGAAAAAAACAAAGACAGAAAATAACAATTATATAGACAATGGGAAAAAAAAACGAACACTTTTCACTAGAAAACGAAACGAGAAAACAAACGAAAAATGATGTAAAAAAAAAAAAAAATGTTTACGAATAGAGCAGAAACTTGAGCCAGCGTCGGGTTATTTAATTTGCGTTTCAATTGTGACTGTGTTGTAGCCGAATATTTATCTTTACAAATGAGCCATCTTAAGATAGACGGTTCAAAATTCAATTCAGTTAAATACATAGGAGTAAAGGTGAAACTGAACGAATTAGTATTAAATTTGAAATATTTTAATATCCTTTTAAACAAGCTGATAACCTATTGCTACCACCGTAATTAAATCCGGTATTAATATTACAAAAAAACAAACAAACAAAAACACTCCGGTATTAATTATATATATGAGCCCATCGAACTCACTCACTCACTCTCTCTCTCTCTCTCTCTCTCTCTCTATATATATATATATATATATATATATATATATATATATATATATATATATATATGTATATATTACTAAATATATATATATATATATTACTATATATATATATATATATATATATATATATATATATATATATAATGAAAAACAAACCACTTTAAGGTACCATTACGATAATTTATTTCACCTAAATCCTTTTTCAAGATTTTTTTTCTCAATTCGTTGTTGAAAGTTTTACCTGATGATCCTGAATCCTTAAAAAAGGATTTAGGTGAAATAAATTATCGTAATGGTACCTTAAAGTGGTTTGTTTTTCATTACATATTAGCTCTGTCCTAACATTGAGCTCTCAGGATTTCATCCTCTTTTGATTTACCAATTCGGTTTACCAAGTTCCTTATAACTTAAATTATATATATATATATATATATATATATATATATATATATATATATATATATATATATATGCAAATCTAAGAGTGGAAATTGACGTCCACAAACAGTGACAGTTTTATGCTTAAACGCAGTCGTGAAACCATCTGACTGACGATTCTATATATGTGTGTGTCTGTCTCTCTGTGCGTGTGTCTCTGTGTGTTCTATCGAATAACTAGTGCGTATATATTAGGTTGGTGCAAAAATAATATCGGTTTTTGACGAATTTTGTAACGTCAAAAACCGACATTATTTTTACATGGATGGTGCTAAACTCCTGGAAAATAAATATTTTTATGCTGAAATGAAGTCTTATGATTATATTGAATAAATTGCTATGTCTACTCCTAAGAAAGATGTTTCACTGAATGGTGCTACACAATCTTTATCTCCAGAAGCTATCTTTCATAATTATCAGTTCGCCGTTCGTCCAAGCTTTGAATATTGCTGCCACATTTGGTCTGGTGCTTCTGCTATACATTTAGAGATTCTTGATAAAATCCAAAGAAGAATCTGCAATGTTATCTGCAATGTTATTGGTCTTGACCTGGCATCTCGACTTCAGAAATTTTCCCATCGCTGCAACGTAGCTTCCCTGTGCTTTTTTCTATAAATACTTCCATTGTAATTGTTCTGATCAAATTTCCACCATCGTACCTAGACTTACCAATTTAAGCGCAGTACTAGATTGCCAACTATCTTTCATATTACAGTTAAATTGGTTTGATGTAATTTTCTTCCGGCTTCCTGTCTTTCCGTCAGCTTTAATCCCTCAAAGATTGTCGTGGCCTTGTTTGGGCCAGAAATAAAGACACAAAGAAAGGAACTGAGTTAAACAAATATATAAACAGAAACAATACAAACATATACAAACGAGAGTGTTATAGCAAGAATGTTCGGTCCGACTGTCAGAGTTGCCTACTAGAAACTTTACACCTCCAAAAGGCAGTACCTGCTCCTATTTATAGCTGGGAGATCCATGGATGCGTGGGTAAATTACTATAACAAAAATGTAAATGCAATGTCAATGGTGACCAGAATGAAATATCCCTCAGTAAAAATAATGATGACTTACATTTAATGAAGTCGTTTGATACACAGATCTGTGGTATACTGTCTTTACGTTTTTAAGCGCAGTACTAGATTGGCGGCAAGGTCTCTTCATTTCGCAGTTGAAGTGGCTAAATGTAAACGTAAGTTCTATGCGAATAGTTTCTTCTGTCGTATTCTCGCCTGTGGAAATATCTTTCGGCTTCTTGATTACCTGTCAGCTTTGATCTTAAAAAATTGAAATGAAATATTAATCGGTATCTTCTGTTTTCTTAACTCTTGTCATTTATTGTTCTCTCCCCTTAATAATGTTTTTTCTTCTCATATTCTCTAACACCCAGTAATTCTTTACACCTTAGTGACTTTATTGCCTTACCTGGACTGAAATGATTTTACACAACACACACACATTTAATAATTTACAATAAAAAAATACTATTTTTTATGTTTCAGTTTCAAGGAACCATTCACTAGGTAACGACTGTTTAAAAGGGGTACTAGGGTGAATCCATTGCGGCTGAGATGTTCCAACAGGAAAATGGCGAAGAAGCTTATCCATTTTTTGTCTTCGGATCTACGTACGTGGGGGTCATTTTTTCTACATAACTATACAAAAAAATAATGACATAATAAAAATGTTGACATTTCACACAACTTTGAAAAAAATGTGGGATACGAAACCGCCATAACTTTTGGAAATAATGATACAGTGTAACCCGGATATATGAGAGTTGTCGGGACCGGAGAATAAGTCTCTTATATCCGGATTTCTCTTATATCCGGGTTTGGTCTACTTTGCTTACATTAACACAGGCTCTA
Source organism: Acanthosepion lycidas (assembly GCA_963932145.1). Classification (NCBI taxonomy): domain Eukaryota; kingdom Metazoa; phylum Mollusca; class Cephalopoda; order Sepiida; family Sepiidae; genus Acanthosepion; species Acanthosepion lycidas. The sequence continues at coordinate 61,782,155 of OZ010599.1, read as the reverse complement.
ATTTGGGACCAGATGCATTATCTCTTATATCCGGGTTTCTCTTATATATGGGTCTCTTATATCGGGGTCTCTTATATCCGGGTTGCACTGTAACAGTGAACTCGAGTAACCCATGTATTTGAAAAAAATATTTCAAAGGAAAATTTTTTATAAATTCTAAACGAAAATAGCATCGGCACTTCGATCAATGAATTCCGAATATTTAAACTTAAAAGGTTCTTTCTTTATTTCTATCTATCTATCTCAGTCTTTACACGATCTATCTATCTATATATCTGTTTCGATCGTTTCATGATCTATCTATCTCAGTCGTTTCATTATCTATCTATCTATCTATCTATCAATCTATCTATCTATCTATCTATCTATCTCAGTCTTTTCACGATCTATCTATCTATATATCTGTTTCGGTCGTTTCATTATCTATCTAACTATCTATCTATCTATCTATCTATCTATCTATCTATCTATCTATCTCAGTCTTTTCACGATCTATCTATCTATATATCTGTTTCGGTCGTTTTATTATCTATCTATCTATCTATCTATCTATCTATCTATCTATCTATCTATCTCAGTCTTTTCACGATCTATCTATCTATATATCTGTTTCGGTCGTTTCATTATCTATCTATCTATCTATCTATCTATCTATCATTTGAGGCATTCTTCTGGCTGATGAATGTGTGTAAAATTTCGCCTTCGGGTAAACGTATTCCAGTCTAATTCTGTCAAAAAAAAAAAAAAAAAAAACAACAAAAAATATAGGCGAGAAATCATGACGTACCACTGACTCACCTGTGGGAAAAGGCCAATTTGCATAATTATAGTCGTCTGTTTGCCTCGTTTTGAGTTTGGCAACTTAGTTGTTCCGTCTCAAGCGACTGCACATTGTACGCTTCAATTGTTGCCGAGAAGCGATTCAGAGAAAGAAAACCAGATGCTATGCACTCACAATTACTTCAGATGGATTGGTACACGAAAGGACTGACCCAGACTCACCAATTCTCTCTCTCTCTCGCCCTCTCCCTCTCTCTCATTCCCTTACGCCCGTTCCTTCTATCTCACTCACACTTTCTCTCTCTCATTCTCTGTACCCTTATATTTCACTCTTAAATCCAAACTTAGTTCTTTACTTCGTCTCATATATTTTCCGCACAACTGTACATAAACAGAATATATATATATATATATATATATATATATATATATATATATATATATATTCAAACATTTATAGGTTTGAATAATGATCTGCTGCCCAAATACACTATATATATATATATATATATATATATATATATATATATATATATATATATATAATGTATTATTATGTACATTATATATATATATATATATATATATATATATATATATATATATATATAATGTATTATTATGTACATTATATATATATATATATTAAAACATTTATATGTTCGAATAATGATCTGATGCCCAAATGCACTATATATATATATATATATATATATATATATATATATATATATATATATTCAAACATATATATGATGGAATAATGATCTGCTGCCCAAATACACTATATATATATATATATATATATATATATATATATATATATATATATATAGAGATAGATAGATAGATAGATATTATATAAAGGGAGAGAGAGAGTAAAGATAGCTCCATAAATTCCTTAAAAATTAGCATTCATTTTGAAAAATAACTCCCCAAGCTTAATAAAAAAAAAGTTTTATCGTTAAAACCCTAACATTATTGTTGAGAGAAAAGATCATATAATTTTTTGGTTACTCAATTATATTTCTAATCTTTTTTAGTATCTTCCAAAATTTTGGTTAATTGTTTTCTTGCGTCAGCGGTTGAACATAAATTAGTATAGGAAATTTTAGTGTCTTTGGAAATTCTTGAAAAGATCAAAAACTTTTTAGATTTAAATGAAAGTTCCAAGACTTATTCACCAATGAATGAAATTATTTCAGAAACGTTTCCTTTTTGTAAAAAAAAATGGTAAAAATATATATATTTCTTTTATATCTGTTACATTTTATGAAACTTCGAGAAATTCATTTCTGTACAAAATCTTTGGAGAATTTAAATCCACATTTCTTTTTTGTTGTACTATAGGACCTCAGTTACCGAAAATGTGCTCAAAATCGTAAAAAAAAAAAATAAAAAAATAAAACTGAGGGGTTATATAATTCGAAAAATTTTTAACTGCATTTATGAATAAGATATATTATGGAGACTATTATCGTAAGAAAAAAAATTGTTTTGATTAATAATGAAAATTTGTTTTAACTTTAATTCGAATATATAAAGTTGTAAATCTTTTAAAATTCTGTATTAAATTTCCCAGTTAGATGATAAAGCATAATCTGTATTTGCTTATCAGCAATGGAAATTCTTACTACAATTCAGCGGTCCCCAGTGTTTTAAAATAACTTTGAATTGTGTTTGTGTATGTATAAATGTGTGGATTTGTCTAAATGGAAACTTCCATATACGTCATTAAAAGAACTTAAGAGCGGTAACTACAGTAAATTTCAAGATTAAAATTAAATAAAACATTACATTTCTAAGAATATTTTCCTAATTTTTTTAATATATATATATATATATATATATATATATATATAATTTTACTCACAAGGCTTAGGTCAACCCGTGGTATGGTTATCGAACTCGATCCATTCCGATAACTTCAGGAAGTCTTGTTCCTGACAAATCGACTGTACTGAGATTCGAACCCGAGTTTCATGGTCAAGCGAACGTTCTAACCACTCGGCCACTCTCGAGGGCCGTCGTTAGCCGTTGCTAGCACAAAGCCACAAGTCATCCAAGCCGAGGGCTTCAGCGTGCTGACCATGTTCAAATTTTTGATCACGTTAGGTAACATGCCCTCTCCTAGAAAATGCCAGTAAAGTCTGCTCAGCCTAGTTGCAGTATAAACCACAGGTGGGCTCTGTGGGTGTTAAGCAAACACAAATGTGCCTGAGCGAGCGTCTGCAATAGGGATTGGCTAGCCACCCTAGTAGACCGATACCTTGAATACGAGTGGCCAGCTATTATATATATATATATATATATATATATATATATATAATATTTTTTGTTTAAAAATATGATTCTTTCGCTACATAAGAGTTCTCATGTTTCAAAATCGAGAGCCGAAACCATCCAAATAATTATTAAAATTAAGTTGAATGGAGGTGTTTAGTGCCGTTTCATCTTCAAGCAAAATTTTAGGAATAAGCTATCTCTTGGTTTACGTGTGTTTTTAGGCATGGTTCGTTATAACATTCGTTATTGTGGGAGTGGCTAGCTTAGTTTTCTTCGCTAAGTGGTCAGAGAGTTAATTCTTATCTATAGATTCATCATCTTCTGAGAGGTTTTAAACACCTCAATTCAACTCTTATGTAGCGAAGGAATCATATTTTTAAACAAAAAGTATTATAATATAAGCTCTGCTTCTGTATGGAGCACTGTCTTCTTAAAAATAAAAACAAAAATACTACGGAACTCCGGATTATGCACGCAACGTGTTCTTTTCTATTTTCTTCCTATATATATATATATATATATATATATATATATATATATATATATATAAAGGTTTAAACAATAATATTCCATGGTCATAATTTATTTCATTGGAATCTTAAATACGATCCAATTCATCAGAACTACAAATATATATATATATATATATATATATATATATATATATATAAGGATAATTTTATTAAAAAATGATTCATTGAATAATATATACATATATCTAATTATTTTTATAATAATATTTTCTAGTTCTCTCATTCGCTCGTCTGTAGAGGTAGACAAACCCCACTCTGTGTACGCGGGGTCTAGAGGGAATTTTTGCCCAATCCTACGGACTAGGAAACGCTCCACATAAAATTCTCTGCCCCTCGGTCACAGAGGAATCTAGACGAGGCTCTGCCTACGGGCAGAGTCTCGTTTCGGGAGTTAGATAAAACCGACGCCGTGTATGCCGAGTGTAAGTAAGGGTAATTTTTGCTCGAGCCTACGGCCTCAGAACAGACCCACATAAAACTCGGCCTTGTGCCAATCTTGCCTTGTAAGGAGGTTTGATAAATACCAGAAGAAGCCGTTCCGAGTCAGTCTTCAAAAGTAAGTAATACAGTCGTCTCGTCAAGATGGCGAAGTGTTACTTATATTAGAAACGCTACGTGGCGATTCGAAACTCAGGCGATTTACAATTGCTCTAACGAGGATTCGGAACTCTTACGACTCATAAGAGTAACGGGGATTCAGGAACTCATACGTGTTGAAGCAGGAGTTACAAGGATTTTGGAAACTCATACTGAGTGAAGAAGTATGGATAAAGAATATACTTTCTGCTTCGGGAACAAGGAGACGGTTGACGTCAAGAATTTTAACCGCTGTCATGAATAATCAAGAGTGGTTTTCCTTTGTTCGTTACTCTCCTCTTTGAGAGAGCTATTTCTGTTTACTGGGACTATAAAAGGACACTTTACGCGAACCTTGTATTCCCCATGATTAAAGCTTTCTCCACACCTGCGTACTTTTGTCATTACAACCACGTTGGTTTATTTTTTTTTCTTGTTTTGTAGAAGAAAGAATGTTTCTCTTGGGTGTAGGAAAAAACAAAAGAAAACATATTCTTGCGAATATGGAGCAAATTTTGGCTTCAATAGTTGAAATTTAACAACAAAAACAACAACAAAATCAACAGTTTCCAGAAGTACAAAAACTGCAAAAGATGGTCTTGGATATAATTCTGAAGAAAAAAAACAAAAAAACTTCAACGTCTCTTAGACTAGACACTGTTCAAAACGCCATATTAGAATTTTTATACAATTCTTAGGAGTAGATTGACTTTTTTTTTTTAGATATTAAATAATATTCAGTTAGGAATTCGACGGCTGGGAAAATGTGAGGAAAACAAAACTTTGTTGAGAAAAATAGCTTCGATAGTATATGAAAAATACTGAAACTACATATTACGGAAAAAAACAAAGCAGGTGGACTCGAGTTGATAGGCACGCTACACATTCTAACGAAAATCTCTAATGACAAGAGTTTTATGCTCATTCGACGTACCAAAATATATAACCAAAAAAATAAGAGGGCGCAGATTTTGTCACGTATGCGGTTATCGCCAACAAAGAATGCGAAAAGGAAAGGAAATGACTCCAGATATGTTCAAAGGGTTAACTTCCGTTCAAGGTCTAACAGATAAAATAGATGCTGAAATACGAGCGAAAAATTTAACGAAAATTGAACAGCAAATTAATAGCGGGGGAGACCGGGTTCTATAACATTGGATGGCAACTGGTCTACCGCAGAAAGAAATGACAATCTACTGCGTAGAAAAAAAACTGCCTCGTCAGTCATGTATCGAATGATACATGATCGCCTAAGCGTGAATCAGGCATGGCATATAATTGAATGAATTTCACTTACGCGCTAATACCCTTGGAAAATATATGAATAATCTTCTTCTCACTCCAGTTATGGGTTAATAGCAGGTCAGACAGGGTTCTATAGCCTTGGATGGAAACTGGTCTACCGAATAAAGAAATGGAAACCTTCAGTGGAAAAAAAAATCTGCCTCGTCAGTCATGTATCGAAAGATACAGGATCGCCTAAACGTGAATCACGCATGGCACATAACTGACTGACTGATGTTGAGCAGATCTTTGTTATAGTTTCTGGGTGAAAGTGCATAAACTGGCATGATGAAAGTAATACGCACAAAACACTCAGCCACGATGACTTGTGGCTTAGTGCTAGAACTGCCATGTTAATAGTTCTCTCTACCCAATTTCACTCACAAGACTTACTTTGCTTTTCAGGCATTTTTCAATGGCGTCATACGCAGGGATCGTCTCTCTAGGCTGATAAAATAAATGAGAAATCGTTCATGGTGAGATTCAAACCTTTATCTCATGGTCGAAAAGAGAAGCATTAGTGCACTACATTATATATATATATATATATATATATATATATATATATATATATATATATATATATAGTCATCGTGGCTGAGTGTTTTTGGTGGCTTATTACTTTCATCATGCCAGTTTATGCACTTTCACCCAAAACTATAACAAAGATCTGCTCAAGCATCAGTCCAGTCAGTTATGGTCTCTCTAGGCTGATAAAATAAATGAGAAATCGTTCATGGTGAGATTCAAACCTTTATCTCATGGTCGAAAAGAGAAGCAGTAGTGCACTACATTATATATATATATATATATATATATATATATATATATATATATATATATATATATATAATATATATATATATATATATATATATATATATATATGATATAAATACATTATTTATTTTAAGATTCGAATTCCAGTTGAGTTTGACATATACAATTTGGAAAGTCATAAATCCATCTCTTCTCCCTCTATCTATGGGTTAAATAACAGGACAGAGTGGATCCTATAGCCTTGGTTGGCAACCAGGCTATCCTAAAAAGAAAAGGCAACCTATTGTAGGAAAATCTACTACCTTATCAGTTAACGATTGAAAGAGACATCATCGCCCAATCGCGTATCACGAATGACATTTATCTGACTTGACTTATTTATTTAACGAGGAAAGAGGGCTAGGAAAATTTGACACACACAGTACATATTGCGAGGTAAGATAAACAGGTATAACCTACCTCGCGATCTTGCGTAAATGGAAGGCGAGACGGGGATTAGGAGAGATAACAAAAAGATAAAATTTAGTAAGATCTTTAAAGGACAGGGTAATAGTGAAGAGCCATGACCGTCGACGTTCCGAAAGAACAAGGTACATAGAAATAGAAGACTTTCGACTTCAGTATCTCTCTATATTTCTGAGATACGGTATTATGTACACTATTTACATTGTTTGGACTATCATCCATATCTTTCTTGACATATTTATCACAACGTTTCGCCCGTTGTACGCTCCGGCCTTCTTCAGGTGGTTGGAATGTCGGACTGACCCCTTATTTCGCTCGCTGAAGTAGACTGTTCTAGTTCCATGTGCCATGTCTAATGGATGTCAGTTATCAGTTATCTCCTGTTAATTCCCCTCTCCAAGTTCTCCATCGCCTTAACCAGGTATTGAACCCACACTCTTTGGGTTCTATCACTGGATCTAACTAACGCTTTTGTCCACTGTGCAAAAATTGCAATATGGGCACTGGTAAAAAAATGATATCTGTAGACATTAGGTTTATAATACCCAGAAATTAATACACAGATGTCTCCAAAGGACACGTCACAGTGGATAAAGGGGCTAGTTAGATCCAGTGACAGGACTCAAAGTGTGAGTTCAATACATAGTTAAGGCAGTGGAGAACTTGGAGAGGGGAATTAACTGGCGATAACTGAGGTTCATTAGACATGGCATGTGGAACTAGAACAGTCTACCCCAGTTCGACATTCCAACCACCGGAAGAAGGCTGGAGAGTGATAAATATGGCAACAAAGCCGAGGACGATAGTCCGAACAATGTAAATAGTGTACATAATACCTCATCTCAGAAATATAGACAGATACTGAAGGATCGGATAAATATGGCAACAAAGATGAGGACAATAGTCCGAATAATTTAAATAGTGTACATAATACCTCATCGCCGAAATATAGACAGATACTGAAGAATCGGATAAATATGGCAACAAAGATGAGGACAATAGTCCAAATAATGTAAATAATGTACATAATACCTCATC
>OZ010599.1:61741913-61771913 GCA_963932145.1 Acanthosepion lycidas | reverse complement strand
GAAACAAAAACTACAGTGAATTATTAGGTCGGTAGGCCCAGGACCGTTTTACACTACTTACAAAAAAGTAGGCAAAGTTCAAGTTTACACTTTATTCAAATAAATAGAAATAAGTTCAGTTTAGACTAAAATCAGAAAGGTAGATATTGGTCCCGTTTACACGTGAGGAAAAAAGAAAAAGAAATCTATGATAGTAGAACATGAGATTTAAACGGGTAGATATGGCTCTGCTTTACAGTAGAATAAAAATGACAGACATAAGTCTGGTTTAAACGAGACTCAAAGAGGCAGACACAGCTTTACACAATAATAAAAATAAACTAGGCATCCTTCCGATTTAAACTTAAATGAAAAAGATAAACTCATGCACGTTTCGTATGCAAATCTAGGCGTAACCATTCGGAGAGTAAACCTTTTTTACGATGGGATCTAAACATTCTACATGGATTGCAGTTAGCCAGCTCAGAAACCAAAAGGAATTAAGATGCGATTAAAATTAAGAAAGAAAGAACCGAAAGAAGGCGAGAAAGAAAAAGTGAAAAAAAAGAAAAAGAAAGAGAAAGTGAAAAAAAAAAAAAGAAAAAAGGAAAAGAGAAGCTGAAAGATAAAAAGAAAAAGGCGAGAGAAATATAAGTGGATGGAAGAAAGGATAATAAATAGTAAAGACGCAAAAAATGAAAGAAAGAAAAAGAAAAAAAGAGAGAAATAAAGAAAGAAAACCCAAAAGAAAGAATGAACGAAAGAAAGAAAAAGAAATGAAAGACATATAAAAAGAAAGAAACAAGCAAAAAAGAAAGAAAAAAAGAAGAAAAAAAACGAAGGAAAGTTAGTAAGAAAGAAAGAAAGGAAAATGAATGAAAAGACATATTAAAAAGAAAGACCCAAAGAAAAAAGAAAGAAAGACAACAAGAACTAAAAGAACGAGAAAGGAATGAAATACAGCTAAAATGAAAGAAACAAAGAAAGAAAGAAAAATGAAAGAAAGAAAACGCGAAAGAAATAACGAACGAACAAAAGAACAAAAAAGGAAAGAAACAAAAAACAAAGGAAAAAAGGAAAGAAAGAAAAACCGAAAGAAAGAACCAACGAAAGAACGAAAAAGGCATGAAAGTCGGATAAAAATGAAAGAAAAAAAACGAACAGAAGGAAAGAAATCAGCGAAAGACAGAAACACAGAAAGAAGGAAAAACGAAAGAAAAACTCGATGAAAAATAGAAAATGCGAAAGAAAGAAAGGAAAAAGAAAAGACAGAAAGAAAAGATCCTGAGAAAAATAGTCAAACGAAAAAGAAAGAAAGAAAGAAAGAAAGACGAAGGAAAGAATGCAAAATCGGAAGGGAGAAAAAAAGAAAAAGAAAAAAAAGAACGAACGAACGAACTAAATAAAGAATTAATAAAATCTTGATGTCATGAATTAATTAAGCCATATAGTAAATTGCTTAACTGCCCTGTGCAGAGTAAATCCCTCCCCTGCCAGCTATACCTACACATTTCTGTAAAAAAGTGTTTTTCAGCCCTCACTTTTATCTAAAATTCTTCCGTTATGCGAAACGTACGTTTCGGAAAGTCATATATGTGTGTGTAAACAGTATTTTAGAATAGAAGACAGCCTAACAGGTCATGCACCAAGTTTTTCCATTCTCATGTCTTGTTATAATAAACGTGATTTTAGTGGATAAATGTGTTTGAGTCAAGACGATACATATAATAGGCCTGACAAGCATGAAACCATTGTGCATGACTGGGGGCGGAAATTTAGAGAGTTAAATTACAATTTAGTCTTTTTAACAAGAAATCTTTTTTACACTTTGATTTAGTTTACTATATAAGACACTGAAGTAAAGTTTATTTATTTTATCTAGCGAGCAAGATAGATATCATTTATCAGATGCACATACATATAAAGAATCTAAGATAGATAGATAGAAACGAATTAAAATACACATGAACAGAGGTAGATAGATAAATACATAGATATGAACAGACTGAGATAGATAGGTTGTCATACATAGTTATATAGATAGATGCATACACTGATAGATATATAGATAGATATATACGAAATAGCATGTATATGGACAGTTTCAGATATCTATAGACTGAAATATATTAAAGAAAGAGAGAGAAAAAAATATGTACTTACATTGACGTATTTGAGCAGGCCGCAGAATTTTTAGAAATATATGAACTGACATCTTGAGAAACGTGTTTATATGCACACACACACTCACACACACACGCGCACACACACACATATATATATATACATACACACACAAACGCACACACACACACACACACATATATATATATATATATATATATATATATATATATATATATATATATATATAAGAGATAGATAGATAGATAGATAGATAGATAGATATCATTTCTCTTTTTCTTCCTGAATCTTTCGCTTCTTCTCTTCTGCATTTAAATCAAACCATCTTCCTGTCAAATTAATCTCGGCGTTTTCATTTCACAGAGAGCTTTCCCGAATGGCGGGTGTTCCAACTAAATCAAACATGGCTCTAATTAAATCCCCTTGGTACTTTTATCAGTTTTCATTTATCATTAACAGAAGCAATATTAAGCGTTGAAAACTCATATATCTCTTTACCCGTTCTTTTTTTCCTCTCGGATAAAGAAAAAAAATGCTTGGCTCATGCAACATAACATCAACGTATTGGTTGCTGTTCCAAATCACAATAAAGAGTATATGCATCCAAATACAGGCATATGTAAATATCTTTTCCGATAGTAATTGTTAATTTGTTCTGTCATCAAAACGTTTCTACTTGATATTGTGGCCTTGTGTTATATTTAGTAAGTAGGCATGTGACACTATGAAGTGTCACTGGTTGTAGTTGAAAGGGTTAATTTTTTTAAGCGTTTCACCCCAAGCAAGGCAGGAAGCCACTAGCACACAAAGGGTTACAGAGTGTTGGGGCGAGAGCAAATAGGAGTGATAGAGGAAAGGATGAAGAGAAGGATAGGGGATAGATCAAGGTATCTGGAGACGTCGATTGACATTACATTTGAATAGTTGGAGATTGTAGCAATCAGGGAAACAAGAAATGAGAATGGAGTTTCACAGGCGGGAAGGCGAGCTATGACGCTATTGGAGTAGAGGAGACGGCTACATTTAACTGTTTCGACAGTGAAAGGGTGAGAGCAAGACCCCAGCCTAGTTGAACGCTTACATTCATGAGAACTAGCGAAAGCAGCTTATCGGAGCGGTTACCGTGAAAGTATTTGTAAAAAAGACAGAGGGAGGCAACGGCAAGTATGTGAGAGAGTGACTGCAGACGAGATGCCAGATCAGGGCCAATTACATTGCATATCGGTCTTTGAATCTTATCAAAATCCCCAAGACAAACAGAAGGGGTTTAAGACCATATATGGCTGCAATACTCCACGCAAGGCCGAATGGCTGATTTGATACACTGTTGTGACACTGGTAATATGAGAAGGATTAAAATGGTTCATAGGAAAACTCCGTGCAGTATTTGGAGAATTAAAAACGAAAGCCGATAATGTAAATAATCTAAAATACGACATGAAGTGATATATAAAGCAAGGAAAAAAGTCCCCTTAAACTGTAAGGCAAATGGAATTGTTACAATTCGCAAAGCTGATAATGAAAACAATGTAAAATTCGATCAGAGGAATCTAAAACACAGCCTGTTTGTCAGCCGAAAAACAAATGGAATTGTTATAAATCGCATGCCAGTTGTGTAGAGCACTTTTTTTGTATACGTCCGATTCTTTGTACGGTATTTTACCGGCCTCTTATCAGATTAAACTAATCTAAGCAAATTACTAAGAACAGGAGAATTTCGTTAGAAGCATTAAAAGAGTACCAACCTGCTATGAAATACCAATAGTCCTGTATCGTAATGAATACGGGAAAATTTGCTCACAGATGAAGAGAAGACTGGGGGGCAGTAGAGATCTGGTTCTACAGAAGGAAGCTGAGAATACTAAGAGACACAAAGGATAGAGGTTATGCAGAGGCATGATCGAGCATATCCTGAAGGAACACGGCACACTGAAGAAGATGAACAAGAAGAGGTCTTAATAAACTCGGTGTAGATCAGTAATTTTCCTCAAAGAATTAAACGCCCTCCTGTTTAAGACTAAATATGTTTTCCAACCTACCTTTTTATTTCAACCTACTCTTCAAAGTTAAGACGAATGAATGCTAAAACAGGGACACACACACACATACACACACACATATATATATATATATATATATATATATATATATATATATATATATATATATATATAATGGACTCTCCCGTCGGTTTCGACGATGAGGATCTGACAGGTTATTGATTCAGTTATAGAAGTTTGTGCGATAATCTTAAGCGGCATTTAAAACCCGCTAGTGATTAACAAAGGAGGCCACGTATGGAGCAAGTGTGAGGATTGTGAAATGAGATCACTGTTAGATTGGGTGACCTTTTAGATCTTGCTCTCGCTTCTTGAAGACGATTCAGACAAGCAGATTGAAAATTGCTGAGTCCACTAAAACACGTTGATCTCCATTCTACCTTCTCTAAAACTAAGCGCTCAAGAGTGTTATGTGGTATATTGACTGCTGAGAAGTTGCTTTTCAGCTTGTCTTTGTATCTTAGCCATGGGTGTCCTACATTTCTGTAGCGCTGATCTAACTGGCTGTACATTAGGATCTTGGGTATTCTCAAGACATGACCAGTCCACCGTAACTGGGATGAGGAATTATGTACCCTATTTACATTATTCGGACTAGCATCCTCATCTTTGTTGCCATATTTATCACAACAATTCGACCGTTGTACATTCCGGCCTTCTTCAGGTGGTTGGAATGTCGAACTGAACCCTTTATTTCGCTCACTGGCGTAGACTGTTCTAGTTCCACGTGCCATCAAGGACACATGGCACAGTGGATAAAGACGTTGGTTAGATCCAGTGACAGCACCCAATGAGTGTGAGTTCAATACCCGTTTAAGGCAGTGGAGAATTTTGAGAGGGGAATTAACAGGAGATAACTGATAAATGACATCCATTAAACATGGCAAGTGGAACTAGAACAGTGTACCCCAGTGTGCGAAATAAAGGGTTCAGTTCGACATTCCAACCACCCGAAGAAGGCCGGAGCGTACAACGGCCGAAACGTTGTAATAAATATGTACACAAAGATGAGGACAATAGTCCGAATAATGTAAATAGTGTAATCTAAGCAAATTATTAAGAAACAGGATAATTTCGTTAGAGACATTAAAACAGTGCCGTGCTGCTATGGTAATGAATACTGGAAAATTTGCTCACATATGAAGAGGGGACTGTTACAGTTTTTTGTATATATTATATGACTAGTGAGCTAATCCAAATGACTTAACTTCCTTTATAGTCTACCAATAGAAGGTTAACCAATCAGAAGCCGCAGAACATTGTATCCATCGTGTATAAAGGCGGCCATCTTTGTTTACCCTACCGAAGGGCTAGTGCCAACTTGACCAGGCGAAGATGACAGAAGGAAGAACTACGCTCTGCTCCTTTGCTATGATATCCACTGCGAACCTGAACTACGCTTTCCCACTGTCTCCGAAATATTCACTGCCAACCTCGGGATTCTATACTCGAAGACGACCGTCATGAATTTGTAACAGGGATTGGGGGCAATAGAGATCTTATTCTACAGGAGGAAGCTGAGAATGTCATGTATTGAGCCTGTGAGGAAGTTTCAAGAAAATTGAAATAAGAAGGCTGATTATATTTATCATCAGAAAGCGACAGTTGCAATCTATAAAGTGTCATGAAAAGAGAGGTCTTGAGTATTTGACACACAGGATCCTCATCTTACCGAGGGCAAGATAATCAGAGAGAAACTGCGACTAACCTGCCTCAAGAGCTTTTGTGAATGGGTGGCAGAAGTAGGTTTGGGAAGAAAAGCTGGAAAAAAATTTACTAAGAGATACAAAAGATAGTTGTTGTGGAGAGCCATGATCGACCATATCCTGAATATATGTATATATTTCTGAGAGGAGATATTATGTACTCTATTTACCTTATTCGGACTATTGACTCATCTTTGTTGCCATATTTATCACAACGATTCGGCCGTTGTACGCTCCGGCCTTCTTCAGCTGGTTGAAATGTGGAACTGAACCCTTTATTTCGCTCACTGGGGTAGACTCTTCTAGTTCCACGTGCCATATCTCCTGTTAATTCCCCCCTCCAAGTTCTCCACCGCCTTTACCAGGTATTGAACTCACACTCTTTGCGTCCTGTCACTGAATCTAACTAACGACTTTATCCGCTGTGCCGTGTATCCTCAAGGAAATCATGGAGAGCCATAGTCACCACGGCAAGAGTATAGAATAGAAGATGTCAACAACAACCACTGCTATTCTTCGTCAAAGCAGATAGACAAAGAAGATTATTTTTTTTTTTAAGTTGGCGTCTAAGAACAGATAAGACATTTTCTGGTGTAAATTAATAGTAATTACTTCTTCATTCTACATTTGGGAAGGATAGTTGAAAAAATCTGTATTAATTTAGATGTCTCGTAAAGGAAAAATAGCGTAAAATGAAGATTTGTTTGTATTAGGTTGGTGCAAAAATAATGACGTAATAATGTCGTTTTTTGACCTATTTTTAACGTCAAAAAACGACACTATTACGTCATTATTTTTGCACCAACCTAATAATATAGTGCATAGCTAACTAGTTGCCTGAAAGAATCCTTTTAACTTCCGCCGACGCGACTAATGCTGACCCGCAGGAGAGTGACTTATAGCGATTCTTTGGACTCGTGTTCTCTTCTGATATGATGTGAAAAGACTATATTAAATCCATTGCTAGGTCAGCTGCTAAGAAAGTCGGTGCATTGTGTTGTGCTAGATAGCTTTTCTCGCTAGAATCTTATCGTGCAATAAGCCGACAATTCACCATTGCTTTGGATATTGCTGTCACATGTCTGGTGTTCTTGGTGCTTTATTAAAGGATTCTTGATAAAATCGAAAGAAGAACCTTCAATGTTCTTTTCTATAAATAATTTCATGGTATATTTTTTCAGATGAACTTTCATCTATGGTAAATAGACTTCCTGAATTTAAGTGCATTAACGAGAGTCGCGACAAGATCTTATTTTACAAGCGAAATGTCTAGATGCAATCCTAAGTTCTTTGCTAACAGTTTATTCTATCGCACTTCTCGCTTGTGGAACTATCTTACGGTTTCTTGCATCCCAATTAACTTTGAACTTCAACAATTTAAATGCAATGTCAATCGTTATTTTCTGATTTGTGAATTTTTGTTCTTTTATTGTTCTCTCTTCTTAATAGAATATTTTTCTAATCTTGTCTAACACTCGTAAGTTCTAAACTAACAGTTTCTTCGATCGCACTTCTCGCTTGTTTAAATCTCTTCCGACTTCTTGCTTCGCAGTCAAATTTGGGCTTCAAAAATTTAAATGCAATCTCAATCGTTATCTTCTGTCATCTTAATTCCAGTTCTTTTATTGTCCTCTCTTCTTAATAGAATATTTTTCTTAACAGAATCTTTTTCTCATCTTGTCTAACACTCGTAAGTTCTAAACTAACAGTTTCTTCGATCGCACATCTCGCTTGTGTAGATCTCTTCCAACTTCTTGCTCCGCAGTCAACTTTGGTCTTCAAAAATGTAAACGAAATGTCAATCGTTATCTTCTGTCTTCTTAATTCCAGTTCCTTTATTGTCCTCTCTTCTTAATAGAATATTTTTCTCATATTCTCTAGAACTCGATAACGCCTTGCGTCTTAGTGGTTTTATTGGCTTGCATGGGATGAAATAGTTTTACAAAACGCAGATCGTTATTACGAATTCAATTCTTAATAAGTGTCAAACATATTTTCTTACAACATCTTAAAAAATTCTGGCTACGTCATGCGGAAGTGCTTAAGTAACGAACCTCGAAGACCTACTGTCATGAATTCGACTATCGAGGTGCTCTAAATTTCCGGCCTTTTGCCAGACTAAGACAGGCTTTTGTTTACAGCTATAACGTCTTTTGGGGTCGGGAGGCGGAGTTACTAATCAGTTTTACTCGTTAGTTTCGTTACTTTGACCATACGAAGCCCTTTAGCCAGTTGTGTTCAAAAACCGACAAAGTGAGCTCTCTCCTTGCAAGACAAAGAAATTATTCGTTTTGATGAAGCATAAGGAAGTCTGCCTCGGACGGTGGAATTTCTTATCCTTTGTGAAACTAATTTAAAATCTTTTTTTTTCTTTTCTTTTCTTTTCTTTTCTTTATTTTCTCATCAAATTTAGTCCGAGAATAATAGAACCGGAATTTAACCATTGCACAAAACGAATGATTCGAACGAAGAGGAAATCAATTTTGTATTGTATCCAATACCTGACAGTTTTAGACCTGAAGCTGTATGGAGGCGCGATGGAGTAATGGGTAGCGGCTCGGACTGAGAAATTGGAGAGCCGAGTTCGAATTTCAGTGGAGTTCATTAAATTCACTTTGGGAAATGTAGCAAATGAACGGAAAGGCAAGGTGCAGTAATGTTGGGAAATGTAGCAAATGAACGGAGAGGCAAGGTGCAGTAATGGTTAGCACTAGGACTCAGGAACTGGAGAGTTCATTAGATTCACGTACGTAAATGAGGAGTCACAGGGCAGTAATGGTTAGCGCTTAACCAGGACTCAGGACCCGGAGAGGAGAATTCCAGTTCATTACATTCAATTCCGTACTACTACCCTTTAGGAGGGACATAAATCCATCTGTTCCCTCTATCTATGGTTAAATAGCAAGTTGATCACTATACCTTCGTTTGGCAACCAATCTAGGGGAAGGGTAAACTCTGAATTCAAACCAGCCTGCAGTGGGTTATGCTCCATCAGACTGGCTTGCCCATGTGGGGCCCCTACGATTCTAATCGCTAACGGATCTAGTGCTCGTGATCAATTCAGACATAAACTAGTTTGACACAAGGACACTTGCAAGCAGTATCCCGATTGGTTTTCTGACAGCTTTACAGCAAGGATAGGCTAACTCATGGTCGAACACATCATTGTGCAAACTGAGTGGCATTACAAAAACAACACCAGTTTCACGACGATATAAATAAAAATATGTAGGTATGTTGAAGTGGATAGCGGCTCGGATTTAAGGATCAGAGTGCTGAGTTCAAATTCCAGTTCCGTTCATTTACGTTTCTTTATAGTGTTAATACCCTTGGCAAAGGTATGAATCAATCTCCCACAGCTTTGGATAAATAGCAGGACAGACTGAGTCCTTGCTTTTTTTGACAACCAGTATATGAAGAAAGGGAAAACTCTGAATTCAAACCACCTGTTGCCTTTTAGGTCTTTAACTTCGCAGAGGACGGACTGCGTAATCGCGATATTCTGATATTTTTAGATTGTAAGAATTTTATTTATCGAAGGCGGACGATATTTTTGCATAAACTGAAGAAGGCGATAAGTATAGAAAAAAAAAAAAAAAAAAAGAAAGAAAGAGAAAGAACCGCAAATCGCATACACCAACTTGTCGGTGATGAGGTCCAAATACGACAATATTTACCTTCTTCGGACTGCTGTCCCCATCTTTTCTGTCATATACTCAGGCCTTCTTCATTAGCTGTCTATATTTATGAGATGAAGTATGGTAACTATTTTCACTATTTCCATTCTTCGGACTGTGTTCCTCACCCTTGTTGACATATTCACAACGTTTCAGACGTTTCGGCCTTCTTCAGGTGATTGGAATTTTGAACTGAATTTAGAAAGATGAGAAGAACAGTTTGAACAATATAAATAGTGTAAATAATTACAATACCTCATCTCAGAATTATAGACAGATACGACAGATATATTGAATGGATTAATTGATTTTTTTTTATGCTTTGTCTATCCTTTTTTAGAGGGAAGAGTAATAATGATTTAGCGATACAATTCTTACTAATTAACCCTTATTTGCGGGAGAAGACGTTGATTCATACATTTCTCAAGGGTATTTTCTCGTGAGTGAATATAATGAAACCGTCTGGAATTGGAACTGGACTGTCCGATTAACAATCTCGCACAAATCAATTCTTCCCGCACCTGGTATTCCAAAGCAGTCAACCACGTAGATACTGACCAGATTTGAAATTGCTTAACTTCGGTGATCGTATGGGAACGGATGTTTCAACGAGATGTAGCCTTAAGCCTTTCATTCCTTTCGTATCCCATTAGTTAGGAGGAAGTTTCACTAAATTTCCGTAAGTCATAGTACAATTTAATGTAATTTTTACTATTGATGATTTTTTTTTTTTGCAATAATATGAAATTCTCAATAAATTCCGTGATATGTTTGTACAAATGCTGCCATAAGTTTTCCTCCATTTGGAGTACATACAGGTACATAGATATTATGTACACATAGGCACCTAGATCCCATGTACATACAGGCACCTGGGTCCTAAGTACATACAGGCACCTAGATCCTATGTACACACAGGCACCTAGATCCTAAGTACATACAGGCACCTAGATCCTAAATACTCACAGACACCTAGATTCTATTTACATACAAGCACCTGGATCCTAAGTACATACAGGCACCTATTAGGTTGGTGCAAAAATAATGACGGTTTTTGACGTATTTTTTAACATCAAAACCACTCATTATTTTTGCACCAACCTAATAGATCCTATGTACATGCAGGCACCTAGATCCTTTTCGGAAATATACATGTCTCCATTTCTGAAATGAGGTATTGTAATTATTTACACGATTTACATTGTTTGAACTGTTCTCCTTATCGTTGCTGACACGTTCACGACGTTTCACGTCATTGTACGCTATGACCTTCTTTGGGTGTTTGGAATTTCGAACCGAACCCTTTATTTGTTGTACCGGGGTAGATTGTTCTAATTCCACGCGCCATGCCTCTTCCAGATATTATAGTATCAGCTATTTCTCTTGTATATAGCGCATATATTTGTATTTATCGTGTTGGTGTTTTACGAGGTAATCGTTTTGGGTTTTCGAGTTTCAAGTAACAGAAAAGCGTTTGATAAAGTACGTTACAAATGATAGTTGTATATGCTCAGAGACATTAACGTATTTGGCAAGAATTTTCGAATAATCCAAAAATACTGGCAGAAAACCGCCTATATACGCAAAGAAAATGAGTTCTGTAGATATACAAAAATAGAAAAGGGCGTAAGACAAGGGTGTGTCTTCTCACCGGACTAATTCGAAGTATACAGTGAGGCGATTCTGAGAAAATAAGAAGACCTGCCAGGATTCATTATTGGCGGCCAAAAGTCCAAAAGATGGCAATGAAGGAAAGCAGGAAGAAAGGACTAACCATCTATTGCAATAGTACGGAATGCATGGTTCTTAGCAAAAGGGTCAGCCCAACATGCAAATTGCAAATTGGCAATACCAAAATTAAACAATTACAAAAATTTAAATATCTGGGTAGTGTTCTAACAGAGGACAGAAAAGCTACACTGAAATCCGAAGGCGTATTGGGATAGCGAAAGATGCCTTCCAAAACCTAAACAAAGTATTAAAAATCAATATTTCATTAAAAATAAAAGAGTACTGAACTGTTAAGTAATATCAGTACTCCTATATGGCGAAGAATGCTGGACAATCTCGTCACAGAGGAAAAAGTCACTTGAAGCAATAAAAATGTGGTTCTGCAGAAGGATGTTGAGGATATCATAAACAGGGCATCTGGGCAACAACGAGGTTTTATATATATTCACTATAATTGAGAGAATAGAAAAGTTCAGAGCAGATAACATTAGAAAGATTTTAGAGTGTCATCAAAATAAGTGGATTGGGCGTCTAAAAACGCTCTATCCAGACGGGCTTAATCACAAATTTAACAATATAGATAGTATTAATATATAACCCACATATCAGGACCTACCCAAATGTCTCACCCACACATGACAGACTTGCTTGCGGAGGTGTTGAGGCCTCACATTTATACAGACACTCACACGAATATACACACTTACACACATCATACTCCCTAAGAACCAAATAACACAGACAATTAACAGAGACACGTCCCCTTTCTAGGAACCAATATAACTGTCAAAATGACCAAGGGAATTCAGAGCTGCATGGATCAATCCAGCTCTTATCTTAAATAACAATTTAAAAGAGATTGTTTGACCAACACAAAGACTAAACAAAATTCAGGTTGAAAAAAATAAAAAATAAAAAATAAAAAACAAATGCAAACTACAGACAAAGGTTCATTTTCCCCATCGTCATTCATTTGTGCAGTTTGCTACTAGTAAGCAGAAATTTGTATTTCTCCTGATGATGCCCATGTATATATATATATATATATATATATATATATATATATATATATATATATATATATACAGAGAAAGACAACGATAGTTAACAGAACTAGATAGATAGATAGATAGATAGATAGATAGATAGATAGATAGATAGATACGTTTTGATACACAAAAACACAGACACATACATATATGTGTACATATATATATATATATATATATATATATATATATATATATATATATATAGATAGATAGATAGATAGATAGATAGATTATGTAATCGGAAGATTCTCATAAGGGGCGATCATTTCTTTAAATCTTGAAAATAAACAAAAGCAATAAATACAAAACGTTCATTTATTTTTTTATTTTATTTTTTCTACTCTCTTTTTCTTTTGCATTTTTTTTTATTATAAAATACCATCTCGAATTCCAAAAATCGGTCATGAGACTGTCAGGTGCGGAGAATAAAACTTAAAAATGAAAAATTGACGTCACTAAATATGCAGGAACGAAAATAAATTTATTTCACTGGTATTCAGATCTTGTACAAAAAACAAAAAACAAAAAAACTTCATTTTTTTTTTGAATCCCAATAAATTATTATCCTTCGTGAATTGAATCAGAAGAAGAAATGTTAACTAGTCTTCTCTGGCTTCCGGAGCTGAAATCTATATCAAAGGTTAAATGAATGTCTTGAATAAATTTACTTTGATTTAGATTTTGACTGATATTTTTAACATAAAGACAAGAACATTTTAACTTCTGAAATCTACAGCTTCAGAATCGATTTTTCTTCCTCCCCATTCTTTATATATATATATATATATATATATATATATATATATATATATATATATATATATATATATATATCATATCTATCTATCTATCTATATATATATATATATATCTATATATATATATATATATATATATATATATATATATATATATATAGATATATATATATATATCGATCTATCACGGTCAATTCTATCTATCTATCTATCAGTCTATCTATCTCAGTGGTTTCATATTTATCTTTATATCTACCTTTCTGTCACGGACATTTCATTTTTCCTTTCTTTCTTTCTTTCTATCTATTTATCTATCTATCTCAATGAATTCATAACTATTTATCTAATATATATATATATATATATATATATATATATATATATATATATATATATATATATATATATATATGTTAATATATATGTGTGTGTGTGTGTGCACGTGTGTGCACGTGTGTGCGTGTGTATCATATCTATTATCTACCTATCTATCTCATTCGTTTCATATCTATCTATCTATCTATCTATCTATCTTGTTTCATATCTAGCATTCTAGCTACCGTTCTGTCACGGTCATTTCATATCTATCTATCTATCTATTTATCTATCTATCTGTCTATCTCAATGAATTCATCACTATTTATGCTATATATATATATATATATATATATATATATATATATATATATATATAAGTTTTTATTTTACTTTTCTTGCGTTGTATAATCGATTTTTTTTCTGAACATAGAGTGTGTGAAACTGTCTAAATCATATGCCTAGAATGATTTTTTTATCTGAATATGAATATTGACAGTTAATTATTATTATATAATATTTATTTTATATATCAATGAGAATTTCGATCACGGTCAACATATTTAGGCGGTGTTAATAATTGATATGATTGGGAGTTTTTTCATTTGTACTGTTGATGTTTCCTTTATTTTTAAGCGTTTTCTGTCGTCAGATGCGTATTAGACACATCTAAGCTCGAGGTTTTTACAAGTATTTTGCGAATAGAATTGTTAGGACTCCGTGTGAATTTAAATGGATCCTAATGGAAGTATAAGTTCTCACTCTCTCTCTCTCTCTCTCTCTCTATATATATATATATATATATATATATATATATATATATATATATATATATATATATATATATATATACAACTAATACTCGGTTGGAAAAAAACTCGGATAGCACAGCGTGTAAGTCTATCAAAACAAATTGGTATCCGAGGAAAATACCTGGAATAAAAGAAAGAACTAGAAACATCAGCTTACCCTGAAGATCCGTTTAAGTGAAAGCTAGCTAGGTTGTTCCTGGCTCTTTAAGATTTATTTCATATATATATATATATATATATATATATATATATATATATATAAGTGTGTTTTTACTTGGATTGAAATTTGAACGTATTAATATGAGAGTTGTATAGATTGATACTAAGAGATGAATATAGATATGAAACTAACTAATCATATATCTATATATATATAGAGAGAGAGAGCGAGGGAAAGTAGAGGGGGAGAGAGCGTAATGCCAGATTATTAGATAGATAAAGAGATATATAGACAAACAGATAGACTGACAAATTTATAGATAGATATAGATTTATGAACAGATTATTAGATAGATAAATAGACAGATAGATATGATAAGACTATTACATATATTGATATGAACATACTTTTAGATAGATAATAAAGAGAGTATATATATATATATATATATATATATATATATATATATATATATATATATATATATATATATATATATATATATATATATTCGAACACAGTCACGTTCCATATCACGTGACGTCCGCATCTCGGGACGGACGCTACTTCTAAACAAACAGTTATTTCTGAAGAAAGATTGAGGTCAATCTGAAATATCAAATATATATATATATAAAAAATAAATACTTTCATAAAAAAAATATTATTATTTTTTGCAACTTTTTCTATATATATATATATATATATATATATATATATATATATATATGCACACATTCAAATAAAGAGAAAGAGCAGACAGGTTAAGAATCTGCTGTTCTATGCATTTACTTTTTTTTAAGAAAGTGCGCAATAGAACGTAGAGCAAAATATTATTATAAGCTTTTTATCATAATATTTTACATCGCTACACAAAAATCTCTCACGTTTGGGAACTGTAATATCCCTTATAGTTTTATTAATTTCTTTTAAATGCCAAAAATATTTACAAAATCAAATAAAAAAGAAATTACGATAAGTCCTACCGTAAAATGATTAATATTAAAATAACTAGAATCTCTAAATCCTCAAATGACCCATCTTCACTGTATTTACATGAAAACCTGCATATTACAAAGTTTCCAAAAAGTAGAATTTTTCTAAATCAAAGAAATGACTTAACCGTAATTTGTAGGCATTATATAAGGTTCAGTCGAACATATATTATACATAACGCATTATACTAGCGAACCCTTTAAGAATGTTTTATAGTATAAATAAATTTTGAAATTCCTTAAAACTAACATTTTGTTGAATACAACCTTGTCTGCTTTTCCTTATCTAAATTTTGTTTGCAACAATTTGTCTGCTGTTGGACTTGTCTAATGTGTCATTTCATCTAAGACATGGATTAATAACCCAGGTATCACACCCTCTGGTCTTATTTTTATTTTTCCCTTTTAGCCTGATTAGTTAATCCTGACATGCCCACAAGGATTTTTCTTTTAATTTTTAAATTAGAATTTTTCTCGCTCCTTTTTAACTTACAAATGAAGTAATGGTTTGATTTCTAGTTTCCAAATAAACCATTTTCATATGTTATCTATCATCGTCTGATGAAGGAAGATTATACTTCTGATACATGAAAGCTTTTGCGTAGCTATTTAAATTATTATAATAAACAGATTATATATATATATATATATATATATATATATATATATATATATATATACGCTGATGTAAGTTTGTGAGTCTGGATATCACGAAATTCGCGAATTTGTTTGACGATCTTTATGATCGTCAAACAAATTCGCGAATTTGCCATGAAACCCAAGTTTACAAACTCACATGAACGAAAAGAAATATCTTAGCTCTATCACTTATATTGAGCGCTTTCCATAAAGACCGCGCATATATAATATATAAATAACTAGCAGCATGGCCCGGCCTTGTTCGGGCTCGATTCAGAAATTGTACGTCTCAAACAGCAATCGCTATCACTTGACTTTAAATATTTTTGCGCTTCCTGGCCTTTAAAGGAGTGCCTTTTGTCATGCTAATGTTGCTACATGCCTTACTTCTTGCCTAATTTACACTGCGAATTTTTTCTAAGCTCTATACTAAACATTAAATCTGTTACGAAAAAAGAACTAAACAAAATGAACACAAAACGATCAGCTTTAAAAAAGGACTTGTAACTGGAAAAATCGAATGACAAAAGAATGTTAACAGCAAATACTTTTTTCACATCCAAACCCAGTTCTGCGGAATCAGAATCAGCGTTGAGTTTAAGCAAGCGAATGAGCCAATTGGAGTAAAGTGACATGCAGATTTAAATTTTTCCCACTTGTGACGAATGCAGCTATCGATTTTTTTTTCATGCTAGCATGCTAGTTAACATTCGAGTCAGTCAGCTGTTGGCTCTCACGCTGGCCAGTAGAATCTTCCTGCCTATTCGTGGCAGCCAGCTATAGGCTCTCACTCTGGCCAGTAGAAAATGGCCGCAAACTAAATGAAAACTGCCGTAGAAGCATGAAAAAATCGATTATTTCTACTATCGATGGGAGTTGGGAAATGCAAAGTCGGTCTTGGCATTCCCGCTAACTTGGAGCATGTGCATGTGACTTGTGGTGCAAATCCGTCGAAAATTGCGGCTGTGTATTCGTTACACACACACACACACACACACACACACACACACACACATCCTGCCTTTTATATATATCCTTAGGTTTATCTTATATATATATATATATATATATATATATATATAAGATAAAACTAAGGAGCCAGGCTAATGTTTTGGAGATTTTTTTCTTTGGAGTTTGAGCTTGAACTCTGGATAATTGTTTTGCCTTAGTTTCATGTACTTGTTTTTTTCTTTTTTTTATTCCTCTTTTTTCCTTGGGTGCTGGTTTTTTCTACCATAAGTCGAAATATCCGAGGCTTTTCCAAGCTAGTTCCACCATTTATATATATATATATATATATATATATATATATATATATATATATATATATATAACTAGTAAATAGATTGAATTTCTTTTGTGTGTGTATATATATATATATATATATATATATATATATATATATATATATATATATATGTATATGTATATATATATATATATATATATATATATAGGACTATTAGATTGATATGAATAAACTATTAGATAATAAAGAGTGTGTTAGATATGAATAAACTTATATAGAGAGATTAATAGATACGAATAAACTGACATAGATAGATGGATAGATAGATAGATATTAATAAATTAATATAAATAGAGAGATATTGACAGACTATTATATAGATAGATAGATAGATAGATAGATAGATAGATAGATAGATAGATAGATAGATAAGACGCTGTTAGAATGATCCCACATTATGCGATCATGTATAGGAATCTGGAATGCAACAATTTATAGAAATCGATTCCGTTGCTGATAAAGTTCGCACTACATATGCAGATCAAATCCACATGTCTTATAACTCATTAGATTACCATAGCATTGTGCTGGATTATCCGTGATATTTCTCTGGGCCGCAACGCTTAATAAAGTTTAATATCCGTCTCAGGAAATTGCTGCTAAGAGTAAGCGAAATTTGCGGGAGGAGTCCTTCGTCGTCTGTGTTATGAATCTGAATCAAGCACTTGTCAATTCAACCTTAGTACATGGCGCCATGTTTCCTCTTCCCCACTGACATTTTAAGTGAATGAGCAAGCGTACAATTGCAACATATAAAACTGTTTTCAAAGTATCAAAATCTTCCCAATAGGTGCATTATTTCCCATGCAATTACCAAATGGAATACCTCCAAAATCCACAGAAGAAAAATATAAAATTCCGCAGATAATATTAATTCCAACAACCCTACCAAAATTAAGCGTATAAATCTATCTACCATTTCCATAATGGCTACCATCGAAAGTAACTTATCCAACCTTAACCAAAAATTTATCAACATCAATTATATATATATATATATATATATATATATATATATATATATATATAGTTATCACCAAAAGGAATTGCAACAACAACTGTCCAGAGGTAGGAATATACAGAATAGATTGTACAAAATTTCCATTGGTGAAACGACAAGAAACCCAAACAAAAAAAAAAAATACCATAAGAGCATCCCAGAGAGATTTTACCGGACTGGTAGTTCAGCGTAAAAAATATGACCACAGTTTTGACTCCATAAATGCCAGCCTGATCAGTAGAGAAAAGGATGCACTAAGAAAATGCATTGAGATTGCTCTAATAGAGAAAAGGATTCGCTAAGAAAATGCATTGAGATTGCACTAATTTCACAATTCTCGATAATAAACAAAAGATCAGAAACAAAAATGACGTCACAGATCAGAACCAATGAGCACAATGCTGTATACCAGCGAAGAGCGAAATGTGACGTGGATTCCGTCTGTCTTTTCATGGCAACAGCTCTGACGAGCTTTTTTTTCCTTAGGGCCCCGACTATATGCATTTAAGCATTGGTATCTAGGTTTCACTCTTTTACTGCTGAAATCTGTAAATGCAACAGGCACTTCTACTCCAACAGCTTCTTTTCTCGCACTTCCAGCCTGTGGTACACATTTTCGTTTACTTGCTTCCCTGATAGCTACAATCTTCAGAAATGTAAATGCGACGTGAATCGCCGTCTTCTTTCTTTTTGAACCAAGTTCATATTTTGTCTTCTTTTCAATCTTTCGTATACCCAGTCTTTTCTCTCATTTTCACTCTCTGTAACCCCCTTCCGTACTAGGGGCATTCACGCCTTGGGGGTGAAATGATTAAAAAAAATTAAAAGAAGGTATCTAAACAGACAGGTCTAATTTTAAATCCAACAGACACCAATGGTTCTTATAAAAAAACAACACATACGCACGCGCATGTGCCTTCTGGTCGTCGGATCTGATAAGGTAATTTAATCTACTGTCCCTCTTAAACTAAAAACACCCCAACTCATTTTCTTTAGACACAGTTATCTCTTTTAACCTGAAGACGCCAGACTTAACACACGTTGCTGAAACGCGTTGTCACTTTTAAAATATGTTTCGATTTTTTTCGATTATTTACATCTTTATCGGACTTTAATCTACATGCTACTAACATGCATGTATATATATATACATATATATATATATATATATATATTTATATATATATATATATATATATATATTTATATATATATATATATATATATATATATATATATATATTAGGTTGGTGCAAAAATAATGTCGTTTTCTCATATATGTTACTATGTGAGAAAACGACATTATTTTGCACCAACCTAATATATATATATATGGGGGTTCTCGTTTGGAAAAATCACGGATAGCTGAACTTGCAGTAGATCGGTACCCGGGGAAAAATGAATTAAATTAAAACAAGACGAAAACAATCGTCCAGTCTTTAAGGTCCAAGTACAAAGAAAAAGACCGCCAAACGAGTAAAAAGACAACTACGTAAAGTGGCAATACACTAAGTAGAGCAAAATGTAAGATAATCTTAAGGAGCCGGGCAAACCTACCTAGGTTTCACCTAAACGGATCTTCAGAGTAAAACCGGCGATATATATTAGGTTGGTGTAAAAATAATGTCGTTTTCTCACATATGTTACTATGTAAGAAAACGACATTATTTTTGCACCAACTTTATATATATATATATATATATATATATATATATATATATATATATATATATATATCTGTTTGTCTCGGGGTTCTTGATAGGCTCCAGAGGCGGATATGCAATGTAGTTGGCCCTGCTCTGTCGTCTCGTCTACAGTCACTTTTTCACAGACGCGCCGTCGCCTCCCTCTGTCTGTTCTACAAATACTTCCATGGAAATTGCTCCGAGGAGCTGCATTCGCTGGTTCCCAGACGTCATGAGTTCTAGCGCCATACGAGGCTGGCATCCCGCTCTCACCCCTTCACTGTTGAAACTCCTAAATGTAGCCGTCTCTTCTACGCCAATAGCTTCATGTCTCGCACCTCTCGCCTGTAGAACTTCCTTCCCTATTCCTGTCTCCCTGTGAGCTATAATCACCAGCTATTCAAGTGTAATGTCAATCGACATCTCCAGTTGCCTTGATCTATCCACTTCCCTTCTCCTCATACTCTCTTCTATCACTCCTATCTGATCTCGCTCTATATTTTCTGTAACCCCTTGCGTCCTAGTGGCTTCCCGCCTTGCTTGGGGTGAAATGCTTAATATATATATATATATATATATATATATATATATGTGTGTGTGTGTGTGTTTGTGTGTGTGTGTGTGTGTGTGTGTGTGTTAAAGCAAATCGGCCCGGACTGAGAACAAGAGTAAAGAGACGTGTTTGAGGAAAGGATACAGAGAACGAAGGAGAACAAGCTCAGGGTGTCAGATATAAATTGATATTACTCTTGAATATTTGAAGATTATAGTCATCCGGGAAGCAAGTAAGTGGAAGGGAATTCCACAGACAGGAAGTGCTGGAGAAGAAGCTGTTTGAGAAGAAGAGACGGTTACATTTAACTGTTTTGACAGTGAAAGGGTGGGACCGAGATGCCAGCTTGGTAGCACGTTTAAATTTACGTAGTCCGAGAACCAGCGAAAGTAGCTCGTCGGAACAGTTGCCGTGAATATACTTGTGGAATAGACAGAGGGAGGCCACATCACGTCTGTAGGATAGCGATTGTAGATTAGATGCCAGATCAGGACTTATCACATTGCATATTCGTCTTTGAACTACACCAGCACACTCAAACCCTACAATAAGTTCTCCTTGATTTTGGAGGAAAAATAAAGAGTTTTATCCTGTAACATAAAAACCCACTATTTTAAACCCCACTATTTGAAAAAACAATTTAATGATTAAAATGAGAAACAATTATTGAATAAAAAGGAAATATAGTTTTATGTATATATTTTCATTAAGATTTTATATATATTACGTTGTTGCAAAAATAACGACGTAATAATGTCGTTTTTTGACGTTAAAAAATACGTCAAACAACGACATTATTACGTCATTATTTTTGCACCAACCTAATAGAAGAATTCAGTTTCTAGTTCGGTTTTCTTTTAAGAGAACTATAATCAGACCACAAGGTTAACAGTTGGAATGTGACTCTCATAAGAAATATGTATGCAAGGCCAGTTGCATGTTGCATTCTCAGGGGTAAGAAATCCTTAGAATTTATTCTTCGTTGTGAGAAAGGAAAAACAGAATATGCTCTTAAAACATATTCTTTTCCATGAAGTATATAAAGTTCAATTAAATTAAATTAAAGGAATTATTAAACAACGAATTAGATTTTATTATCAAAGTATTTTTCCAAACAAATCAGTTAATTCAAATTTCATCGATTGGTTTGCGAAATCGTTCGAAACGCAGAGTTTGTAAATCTTGACAAAATGTTAACGATAACTTCAACAATATTGTGAGTGTTTCAATTCGCGTCAGCTTCTTTCAAAAAATTCTAGTACACAAATAAGTCAAGTAAAATTTTACTTCAGTCCAACGTATTATTAAAGGGCGAAAGACATACCACACACAGACACACACACACACACACACATATATATATATATATATATATATATATATATATATATCGGGGTTTTTGTATATAATTGGAAATGTTCGCGAAGATGGATTTCTCGCCATTTAAATCATTAACCTTTGTATTTGTTTCATGTATGAATAATTCATGAATTTGTAAATTAATTGCACCTTTATTGAAATTAAAATAACTGATCTAAGTGCAACTTTCGGATAATAAGTGCGACATTACTGTAATTATTGAACAATATAGTTCATGCCACTTTGACGGATAATTTACCAGTAAAAAAGAATTCTCTTATCACTACATTTGTACATAAACGCAGAACCTTAAAATTTAAATTCAAACTCAGCGTTGCGACTGCACGTTCCAAGACAATAACACACATTTCTAATAGCATTTTTCGGATTACAACCTTGTTTTCGTTTGTCCACTTATTACTGAGAGTAAAAACAAGAACACAATCTATTTCATACCTGAGGATGTCTGTAGGAACAGACGAAAGCTTGTAAAAATAAAAAGACCTATCGCAACTGAAATTTATAAAACAGGATCTTTTCATTCATAAACAGATTCGGGGTTTTGTATATTATTTCAATGGTTCGCGAAGATGGATTTCTCGCCATTTAAATCATTAATCTTTGTATTTGTTTTATGTATGAATAATTCATGAATTTGTAAATTAATTGCACCCTTATTGAAATTAAAATATATATATTTCATATCTATCTATCGATCTATCTATCACGGTCACTTCATTTCTATCTATCTATCTGGACATAGAGTGTGTGAAACTTTCTAAATGATCTGCCAAGAATGACTTTTTTTTATCTGAATATGGATATCGACAGTTAATTATTAAAGGAAGAAAGACTTGACACATTTTTTTCCATTTTGTCATTAATTTGTCTTATAAATATTAATTTGTCTTATATATATATATATATATATATATATATAGATAGATAGATAGATTATATAAAAACTATCCCAATGTTCGTTTTATCCGAGCCCTTTCGTGTATACATTTAGCCCTTTTCAAGGATTAAATATTTTAACTGTTAAATAAGAAATAGTTTGTTGTAATTATGTTTTATAAAATATTTTCATTTTTCAAAACACGGTCAAGATATTATATCCATATTCTTAGTTAATATTATTAAGAGTTTTTCTTTATATTAATAAGGATTCCATTATTTTTGCCCTTTTTTTTTAATGTAGATGATGCTATTATATTAGTGTTGTCAACAAGTATGTTCCCAATAGTGTCCGGTAAGTCTCCATGAATGAGATCTAATTGAGCTATGGTCAGAAAGGTGTAGAGTGAGTCAGCGTGTCAAACATGGGCTATATAATTATTTACGAATTTTGATTGATCAGGAATACAATTCCTTAATGGGCATTTAAATCCGTAAATAATATTTGCCCTATTTAATTTTGTTCTAAGAGGTGAATTATTGTTTTTTTTTTTATGTATAATTTATCATCCGAAAAGAAAAAAAAATATTAGATCGCATGAGAAACTATATAAAAAACTTAATAAAAGCATCTTGTCTGTCGTATTCAATGAAATGTGCTTGGAAGAATGATTGATGCCTAAATACACACACACACACACACACACATATATATATATTAGGTTGGTGCAAAAATAATTTCGTTTTCTAACATATGTTACTATGTGAGAAAACGAAATTATTTTTGCACCAACCTAATATATATATATATATATATATATATATATTATAATAATATTTTTTGTTTAAAAATATGATTCCTTCGCTACATAAGAGTTCTCATGTTTCAAAAACGTGAGCCGAAATCATCCAAATAATTAATAAAATTAAGTTGGATTGAGGTGTTTAGTCACGTTTCATCTTCAAGCGAAATTTTAGGAATAAGCTATCTCTCGGTTTACGTGTATTTTTACAGGATTTGTTATTGTGGGAGTGGCTATACTATTTTCGTTCTTTAAGTGGTCAGGGAGTTAATTCTTATCAGTAGATTCATCATCCTCTGAGAGGTTTTGCTAAGGTTGGGTAGGGTATCCATTTCAAGGCTAATGTTTACGGTCATCCTTTAGTTGGTTATTCCTAAATAATGAAAAATTATTAAACCATAGGCAGGAGTTAACGGTTTTTTGCCGACATCAACAGACTTTCGCATTAGATAATTAGCATAAAAAAAAAAAAAAAAAAAAAAACATAGCTAAGTAAAATTCTAAAAAGCTCAGCCAAACCCTTAAATAGGAAAAACCCCTTTTTGTCGTCGTCAAAAAAAAAAAACAAAAAAAAAAACAAACCGAAATTCAATGCAAAGCGATCTGTATATTAAACACCCACTTAAATAAACAAATAAATAAATAGATAATCAGATAGACAAGAATAAGAGACAATTCTCCAGACACAGAACGACTGTAGGCGCGCCATAAAAATATCCTTCACTGGGAACCAACTAAAGGATGACCGTAAACATTAGCCTTGAAATAGATACCCTACCCAACCTTAGCAAAACCTCTCAGAGGATGATGAATCTACTGATAAGAATTAACTCCCTGACCACTTAAAGAATGAAAATAGTATAGCCACTCCCACAATAACAAATTCTGTAAAAATACACGTAAACCGAGAGATAGCTTATTCCTAAAATTTCGCTTGAAGATGAAACGTGACTAAACACCTCAATCCAACTTAATTTTATTAATTATTTGGATGATTTCGGCTCACGTTTTTGAAACATGAGAACTCTTATGTAGCGAAGGAATCATATTTTTAAACAAAAAATATTATTATAATATAAGCTCTACTTCTGTATGGAGCACTGTTTTTTAAAAATAAAAACAAAAATACTAAGGAACCCCGGATTATGCACCCAACGTGTTCTTTTCTATTTTCTGCATACCTGCACAAGGATACACATATATATATATATATATATATATATATATATATATATATGTATGTATATATGTATGTATGTATATATATATATATGTATATATATATATATATATATATATATATATATATATATATATATATGTGTGTGTGTGAGTGTGTGTGTGTGTGTGTGTGTTTTGAATTTTCGTGTCCCTTTCTTTCTTCATCTTATTGATTGAAGATAAATAATTCTATTCCCGATCTCTGCGCCATTTTGACAAGCCAATATGTCGACGGAATGAACGAACGTAAATCTGATAGTGTCAACAGTTGAGCACCAAGACGCCATTGTGTAATTCGGTATAGCAAGCATTTCACATGGAAAGCGATAATAATCGTCCTGGAAAAGCAATAAGGCAAGGGTAAATGGCAATGGAAGAATCCATAGAATTCCTCCCAGAATTAAAAGCAACCGGACGGCTGAGGAGGTTAAGCAAAAGCCTCTTCCAGGAAATCTCGTAAATTTTCGTTGAAGAAAACACGTCATTAGATTTGAAGTCACATATCTTACCTATTTACTAGCAACGCACAGATTCATTTTCTGTGACTTGTACCTTCAGGACTGTAGGTAATCATGGCTCTCGGCGACTTCCTTTTCCTTGATGCTCTCGGTTCGGTGAACTATTGTTTCCACTTTTTCCTTTTGCTTTCGATATGCCCTGTGAGTGTTAAATTCGCCTAGCCGCTTTTCTCGTTATGTTATCATTCGGTCTCTCTCTTTGTTTCTGACTAGATGTGTTCTTTTTGTTTACATTTTCCTTAAGATCGCTCTGTTTATAGCATTCTCAGCATCCTTCTGCAGATCCTGTTGCTTCAGCTCAGCTGTTCATTTGTGAAAAGATTACCCAGCATTCACAGCTGATTTGAAATTATATAATCTCATCTTCCCTCTTTTCACTTCTTTCGAACGAAATTTTCTTGTTTCTTAATATTTTGCTTAACTTTGGGAAAACATCTTTTGCTATTCCAGTGAGCTATTGAACTGATCTTTTTAAGCACATTATGTAGGTAAATCCCTATTTCATGATCTTTATCTTGTTTCCATGTCCTCTGCATATTAATTTATCCAGTCTCTCTTTCTTCATTAGTCCCAGAAATATATATATTACTATGAGGGTCTTTTTACTCGTCAAGATGTTGTTGGGGATTAGTGAATGTGTTTGGTTAAATCAGAAGGAATTTTTAGGTGGCGTGTTCGTTAATATTCATCCACAACAAATAATAAGCGAATATTTAGAACAGGTCATGCAAAGCAGAGTTAAAAACAAAGACAAGTAAAATACACAACAATACAATTTAAATATATACAAATGAGTTATGAATTGGTGATTTGTTTTATATTGATGTAATAAGACATGTAGTTTGTTGTTGAGGATGTTTGAATGCTTAAATCAGTGTTTTGATGATTTGTTGTATGAATTAGACAGTTTGCTGTTCAAGGTATTAGGTTGGTGCAAAAATAATGTCGTAATAATGTCGTTTTTGACGTTAAAAAATACGTCAAAAAACGACATTATTACGTCATTATTTTTGAACCAACCTAATACAAAAGTGTTCGATTTTACACTTCAAATGTTAGTGTGTGTATACGAGTGTTATGTAAAATATTCTTTAGTTGTACGAAGTTGCGTACCTTGAACTGTTAATTGTTAAAAGTTTTGTTTGTTACTGTTACTAATATTTAGTGAATATATATTTCACTTTCTCAAGTAAAGTAAATGAATTTTTGAGAAGTTTGTTTAAAAGAGAGATTGAGTATGCCAAAAGGTTCTTGAGTCAGAGGTGAATTCGCGCGGGAAAGTCAAAGTTTAAACTGGTGTGGAATTGGCTGGCATCTCTCTCAGTGGGGATTTCTGACGATATTCAAACGAGGGCGTCATGTAGCGCAAGGCCGGTTTAACGTGGGATCTCCGAGCCCGTGGGATCTCCGAGCTTGTGGGCTCGGCCAAAAATATGCCCATTGAACCCATATAAACGGGTTCATGGTCGGTTTACATCCTCGAAAGAGAATCCGCCCTTCGGCGTAACCTCGTTCGGGTTCCTCCCCGCCCGAAGGCAGAGAATTCAATCGATCAGCCGGTCAAGACTTGAACAACTGAGTTCGAGTGTGGAATTCTGACAATATTCACTCACCTCCCCCACGAGGGAGTCATGTGGCACAAGGCTTTTTTAACGTGGGATCTCCGAGCCCGTGGGCTCGGCCAAAAATATGCCCATTGAACCCGTATAAACGGGTTCAGGGTCGGTTTACCTCCGAGAAAGAGAATCCCCCTTTCGGCGTAGCCTCGTTCGGGTTCCTCCCCGCCCGAAGCCAGAGAGTTCAACCGTTGAACGACTGAGTTCGAGTGTGGAATTCTGACTGGTAAGTTGGTTCGAATTTCTTTCTTTTATAGGTTCTGGAAAGGAAAAATAGGCTCAAACACATTTGAGCGCCAAAGGCATTTTTCACGTGCATATTTAGTTTTTTAAGGCTGTTAGCCAATGAGAAATTGAGTTTGTCAGAACTAGTGTTTTGATTGGATAACTGGTCTGTGGGTGTAAGAATGGATTGTTCTGCAAAGGGGTGAAAAGGTAACGTGGATTATTCCACAGTGTCATTTTGATGTCATCGAGCTAAGTGTGGAGAGCTTTTTGAAAGTACCTAAAAACGATATCACAGGTTGGCCGAAGCCTTCAGAGTAAAATTGGGTGGACGCGACTGTTCAGAGGCCGTCGATGCAGGTGCCATAGCACGGTCACAAGTAATCCTGACCGAGGTTTTGTGTGTACTGACTTACGTCAAGTAATTGATCATGACACACAGAAAGTGTAACTACGGTCGAATAAGCATACTTGCCAGTATAAACTACAGAAGAGCTCTGTGGGTTGAGCAGGCGTCTGTAATAGTGTGTGGCTCGGCCCCTCGGCAGCCGATTGTGCTCTGAAGTAGGAGTGTATATACCTTTTTGGTTATTATTATATACCTTACGTATGAACACTAATGCGTATGGTCAAATCCACATAAATACGTTGGGCAGTTTAAAGTTGCAGGGGTGGGGTAATATGCTGTCTAATTAGTCCCCGACAGGGGTGGGGTAATATGCTGTCTAATTAGTCCCCTAGTTCACGCCGCTGGCGAGTATTGTATTTTGTTGAAGTTATAAACTTTACCATTTCATTTCTAACCCTCGTTTTAGTTACTCCTCATTCAGTAACCCTTCCTAGGTTACTGCAATATATATATATATATATATATATATATAACCTTTTCTGGGATATAAAAGTTATAATGCGGAATTTTTAAAAAATAAAGTATAATATATATAAAAAAAATTCAAATTATAATTAAAAAAAAGGCTTCTCTTTTCTCTTTAAAATATACACTTTTCTATCGTTGGAACAGCTTTAATCTCTCCTTTATACATACATATATATACATATATATTTCAATAAAGGTGCAATTAATTTACAAATTCATGAATTATTCATACATAAAACAAATACAAAGGTTAATGATTAAATGGCGAGAAATCCATCTTCGCGAACAACTCAAATAATATACAAACCCCCCGAACCTGTTTATGAATGAAAAGATCCTGTTTTATAAATTTCCGTTGCATTAGATCTTTTTATTTTACAAGCTTTCGTCTGTTCCTACAGACATCCTCAGGTATGAAATAGATTATGTTCTTGTTTATAATTCTCAGTAATAATGTAATGTCGTTTTTTGACGTCAAAAAACGACATTATTACGTCATTATTTTTGCACCAACCTAATATATATATATATATATATATATATATATACATACCTATGGTATCCACTCTCTCTCTCTCTCTCACTTCATATATATATATATATATATATATATATATATATATATATATATATATATATATATATATGAAAAGAAGAAAGACTATTAAAAGGCTTTAAAAAAACAAATAAAATAACAAATAAAGAATAATTCCCGGAAAAGAAAAAATATTATTTGGTTTAACGTCCCTTTCAATTTATAGGTGAAATGTAAAATAGGGAAAGAGCAGTAGACACCAGCAATTGACCGTAGTAGATTGACAATCCACTTAAGCTTGCTCCACATGCCAAGTAGTTAAACGTTCATGCAACACGACCTGCTCCCACGTAGATAGCACGGCCATTCTAAGAACATCGATTTGTAAAAGACGTCTGAAAATAACTGAAGCACTCTCAAACTTACCCTTATTGGAAACAGCCAAACCGTGTTGGCTCTTTTAAAGGCAGCCTCGGCATGTAATTAGTAATCGATGCACGCAGCATTACTTAAATTATTAGTAATTTTACACAGTACAATTTAGAATGCATCACAAGATAACATACTAAAAACGAATACTTTGAAAATGGCAAAGGATTTTCCGAAAGCGCTAGTCACTTCGTATAGACTTTACACTCTTGTTAGGAAAAAATAAATAGACTTTGTCTTCTGTGTCATATTCAATGGGACCTATTTTCACTCTTCGGGTATATATTGTGTAGATGGCGGAAACAGAACAGTGACTTTAGTGAGTGATCCAGGAATGTGAAGTGTATATGACGGCCCATTTCAGGAAATAAACAGGGGAAGAACGTTTACATGTGCGTCATCGAACCAATCTTCAGGAATGCCAACATACAGATTGACTATTTCAGGTTTTATTCAAAATTCAAATAAATATCACCTGAAAAAAGCCAAAGCATAGAACATCCAAAACGATGTGAATGTTCACCTTTGTTGCAAACACAATGCCACACACACACACACACACACACATATATATATATATATATATACCAATCAATATGCCACATTACACCCATGAGCGTCTGTGAATGGCTGGATGCCCAAATCGACGTGAGCTGGATGAGTCGTCGTGATCCAAACGAGTAGCCATCAAGGAGTCCTGACTTAACAAACTTTGACGTTTGTTAAAGGAGTAAGTTTACTATACCAAAATAAGATTTTGGAAGAGCTTCAAAAATGAATACAAGCAGTTATGTCTTCTATCCCACATGATTTCCTCTTAAAATCAGTTTAAGCGAAACGTAAACCAAATTTAATTTTAAATAAAACCTCATGCTAAACATTTTCCTCTCAAAAATATTTCTTGTAAAAATTATAGTCAATAGTTATTTTTTAATCACCATATA
>OZ010599.1:61734413-61739413 GCA_963932145.1 Acanthosepion lycidas | reverse complement strand
TATTTAATTTAGATTCCTTGAGGTTTCTCCTATTTAATTTTTGTGACAATTATTAAAGGGTGGTGGAGTAAACTTCTTCATCGCTTATTGTTTTCGTTAGTATTGAATAAGTTTTTATTTATTTTTGTTTTGGATGTAGTAGTAACAGATTTGATTTTGTGTTTACAGAGATTCTTTTCGATTGTAGATGTGATAGAATTAATTGGCAGGATAATATATTTTTTTATTCATGGGTTTACTCAGAAGGGGCCGCTTTTTTGTTTTGGAATATTTTATGGATCTTTTGTTTCGCATTGAATATTAAAAGTTAGGGTACTTTTGAAGTTCGAAAGTGTTTTCGATGTATTTTTCTTTTTCGTGTAAATAATCCGAATTTCATATTCTTAGAGCTCTTTCGTAGAATTCGATGATTATGCCAGATTTAGCTTGTTGTTATGATGTGAATAGAAATTAGATCGTTTTTAATTGGATGTTTTCCAGTGGACACCGAGTTTTAAACTGTTATTATTGCGGTGTAGCTTTATATCTAAGAAGGGTATGGAATTGTGTTCTTCCATTTTGTATGCATATATATATATATATATATATATATATATATATATATATATATATATATATATATATATATAAAAGTGCACATTGACGTCACCACTTAGAGGCGACTGGCTGTTTCATGCTGGACGCAATCGTCAAGCCACGTGCGTTGTATATTTCTCTCGGCTATTTATATATAGGGGTCAGTGGTGCGTTGCGAGTAGTTTATTTTGGCGGTTATTTTGCCGGAAGTCGTTTATTTGTTTATCTATTTATATGAGTTATTTTGCTTGTTTTATTTATTTTTATTTTTTATTCTTATTTTAATTTTTATTTCTCATCTTATATATTTATTTATTTATTTTAATTTTAATCGGCGTTTTATTAACGTAGTAAAAAATTGTTTATATCGCTTATTTAAAAGCTTTGTTTTGTTTTGGGGAGATAATTAAAGCTATTTATTCAATTTTGGTTGTCGATTGCTGTATATATATATATATATATATATATATATATATATGTATATATATATGTAGGGTGTTGGGGTCTTGGTTGTGTGTGTGTGTGTGTGTGTGTGTGTGTGTAAAGGTAAAAGACAATAGGAAAATTGTATTATTAGTCGTCGCGTTTCGTCCAATGTCGACTTTTTCAGTGATATTAGCGTCGACTAATAATACAGTTTTCTTATTGTCTTTTACCATTATACATTTTTTTTCTACAGGTTAACTCTGAGAAATTATATATATATATATATATATATATATATATATATATATATATATATATATAT
This sequence comes from Acanthosepion lycidas, assembly GCA_963932145.1. Classification (NCBI taxonomy): domain Eukaryota; kingdom Metazoa; phylum Mollusca; class Cephalopoda; order Sepiida; family Sepiidae; genus Acanthosepion; species Acanthosepion lycidas. The sequence goes on along the minus strand of OZ010599.1, from coordinate 61,738,089 downwards.
ATATAAAGAGTCACGATTTAAATGGAGTTCCGTTGACGTCAAAAAAAAAAAACTTTAGAATTATTCGCAAAGTTCACACAAGTCCTCAATATAGATATAATTTTTTTTTAATGGTTTTGGCATTTATATTTCAAGTGGTAGAATTTTCCATATTAAGTGGTTGTAAGCTCCAAGGCCGTAACATATGAATGAAGATGATTCATGACTTCGTGTCTATCAAGATCATTGCAAGCATAAATGCAATACCTCGTAACATCTCTGCCTCAAGCTACATTTCTGAATGCTGATTTTCCAAGAATTGGACCCATACCAACCTATCGCATTTTTGATAAATTCATTGCTCTTTTTTTTTTGTTGCTTTGCTCCGGTTTCAAGGATGTTCAGTTCATGCCTGTATCTATCTGTCTACTTGGCTTTTTTTCACGTGGTTTGTCGGATTGTAATACATATTTTGGTAAATTGCAGATGGATTTAATTAGGTATCTCTTGTTTCACCTTTTTGGATTTTCTAATCTAATATTATTATAGACCAGCTTTACTCAACCGGGATTCCTCGGAACCCTAAAGTTCCGCAAAAAGTTCCCAAGGGCTCGGCGAGAACAGGTGAGATGAGCTAATGCGGTTTTGACTTTTTATTTCATTTCATATTGCGTTATATTACTAAACCCGCAAAATATATTCTTGGTTATTGTAATATTTTAATATAGACATCATCTTATCTAACTTCTTCTGTTATTAAAAAATATAACATTCATTGGGAATATATTTAGTGATGTCTGTAAGGCGCCATTGTGAAACCACCTTCACTAGTCAGTGACCACTCAGCGAACGGGTCATGCACTTAAAGTTAATTTTTTCTTTGTTTTTTTCTTTATATTTACTACAGAAATACCTAATCAAACTTTAACAAGTATCAAGAGCAAAATTGTCTCCTCTCAATTGAGAATGAAATTTGCGTGTGTTTATCTAAAGTTCCACCTCGAATTAAGTGTTTCTGTAGCAAAAGACGGGCAAAGGCTTCACATTAGAGAAGCTAGTTTCACTTTATCAAATGGCTATAAAAGTAACATTTTCTTCATATTTATTGCCTTGATTTACCTTGTGTCTTACCAGTAAAGGATAAAAAAAATAAAATCGGATACAGCAATTATCTGTTTTCGGTCTGTTTACATTTACATTATAAGTATAAAATATTGGTTACTCATGTTTATTTTTACGTTTGACTATAGAATTTTTTTATGTGAATGAATTATTATAAACGAAAAATTTGACAAAGGAATATCAATTTTTCTTTAAAGAAGTTTTTCAAAAATTATATACTATGATATTTACAACGTGAACTTACGATGAAAATAAAATGAGAAAGATACGGTATATAATTTTGTTTTTGCGTAGGGGTTCCTTGAGACATGTAATTTATTTTAAGGGTTACGCAATGGTAAAAAAAAGTTGAGAAGTTACATGGTGGTGAATGGTTTACAGCACAATTCTTTCCACACACAGCTTGAAGAGTGTTGTGAAAGAGTTTGGGGGAGAGTACTTGTCTAACGTCGATAGTCGTCTTGAAGATATCACCTATATGCTTATTCAGGAAAACTGCACTGGTAACATGGTTAAAGGAGACAGCCGAAGACATGGCAGCGAAGGCCAGCCTGGAAAGGCTATAGAAGAGCCAGATCAGCTTTTATATCAATTTCAAACTCTACAAATCGATGGTCGTATCCATGGTCTACGGATGGGAGACTTGGAAATTCCTGGTTGAGACAGAAAAAAAGGATCCATTCGTTCGAGAAGAAATGCCTGAGAAAGCCTATCTGCGTCTCCTATTGGAAGCATGAAAGAAATGACTATGTACGAAGCAAGGTCAAAAGTTTCGTGGACCGACAGAAATCTCGCTATTAAGCATCGGAAGATGTCACAGTTTGGCCACGTCACACAGCATAATAGCCTCTGCAAGACCATCGTCCAAGGCACTGTTGAAGGACGCGAGCAGGAGCGGCAACGCAAGAGCTGGTCAGATAACAGCAGATAATGGTGGTCGTAGTGAGGCGTGGTGGAAAGCGAAAACTTGACGGTAGCCAACAAAACAGACACAAAAGCAAGTGTTTTTTTTTTTACATTTTGTAATAGGCATTGACTAGATCGACATTTACAGTTTGTTTTGGAAGACCGCCCCCATGTTCCCGAATACATCTCCCGCACACACACACACACACACCCCATCGCTCGACTCTCACAATAACAGCCTCGTATTTCCCTCCCATTTTTCTTTCTTCACTGAGCAGAAGACCAGAATCTAGTTAGTGAAATTAATTTTACCCAGTTTCAGAAATTTTACCAAAATTGGTCATATAATAGATTAGCAGGTGTTCTCCGTATTAATCCATTAATACCAGCCGTGATATCCAGTGTTAGGTATTCCAGGTTGAAATCCGGTACCAATAAATAACAAACGCCAGGAATGAATAAAATGAAAATAATGTATTAACGTAATAATACAAACTGTTAAAGCAGGTTAGTAGTTCCAGGAATACGGGTTAGTAGCAAAATATATATACAGTCTTTGGTATTGAAGTATCGCTGTATGACTTCTTACCGAGTCTACCTGCTCGCTCACTGTGACACCTACAACACTGTTACCTCACCCTCACTCTTCCGGTTACCTACAACCTTTTACTCTGTCACTCTGGACTCGACTCGACTCTCCGGTCTTGCTCTCGGGTATTCACTGCCAGTAGTATAAGTATACACTGGGTGAGTCCATTTGTATAAAAAGGTGGGTAACCCCTCAACAGATATAGAAATCAAAACTAAACCCTGTTATTTGTAATATTTCTCAGTTTAAATCTGATATTAATTAAAGATATTTTCTTTTAAAATCTGGTATTATTTGGACAAATACTTGGGAGCAACCCTGTCAAAAGATGGCACGTACAACGGAGAAATCCGCACACGGAACGGATACCAGACCAGAAAGGATATGGAAGAGGAACATCAGCTTCTATACCAAATTCATGCTCTACAAATCGATGGTCGTATCCATCCTTCCCTACAGGCGTGTACACTCCTGGTTGAGACAGTAAAAAGTATCCAGGTGTTCAACAACAAATGCTTGAGAAAACTCCTCCGCATCACCAAACCTCTGTACGAAGCAAAGTTTCGTGGATCGAGAGAAGTCTCTCCTCGCTACTATTAAGCATCTGAAGATGTCACGGTTTGGCCACATCACACAGCATAACAAGACCATCACGCAAGGCACTGTTGAAGGCGGACGCAAGCTGGAATGACAACGCAAGAGCTGATCAGATAACAACAAATATTGGACGGACATAAAAATGCTGGAACTCTAGAGAACCAACGGATCATTCTGGGGGGCGTTGTCTGTTTCTCCTGCCCTTAGGTCTTCCCAACGATTGTAGCAATCAAGGGACTGATGATAATGATGATGATTTCAAGAAAGAATATAAACCTTGTTTGGAAGCATTAATGATTGTTTTATCTCCTGCTTTTAACTTTGTTCTACTTGTGATAACACAACAATATACATGCGGAATGGAATGACCCTTACACGAAAGATGTCACAGTTTGGGCACGTCACACAGCATAAAAGACTATCACGCAAAGCATTGTTGAAGGCGGATGCAAGCTGGGACGCCAACGCAAGAGCTGGTCAGAT
>OZ010599.1:61686913-61726913 GCA_963932145.1 Acanthosepion lycidas | reverse complement strand
AAAATATTAGCTTTTCTTATTAAGTTCCATTTTACAGTAGGTGTTTTATTAGTTTCTTATAAGTGCCGGAAATATTTAGGTAGGGACGTCTGATTTCGGTATTTATTTATCCTAAAAGAACTTTGATGTTGGTTCCAACATCTTTGAATTCATGTCTTCTGCATCCAATGTAGACTTTTACTTTGCTGCATACTCAATTGACGAGATATTGCATTGGTACACTAATTATTCAGTGCGACATTTATTATTAAGAGGAAGTTTGAGTATTTCTGCAGTTAAATATTTTTTGTTTATCTTCATTTCTTTTTTTATAATACTATGTAGTTTTTTTTTTATGTTGGTCCAAGTGTTTCCTTAAGATATTAGCATTATCTTTCTTAATAATCAATTCTAAGTTTTCAGTTCAACTGTAACGTAATTTTAGGGTATCTTTATTAAAAATTGTACCGAGTATACTGATTCTAGGAAAATGCAAGGAATTTTTGTCCTAATTTGTTTTTTACCATTTGGTTGTATCGGGGTGCATACCAAATGATTTTCTACTTCTATTTTTTTCTATGCATTCCAATTTCATTTTTTATATAATTGAGTTTTAGACTTTTGTAGCCAGTATTCTTTAGAGCGTTATTATAGAAATTACTATGTTCATAGAAATTTTTCTCATTTGCTGCATTTGTACTTTTTCTCTTTTCAATAGATAAAGGTATATGTTTAATTATAGATGGAGGACTGACAGTAACGTTCTAGTTCAGGCATTTAAATTCCCTGTATAATAGTTTTCTAATTTTATTAATTTTAAAGCTTGTAGAATTCTTTATAACCATAAGCCCATCCTCTCTGTAGAATCCAATATTAGTTATACTAATTTCGTGACATGCTGTGAGATTGTATTAAAAAAACCCTCTAAGATCAGAAGACTGTGCAGAGTCCAGTGAACCCATTGGGATGTCGAAGTGGTCATTAGATTATATATATATATATATATATATATATATATATATATATGCACATATACATACAAACGCATATATACGCATATAAACATAAATATACACATATATACATATATACACATTCATACATAAATACATATACATACTATACACACATAAATATAATTATATATCGATAATAATAATATAATAATAATTATAACAATAATAATAATAATAATAAAATTAAAATTATAGATAAAGAAAAAAAATTAATTCATAATTTAAGTTTATAATTGATGTAGGCAAGAAAACCACATAAATGATCATATATATATAAAAACATTGTGAATGCATATATGTATATATGTTAGCATCCATAAAAATATCCCAATCTTAAGGAATTTTAAAACGGTTCTTATGCCTACACTTGAAGATAAGTTCATTGCGTTGGTTCAACAATTCATCATCATTTTTGTACTTAATCATTATAATTTGTCTTTAATGCATAGATTGCATCTGTCCCTGAAGTTGCTTGGAGTCTGTGATTGACAGATGATTGTTCATTTTATTTGTTGGGTGAAGACTCTATCTTTAAGATTCCAGTAATATTTAGATGAAGCCGTTTGATATCTTAAAGACGCACTGGTGAAGCAATGCGGGTGATTGTAAAATCTTTGCTTCAGTCTCCCTGCTGGCATGCCTATGTATACCTTCTTCTGACTGATAATTTCCTTCGGAAAAATAGTAGCTTCGTATACTACACTTTCAGAAGTACAACTACCTCCAACTGGGCAGTTAGTTCCGGTTATGCAATTACAAGGAAGTTTATTTTCTTGTGTTTCACTGTCATAATATTTCTTTAATAAAAAGTTAAACTTTCGGCTTACATAAGCCATTATCAAAGAGGACAATTGCAGTACAATATATTAAGCAATACACGGACAAGAATGTGATGATAGTCTGTTTCTGTTTCCATGGATGATTTCCAAGCAACGATAAACACGTGCATATAAAACGCTGGAAGCGAAAATCGCACTGCAGCTTATGACATCACACATGACCACGCGAGAATGAAATCGAGAAGTATTAAGTATAGGAAGTCGTTGGTATAAACAAATGGCTTCTGTTACCAGTTATAGACATTTAAGTATATTTGTGGAGATTTCATAGTTTATTTTGTTCAGGTTAGGTTTAAACTTTTTTATGTATATAGCTTCAATAATTTTTAGTTTATTGTTTTCATGTTGAAGTATAGTTGTGTTTTCAACAAGGATTTTCCGGAATTGTGCATGCGGCCAGGTATCCCAATATATATATATATATATATATATATATATATATATATGGGGTGTCCCTAAAATGAACCCATAGGAAATCTCATTAACTGTATTTGTTTTTACCTCCACAGATTAAACATGGTTTTGTGGAAAGAAGAAAGAATTGACTTCTTTTTCTGGGATGTGCTAAAGAAAAAGGTGCACTCAATGAAAATCACAGATGAAACACACTTTATCGAACGCATAAAGAGTGGATGTGCTAAAATTGACTGCAATGTGGAGTTATTGCACCGAGTTGATGTGAATCTTGCAAATTGCATCAACCTTTGCATGAGAAATAATAGAAATAATATTGAAGATGTTATTTGCTAATATTTCAATTCAATAAAATGTTTATCTATATTTCTGAGATGTGGTATTGTAACTATTTACCCTTTTTTCTTTGTTCGGACTGTTGTCCTCATATTTATTTTCGTATTCGGACAAGAATGGCGGAGTTTAAAACAGCCGAGTTGTCATGAACATGACAATAATGTTGAGTCCAACAGTCCAAACAAGGTAAATAGTGTAAATAGTCAAGAACATTTAATTTCTTAAAAATAGGCATTTTTGTCTGTGTCTAAACTTTAAAACATATATATATATATATATATATATATATATATATATATATATATATATATATGAGGGTCATGCAGATCAGTTCCTAGGAAACCGACAGCAGCACATGAGATTTGATTATAATGGTGAAGGTTTCGTGCAGGACCATCCACACTTTTTGAAGGGCCGAATACAGAGATCTGGTGCACTAAGTGCCACAAGGTCCCCAAACGACCCTCCGCAGGTTTTGAGTTGTCTTTTTTCTAGACCAGTTGCCATCCAAGGCTATAGAACCCAGTCTGTTCTGCTATTTACCCATTTACCCGTGTGTGCGGGCACGTGTGCCCTTATGAGAGACAGAGCGTGAGAGGACAAGACTTCAACGTCATTCCCTTTGCTCGTTTATTTTCCACTAGTAAAAAAAAAAAAAAAAGCAACAAAAAACAAAAGAAATTGTTTTTGTTTTTCTCTTTAGAGGAAATTATAAGGATTTAATCATTTAGTATGTCGAACAAACGAATGTGGCTGGTTGGCATTTAGACGGACAAAATGATGTGATATCGAATAATTATGGAAGTAAAGCAGCCAGGAAAGAAGTAATTCGAAAGACGAAAAAAAAAAACGATGATGGTAGAAGAAAGCATGAGATATATGTTGGGAACAGAGTAAAGAAAGAAAGAAAGAAAGAAAGAAAGGCAGAAAGAAAGAAAGAAAGAAAGAAAGAAAGAAAGAAAGAAAGAAAGAAAAAAAGAAAGGAAGAAAGAAAGAAAGAAAAAAAAGAAAGAAAACCACGAATGGAAAACATATGCACAAAGAAAAGAAAGAATGGAAGAAAGAACAACACGGAGAAAGAAAGAAAGAAAGAAAGAACAGCACGGAGAAAGAAAGAAAGAAAGAAAGAAAGAAAGAAAGAAAGAAAGTACAACACGGAGAAAGAAAGAAAGAAAGAAAGAAAGAAAGAAAGAAAGAAAGAAACATAGAAAGAAAGAAAGAAAGAAAGAAAGAAAGAACAGCACGGAGAAAGAAAGAAAGAAAGAAAGAAAGAAAGAAAGAGTTGATGCATTAGAAGAAGGAAGGACGGAATGGACAAAACTAATGACGTAAAGAAAAGAAGAATAAAAAGACAGTAACAAATCATGAATTAAGATGTAAGTAAAGAAAGAAAGAAAGAAAGAAAGAACTGCACGGAGAAAGAAAGAAAGAAAGAAAGAAAGAAAGAAAGAAAGTACAACACGGAGAAAGAAAGAAAGAAATAAAGAAAGAAAGAAAGAAAGAAAGAAAGAAAGAAAGAAAGAAAGAAAGAAAGAAAGAACAGCACGGAGAAAGAAAGAAAGAAAGAAAGAAAGAAAGAACAGCACGGAGAAAGAAAGAAAGAAAGAAACATAGAAAGAAATAAAGAAAGAAAGAAAGAAAGAAAGAAAGAACAGCACGGAGAAAGAAAGAAAAGAAAGAAAGAAAGAAAGAAAGAAAGAAAGAAAGAAAGAAAGAAAGAAAGAATGAACAGCACGGAGAAAGAAAGAAAGAAAGCAAGAAAGAAAGAAAGAAAGAATTGCCTAGATGAAGAAAGTTCATGGAAAGAATGAAGTGAGAAAAAAGAAAGAAAACAAAACGAGATAAATTAAGATTATGCAGAAATGAAAAGAAAAGAAAGACAAAAGAAAGAACACCGAAGAAGTTCACAGAAAGAAATGAAAAACCAAACAAACAAATAAAAAGAAATAAAGACAGAAAAAGAGAGAAAGAAAGAAGGAAAGAACAGAAAAGAAAGAGAGCGGAAAGGACAGACGAACAGAAAAGAAAATTAAGAAAGAAAAGAGGCTGAAACAAAAGCGATTAAACTTAGATGGGGCGATTAAAAGAAAGAAAAATAAAAGAAGAGACAATAATAAATTAATAATGGAGAAGAAATGGCAGTCGATTTAAACTGACGAACATACCCACACGAAAGAAACTCAAAAAAAAAAAAGACAGAAAACAAGAGAAAAAAAATCAATTATATGACTTCAATTTTACAAATGATTTCTCCTCATCAATAGATAGTAACTGATTGCCTTCAACTGCCGGCTTCTTTTTCTCTTATCTGATATATGTAAAATCATTCACATCAACATCACGCCTTGAGATAGAAACCAAAACATGGGGATGGCGAAGCAAAAAAGAAAACAAAGATGTCGGACCGTTGGGTAGACTCTCTGTTAAAGGAGGAGAGAAAAGACCAAAAGAAGAAAAAAAAAATAGTGTTATGTTAGCCGGCGATTTGGCAAGTTAGATGCTATTGATGGGGGAAAAACTGTCAAAAAAGATGGTGCGTGATGGCCGAGCGAAACCCCTATCTCACCTCCACCCCAGGGAGGAAAAAATCAACAGGTCTCTCATTTGTAGACGTGAAGCTGTCCCACCCTCGTGTCTCTCCTGTCACTCTTGGCTCTCGCTATAAAAGTCATGACGTGATGATAAAACAATGCGCAGCGCGAGTTTTTCCTCTTGGCGGGAGGGGCAAGGGTAGATTAAATATGTTTTTTAATGGACTATAATGATGACAAAATGGAAGAAGAGAGACTAGGGAAACGGAAAAAGGGGGAAAGAAAGAAACTGGTTCTGATAGTATCGATTGACGTTTACTTTGTTAATTGTATTGCATTTAAAAAGATAAGCTATTTTGATACTGACTGCCTCTAGACTTTTTCCCGACATTGGATTATGATGCAAAATAAATAAATCGATAACAAAGGGATGTTAATTTTTTCTCAATAATACATTTTCATTGTATATTATTTTTTTTTCTCTTTCCTTTCTTGTTTATTTATTTTATAATTATCATTCTTTTAGTAACAAACTAGGTTTAATAATCCTTTATTCTCCTTCAAATTATAGCGAAGGAAAAAAAATCTCTTGGCTAAAAATTCATAATTTGTTGATTTTTATCACTGAAAATGAGGAAAGACGCCATTTTTCCTAAATAAAACATAAAGGTTAATTTATATTAAAAAAAAAAACTAACCCTGGAGTGAAAATTGGACAAAAGAATACAAAAAAGTAAAAGTTGATTGACTGAAAATTAATACAAGAAAAAAAAAATTCTTTTATCAATCAAAGTCCATGAATGACTAAAAGGTGCAGTGGGGAAAAAACAAAATACAAAAAAAAAAAAAGCACAAAAAAAAAAAAGCTTGTTGTTCGAAATCGATTCTAATCATAATATTTCAAGTTCACCGAAATTTGATCTGTTAGATTTCCAATCAGCTCTACCCGACGGCAGGAGTTCGTTGTATATGCGATCGCGTCAGATTGTTCGTTTTTTGTTTGTTTTTTTAACTAAAGGCAGTCATTTTAAGATCACAGGTTAAACCATGCGCTTTGAAGAAAAGATTCTTATCAGCCATGTCTCCGTATGCCTCACAATATTTTCAGGGTTTATATCCATTCCTTAGATAGATAGATAGATAGATAGATAGATAGATAGATAGATAGATAGATAGATAGATAGATAGATATAAATACATACATATACAGATATTTATATAAGGGGAGATATTCTTGGACTGAAATATATATATATATATATATATATATATATATATAAAGAGAGAGAGAAAGACAGAGACGGAGATAGAAAGAAAGATATTAATGCACACACAGGCATATATATATATATATATATATATATATATATATATATATATATATATATATATATATAGGCAGATATGCAAGAACTGAGATAGATAGATAGATAGATAGATAGATAGATAGATAGATATGAATACATATACAGATATTTATATAAGGGGAGATATTCTTGGACTGTGATATATATGTATATATATATATATATATATATATATATATAGAGAGAGAGAGAGAGAGAGAGGGAGAGAGAGACAGACAGAAGAACGCAGACGGACAGACAGAAAGAAATATATTAATGCACACACACACACACACACACACACACACACACACATATATATATATATATATATATATATATATATATATATATATATATAAGTATACGTATACGTATATGCGGAAAGGTGGCTGTCTAAATTTCGATGTAAGCTAAAACCATGGCTTCAGATTTGTCTATCACGCAGGTGCGTGCGAAAAACAATGTAATATAAAAAATTATTTCCAGAATTTTCTCTTGAATGACAACATTTAAAATACAATCAAATCTAAAACCTTTCTATAAAATAGTTAAAAGCATTTATGAAATATTCTCTCTCTCCATATATATATATATAAATATATATATATATATATGAAGAAATATAGTCTTAAGATAAAATGTTCAATATCAGAGATAGAGCGTGTGTAAATATAAAAGTGAACATAGAAGTCAACACTTAGAGACGACAGTCTGTTTCATGCGAGATGCAATCGTCAGTCCTGACGATTGCATCTATCCTGAAACAGACTGTCGCCTCTAAGTGTTGACTTCTATGTTCACTTATATATATATATATATATATATATATATATATATATATATATATGAATATATATATATATATATATATATATATATATGAATATATATATATATATATATATATATATATATATATATATAGGGAGATATGCAAGGACTGAGATAAAGAGATAAATAGGTAGATAGATAAAGCATTTTAGTATGTAGAAAAATATACCCTGTGAAAATGAGACAAATTAGAAAAACATTAAGACAACGCGTTTCACCTTCTTATGTTAGGCCTCTTCAGATAGGTCTTAGAGACAAACAGGGTGTAAGAAATGTGCTTTAGAATTTTGAGGAAGTGTTAATAGATATATTCGTCAGATGCTACGGTCAGAATATATTTATCTCTATCGAAGCCAATAATGATTACTGTATCGGAAATTAACCCACTCAGGATTAATCACTTACCAAGACACGTTTTGTGTTGTATCGATAAGTGAAGTCAAGGAAACACCTGCCTATATATGCCAGCAGTAGTACATTTTCGTTGTGATCTGGCTCTTATTATATGAGACAACTGGCATCATAGCCCGGCGTTGCCCGTGCTTGATTCAAAAATCGTACGACTTATACAGCAATCGCTATCACTTGACTTAAAATATTTTTGCCCTTCCTTGCCTTTAAAGGAGTGCCCTTTGCCGTGCTGATGTTGCTACATGCCTTACTTTTTGCCTATCTCACACTGCAAATTTTTTCTAAGCTCTATACTAAACATTAAATCTGTTACGAAAAAAGAACTAAACAAAATGAACACAAAACGATCAGCTTTAAAAAAGGACTCGTAACTGGAAAAACCGAATGAAAAAAGAATGTTAACAACAAATACTTTTTAACACCAAACCCAGTTCTGTGGAATCAGAATCAACGTTGAGTTTAAGCAAGCGAATGAGCCAATTGGAGTAAAGTGCCATGCAGATTTAAATTTTTCCAGCTATCGATTTTTTGTATGCTAGCATGCTAGTTAACATTCGTATCAGTCAGCAGTTGGCTCTAACGCTGGCCAATAGAATCTTCCTGCATATTCGTGGCAGCCAGCTATAGGCTATCACTCTGGCCAGTAGAAAATGGCCGCCAACTACATGAAAATGCCGTAAAAGGATGAAAACATCGATTATTTTCACTGTCGATGGGAGTTGGGAAATGCAAAGTCGGTCTTGCCCTTCCGCTTACTTGGAGCATGTGCATGTACATTTTGGTGCAAATCCGTCAAAAATTGCAACCGTGCATTCGTTACACACACACACACACACACACACACACACACACACACACACATCCTGCCTTTTATAGATAGAGATATCAGTTGGAGTTAGATATTTACTGTTGCCCTAGAGGGAACCGACCATTTTTTCACCCATCTGCCACAATGGATCGTAAGTTTGAGTTCCACTTGAGATTCGAAATGCGCTTAAGCACCAAGAGGCGCTCAAGTCATGAGAGAACATATATTCAGCGCCATAGACGAAAACTCAGTGAGATGATGGAACGTAACTAGTTTTGTCTGCACTGAGCTGTTAGAGCTAAGTCAGAGGAGAGATCAGCTGTCAGGCTCTGGTCATCTGGAGTTTTGAAGTTGCACCCACATTACCGTTGTATCAGACCGAAATATGGACATTCGAAACGATTAAATTCTAATAGCCCCCGTAGATTAAATAAAAGTTTCAGTTGGAAACTGGAGGTTACGGGGATGAACAAGCCCTTGAGGAAGACCGGAGGATGCAACGGCCAAAACGAGATTACAATAATAATGTTGAGGACAATAATCCATTTTTTTTTCTCCCCGGAATCGATCCTTCAGATCTACAAATCAACCATTCGCCCTTGCATGGAGTATTGCTGACTTATATGGTTTGGGGCACCTTCTGTTTGCCTCGGGGTTCTTGATAAGATCCGGATATGCAATATAATTGGCCCTGTTCTGACATCTCGTCTAAAGTCGCTCTCCCACAGACGCGCCGTCACTTCTCTCTGTCTTTTTTACAAATAATTTCATGGAAATTGCTCCGAGGAACTGCATTCGCTGGTTCCCAGACTTCATGAGTTCAAGCGCCCTACGAGGCTGGCATCCCGCTCTCACCATTTAACTGTCGAAACTATTAAATGTAGCCGTCTCTTCTACTCCAATAGCTTCATGTATCACACCTGTCGCCTGTGGAACTCCCTTCCCTATTCCAGTTTCCCTGAGAGCTATAATCTCCAACTATTCAAATGTAGTGTCAATCGACATCTCCAGTTGCCTTGATCTATCCACTACCCTTCTCCTCATCCTTTCGTCTATCACTCCTATCTGATCTTGCTCCAAATCTTCTGTAACCCCTTGCTTCCTTGTGGCTTCGCGCCTTGCTTGGGGTGAAACGCTTAAAAAAAAAAAGAAAAAGAAATTATAACCTTTTATTCTGTTGCCAGTTTCTTTCGATTCTCCTCATTGGTTAGGGTAGATTGATTTTTTTTTTTTTTACTCTATTTTAAAAGAATCAACATTGCACTCGGGAAATAAGCTACGGTAAGTACTGTCCCCCAAAAATTGATTCATAGCTTTCAATAATTTTTGAGCATTTAGTTTTAAAAATCTATGGGAAAAAAAGTACAGAAATGCCTAATTTCCGTAGGTTTTTGCTTACAAAGTGACTTCAAAATTTTACTATTTTAGGAACGAACAGATATCTTTTGTCTTCAATGGAAAATGCACTCATACCAAAATTTTAATCATGAATCAATACAGTTTCTTTTTTTCCAGTATTCGATAAGTAAGAACTGTGTAAAAAAATTGTATGGGATTACAAAAAAGCAACACAATAAGATTTGTTAGATCATTTGTTAGATAATATTAGGTTGGTGCAAAAATAATGACGTAATAATGTCGTTTTTTGACGTATTTTTAATGTAAAAAAACGACATTATTACGTCATTATTTTTGCACCAACCTAATAATTAATGTATATAACACCATAGGTGTATATAACACCATAATACTGCTGTTTCTGTATTATAAGACAAAATGTTTTAAATGTGCATTGTTTAATGATAATCGCACTAGAACTACCGGTCTGTATAACATATTGCATCGCAATACAACTCAATTGTTCAGTATAATTTCCCTTTGAAGCCAGTGAAGGTCTTATTTGATGATACAATGATTTAGTAATAATGGACTTGTGGCGTGCATCTTGTCCATATGCAATTTGTAACGTTTCAGTCAATTATAAATTTTATCCTGCTATGCTGTAAGGCTTTCACCGAATAAAAGTGCAACGCTATGATTTTGATCATGAACGTAATGTTCAAACTGGTTATCTTAAAAAAAAAAATATGCCATTATATATCAAACCCCAAGGTTCAAACTGAGTGCAGTACCACGGTTTCAAAATCGACCTGACCTATTGTCTTTTAAACGACATGTAGAGATCTTCTTGTGTGGCTAGTTTAACGGTCATCGGTGCACACCATTGAAAGTGGACTGTTGAGCTGAGTTCAAATCCCGGCCTGGCCTGTCACATTCAATTTTTGGACTAATGCACTTGGGAAAGGCATATGCACTCATCTTCACTCCTCCGAGCTAAGGGTTAAATAACATAGCAGATCGGACGCTCAAGATTCCGGTGGCAGCCAGTTTAAGAGAAGAAAAGCTATGAAAAATATAAACTGTGGGTGTGGCAACGGGAAACCACTCCACTATCTTTTCCCAGGAATACATAGTCATTCACAGATTATAAAAAAATGCAGCAGACTTTGTGAAAAGACATAGCCACCCACTTTCATGAAGGGTCCTGAAGAGCCATGACATTACGTTTATTTCAATACTTCCTTTTAATGATTCAATAGACAATAAAGGTCCTGGTATACATAACAGACTTAATAATAATAATAATAATAATAATAATAATAATAATAATAACCTCATACCAACCTCATATTCAAGCTTACAGAAGTTGATATACATTTAAACAAATTTTGACTTTATATCCTATATAGTTTGGTGTTTCTGCTATGTATTTAGAGATCATTGATTGAATCTGCTAGTATCTTAATATGCCTGTCTTATATATATATATATATATATATATATATATATATATATATATATATATCGCTGGTGGATTTTTAGTGGGCAAATTTACCTTTGAATTGTTTAGCGGCACAAGAGATTGTAGCTCGAGCCTAGATACATGCCAAAATTTCGAGAAACTATTTTTTACATGAGCTAGGCTGATTCCATTTCCATGGAAGATTGGTGACTCGCAGTCACATCGCAAATTATCATTGACGGAATTCTAAGAATCAAACCGTGAATACTGTGCCCTGACTTTGTTCACTGATCACACGGCTATCCCCGAGTTAGCATTAAAAGTGATACTGATGATCATTAAATGGCCAACGAAACTTATACTAAAGCGTTCTTGCACGCACAGTGTTTTATTTAAAGATATAAGTCAAATCTATATAAAGTTTCACGCTGCAAGGCACGCAATGAATTAATCTCCCAGTGTAACAATTCTCCTTGCCGCTCTCGTACAAAATTGCTGGGCAACACGAAGCAATATAGCAAGGTCTTTCAAATATAAGGAGGAACGCAAAATATAACATAATAAATAATACACACACACACACACACACACACACATATATATATACATATATATATATAAGTATACGTATACGTATATGCGGAAAGGTGGCTGTCTAAATTTCGATGTAAGCTAAAACCATGGCTTCAGATTTGTCTATCACGCAGGTGCGTGCGAAAAACAATGTAATATAAAAAATTATTTCCAGAATTTTCTCTTGAATGACAACATTTAAAATACAATCAAATCTAAAACCTTTCTATAAAATAGTTAAAAGCATTTATGAAATATTCTCTCTCTCCATATATATATATATATATATATATATATATATATATATATATATATATATATATATAAAGAAATATAGTCTTAAGATAAAATGTTCAATATCAGAGATAGAGCGTGTGTAAATATAAAAGTGAACATAGAAGTCAACACTTAGAGGCGACAGTCTGTTTCATGCTAGATGCAATCGTCAGTCCTGACGATTGCATCTATCCTGAAACAGACTGTCGCCTCTAAGTGTTGACATATGTTCACTTATATATATATATATATATATATATATATATATATATATATATATATATATATATTATTCCAGGATCATTTTCCAACTTGTTCAACATAAGTGTTGACTTATATGTTCACTTATATATATATATATTATTCCAGGATCATTTTCCAACTTGTTCAACATGATCTTCACCAGCTATAATCTTTTAAGTTTCTGTCTTGGAGTAACAAGGTTTCATGCACTATTTCATTTTCAAATATTTTTCTCTACTCTTTGGACTGTCTTAGGTGAAAATCCTCTCTTACGTGCCAAACATCTTATGGATTGAGTTGGATCTTTTCTAATTGATATATTTAGATCTAAGTTGAAATGATGATCCCTCTTCCCGTTGTGACCTCCTGATCCAGTTTTCCTCGCTACTGTTCCCTTTTTTAAACTTATCCGGCGTTCTCCTGATAGTACTGGAATGGACTTTGATGATGAAAGCCACAGTATGATGGTTGGTACCATTACTGGAAACCAAATATATGTCAAACCTTTTGACTATAACTCGAAACGAACTTATGTGTACCTTTTTCACTCTCATACAAAACCGAAAATATGTCTAATCCTTGACAGTTATGAAAAGTCAGCCTGTGTCTACATGTTGTCTCTTGTGCAAAACAAAAACATATGCATCTCTTTGACACTTGTGCAAAACGCAATTATGTCTGATTTGAGATTCCGAAAAACCGAATTCATGTCTATCATCTTCCAGCGTCTTGCCTTCGAAATCAACTTTGGTCTTCAAAAATTTAAATACAGTGTCAATCGTTATCTTCTAACTTCCGGTTCTGATATTTAGAGATTCTTGACAAAAGGAGATGAAGAATCTGGACGATTAATTATATCTGCGCTTCAGTCATCTTTCCAAACGTCCTAACGGAGTGTCTACTGTGACTTTTGTATAAATGCTTAAATAGTAATTATTCTAATGAACCTTCCTCTATGGTACCCAGACTTTATGAATTTAAGCGCAGTACTAGATTGGTGGCAAGGTCTCATCATTTTACAGTTGAAATGGCTAGATGTAACCATAGGTTCTATGCTGACAGTTTCTTCTCGCTTGTGCAACTCCCTTCCGGCTTCTTGCTTTCCAATAAACTGTAAAGTGTCTTAACTCAGCACCTGAAAACTGCAAAACTGGTGAGGAATATATATATATATATATATATATATATATATATATATATATATATATATATGTAACATAACAGGGCTATTATATATATATATATATATATATATATATATATATATATATATATGTAACATAACAGGGCTATTATATATATATATAAATATACATATATATATATATATATATATATATATATATATATATATATATTCCTCACCAGTTTTGGAGTTTTCAGGTGTTCAAGCACTATTTAATTAACACCAGCACTGAATTCACGATATCTTATATCGATTTATACACACACACACACATATATATATATATATATATATATATATATATATATATATATATATATATATATATATATATATATTGATTTATATATATATAATCCGGTGTTCGTATAGATATTTTTATTTTTACAAAATAGTGCTAAATGTAAATTTACAGAGCATTAATATTATAAATTATGTTTTTTTCGCTCCACAGTTCTAACCGTGTTTCAAAATGGAAGCTAAAAGCTTCGAATTTAATTTTGTAATTGAATTAAAGACATTAGTTCCATTGGA
Organism: Acanthosepion lycidas; assembly: GCA_963932145.1. NCBI lineage: Eukaryota > Metazoa > Mollusca > Cephalopoda > Sepiida > Sepiidae > Acanthosepion > Acanthosepion lycidas. Next base: position 61,712,784 of record OZ010599.1, on the reverse strand, counting down.
GACTCCAAAATTCACCTGAGGATGAAATGGAACTAGTGACTTTTATTCTTGTGTTGTTTGATTTTCATTGGTCAATCATGTTTCACGTGTATATTTCTTTTTCCATATCCTATTCGCTGATGAATCTTTAATAAAACTGCAAAATGTAAGATTGATAAACGTTTCACATTTGTTCTTTATGCTGGATTCCGTTCTATAATCGATCTGTATTTGATTCAAATTCATACATACATCTCTCTCTCTCTCTCTCTCTCTCTCTCTATATATATATATATATATATATATATATATATATATATATATACATACTCGACTCTCCCGTCGAATTCGACGTATGAGGGTCAAGCAGATCAGTTCCCAGGAAACCGACAGCCCGACAACAGCACATGAGATTTGATTATAGTGGTGAAGGTTTCGTGCAGTACCATCCCCACTTTTTGAAGGGCCGAATTCAGAGACCTGGTGCACTAAGTGCCACAAGGTCCCCAAACGACCCTCCGCAGGTTTTGAATTCAGAGTTTTCCTTCTCCTAGACCAGTTACCATCCAAAGCTATAGAACCCAGTCTGTCCTGCTATTTTACTCATAGCTTGAAGGAAGAAGAGGATTCATACATTTCCAAAAGGTATTACCACGTAAGAGAATGTAATGGATTCGACTGGAATTCGAACTCGGCTCTCCGATTCCTCAATCCAAGCCGCTATCCATTACTCCACCGTACGCCTCCTCCTCTCTCTCTCTCTCTCTCTCTCTCTCTCTCTCTCTCTCTCTCTCTCTCTCTCTCTCTCTTTCTGTATGTATATGTATATATATATATATATATATATATATATATATATATATATGCGACATTTGTGTTCTTGAGACTTCTGATTCAGTCACATCTTCGACGTGGTGGTCATGTTGCAATGATGAGTGACGACAGAATACCTAAGGTCAACATGCATAGCCAGCTTGACAGTGATCCAAGAACTGTTGGACGGTTGTGGCTCAAGAATAAAGACATGCTTAAGAATAACCTCTCAGCTGTCAATTTGCCTCATTCTAATTTCCAGCGAGTTAATCTGGATAGAAATAACTGGAGATATTAGTGCCAGAAATGTATGAGAAATTTTAAAATCAGTCGTATTGACCGGGCAACAGAAGAAGGACAACGGCAAAAAGTGTCAGCAAATATTCATGTTGCAATGTCCCGGGATCCTCATTGTTGCACAATATGTGGGCTTGTATGCAGGTCACTAGCGGGACTGAAGTGTCACGTACAACACAAACATAAACACAGAATGAGATTGTTGGATCCTCATACATCGAAATCGACTGAAGAGTCCATCATATATATATATATATATATATATATATATATATATATATATATATAGGTGTAGAATCTCCGACTAACGCCATTTTAGCCGGGTTTCGAACCTAGCTAGAGGCAACTGTACATCTAGCTACACTGATGAGCTGTGATACAGCGAAACTGTCTGTTTGTGGATTACAATATATATGCACCTGAAAAATGTATTTCGGCTGAGCTCTCTTGGGAGGTAGTGTCGGTTTGTAAACAGTGACTATTACGGCTAATAATGCAAGACTCTTCGTTAAATCGAATTGAGTTCTCTCAGTCACTGTGTGTTTATCTAAAAATAAATACGCTTAATTTCACCTTCATCACTGCCGTGCGCAAATGGCTTAATGGTAGAATCCCCGACTGACAACAATTTAGTCAGGTTTCAATCTTAGCTAGAGGCAACCGGACGTCTAGCCACACAGATGAGATATGATACAGCGAAACAGTCTGTCTGTGGATGGCTATATATATATATATATATATATATATATATATATATATATATATATATATATATATATATATATATATATATATATATATATATATATATATAGAGAGAGAGAGAGAGAGCGGAATTAATTGCAGTAACCAAAAATAAAATTATGCTCAATACAGAGTAGAGCAAATATAATTTATTCGAAAATTCTAAGTTAAATATGTTATAAAATCACTACAAATATAGCCATTTTGTTTCAACACCCTCGGTGTCTTATCAAGTGATGGAGTTCAACACTATAAGACACCAGAGGTGTTGAAACAAAATGGCTTTTTTTGTAGTGATTTTATAACATATTTATGCTATAATCTTTTTATAAATTATATATATATATATTCAATTGTATGGATATGAGTTTGTGATCCTGGGTTTCACGTTTTTGCGATAAACAAACTGGTTTATTTTTTAAAATTGGATCTTGTTTTACTACTTTTGGTGACTGAAGGGGGAATTTTCCCTGTGCATGTTCGAAATGGCACTCTCTTACACACACATAGACGCACACACATACAGAAACGCAGAATTGCGTATGTATGTATTCCCAAGTGCATGGATGTGTGTCTACGCCTGGCCTCGGCTTGTTTATACATGTGCGTTTGTGTGAACTACAGTTCGTGATGAAATAATTACATCAGTAATACAACTACATCCCTATCTGACGCCTTGCATTGCACCTATCTGACCACAGCTCTATTAGAACCCGTTTAAACACACACACAAACTTACCAGACTCCATCCGAAACATACTAGTAGAAAATACAAACATAATAACCTGATCTACATGTAAAAAAAAGAATAAATTGAAGCCTTAATAATAAAAAAGAAAAAGCCAACACTGAATAATATTAACTACGAACACGGCCACAATGTGCTGACTGTGTTCGGAAAATAAAACATCCCTATAACTTTAGAAACATGCACCCAACCCATACGCCCAATTAAAAAGAAAGAAAATACTAGTAAATATATGGAGCATGTTGCTCAACTGCTTTCCCGAGAGCCTGTTCTTTCTAATGTTCCATAAGTTTTCTATGGGGTTGAGGTCAGGAGATTGGGGCGCCCATGTCATAACACTCACCTGCTTCTCATCAAAGTATTCCTTCATCAATTTTGATTTGTGGCAGGGAGCATTATCCTGCATAAAAATGAGCTTGGTGGGGTCGATTTTCACCCTTTCAGGAGAAGGGAGCAGGCAAGACTCTAAAATTCTCTTGTACTGCTCGCACCTGGGGGTCTTTTCAATAGGTTTTAAGAAACCAGCTCCATGACAAGAAAAGTATCCCCAGAACATTATACTGAACGGATGCTTGACAGTACTTACTGCTAAATTCAAAGAGCTTTCAAAGCTTCTTCTTCGGATTTTAGATCACTTATCCTTTGAATTTAGCTCAACTTTCGTTTCATCGGAGAAGAGAACATTTAGTAAACAAAAAAAATCAGCTGAGTCACTTTTATCGAACAGCACTGTATATCACGTAACATATATACAGTGTAAGCCGGATATAAGAGACGCTGATATAAGAGAAACTCGGATATAAGAGAGATTTTCTCTGTTCCCAAATTAGAGCCATACTTACCTAAACAAAATAGACCAAACCCGGATATAAGAGAAAACGGATATAAGAGACTTCTTCTCCGGTCCCGACAACTCTCTTATATCCGGGTTACACTGTATTTACGTTATTTTTGTGTGTGTGTAACAATTGAGGGATTGTGTGCAAAATAACGATGACCCACCCGGTGCCGTGCTAACTTGGTCCCGTTGACGCGTTCCGATATTCCTATAATACAGCACATAAATTCAAGGATGCTTGTCTGTTTTTAAAAATCCATTATAAACGTTAAAGATATTATTAGGTTGGTGCAAAAATAATATCGTTTTTTGACGTATTTTTTAACGATATTATTTTTGCACCAACCTAATAATAAAGACCGAAATGTGGGAACAGTGTTTATAATAATGCATTAGGCATCGAAAGAGTTTATTTTTTATTCACACTTCATCCTTCATTCAAATTATTCATGATAGCAATTAGAAGCTTATGCAATAATTAGATAGTTTTAATGCAGTTTTTATGTTACGATTCGCAGCATATTTTCCTGAATTAGGCCTGAGAAAAAAATAAATAAAATTAAAGAAATTTCTGGTGATACATTGCTCTCAGTAAGACGACAAATAAGCAGACTCTGAAATTACAGATTGAATCTACAGACTTTCAAAGATTACTTAGACCTTCCAAAGTTTACACAAAAAATATTGTTTTGGGAACTTTTGCAGTAAACATAATTTTGCTTGTAAATATGTAGCATTTATGAGGAAAATATACGGATATCTTTCCTTGGGTGTTTATAAATTTTACACTGTTAAATTATTAACGTTAACAAAGAACTATTTTAAATTACAAAATTGTACTTAGATTAAACGAAAATTACTTACAATATAATACATATTACTTATAATACATTACTTGTTGCCATCAATTTTGACGGCATATGTGTACTAGTATATATAAAGTATCTGTTTGGTTAAATACCATTTTTGAGTGGGCATTCGTAATTGGATAGACGCTTCCTTTATTTATTAAACAGTATATTTATTTATTTATTTATTTATTTTTGTTTCTCTGAATTAATATTCAAGAAATCTTATTAGAGAAAATATGTTTTCCGTCAGGAGATGGACCTGGGTTATCCTAGGGGAAACCGTTATTAGATCTGACCTGTGTTGACCTTTCGGCTGCAGAGTTCGTCGATGACCAAGAAAAGTTGAAGAGTAATAGAAAAACCTGCGTTTAAAGGTATTCTTTAAACACCGTTTTTCCTCTTAGTCATTTCTATTCAGTTTCGTATACTAAGGTTAAAAAAGCAATTTGTAACTGCAGAGTTAGATAATAGCAACAGACAGTACTCGACCGTAATTGAAGTTGAGTCTAAATAGCATCAGTCTGCCGGGCAAATTGGTAGGTGGTTTATATAAAAGCCTGGGAGAGTCCACTCTGTTACGAGCAAGTCTACTCTGTAAGTTGATTGGCTGATGAATCCAGTATGGATATTGTGTTCAATAAATATCCAGCATAATATCCACCCTGTTACTTTATTCATGAGAGGCCAGCGCAACCGACGGTTGCGGGGGCTCGGGGAATTTTTGTTCCTTGCCAGGGTGCACGCGCTCGGGCTCCTCCCATCAAACCGACCTTGTGTCACAACCTGACCTCGTGCTGGGGTTTGAGTAAATATCTACTTTATTCATGAGAGGGACGTGTATTGAGTTACAACCCAGTTTTATTTTTGTCAGCCAACTGGACGCTAGTTGGAAACCTCCTTGTAAAGGTGAGTCTCACACTCTTGATTATTCAAGGGATGGATTTTTTTTTATTTCGGAAGGTCAAAGCTCGTCAGATCTAATGCAAGTTTTCCCTAGGGAAATCCAGGTTAAAATCCTGCCATCAAATGCTTATATTTCTCTAATAATTCTTGATTATTCGTTTCGGCAGACAGACAAAAAAAAAACTGTTTAATAAAAGAAAGAAGCGTCTATTCAAATACGAGTATCCACTAAAAAAATGGTTCCGCCCACCGAGTTGGTTCACTCATATTCTACACTGTATTCCATTTGTAGGGAGGAAGTTCCATTCAGACCAATTGTTTCTAATAATAATTTCCCCAGATACTACAAGCATAATTTCATCAAGTCTAAGATCAATCGCTTCCTATACTCCATATCCTCATATGTTTACACCGAGTTTAAAGAATCCAGCCTTTCTTGCTATTAACTCATAGCTGGAGGAGAAGAAAGGGATTCCTACTTTTCCTGACGCTTAAGTAAGCTCAATTCTTTAAAAGTTCCGACCCTGAACATTTCAAGTGATTGTGTATCTAATTGATTTGGTGCCGTCCCAAAGACGATTTAATTCAAGAGAATAGAAACTGTTTTTCCTCTTCGGCCTTCTGAGATATTTAGAAATTTAACACATTTCAGCTTTGCTACCCATTTGTTTTTATTTACAAAACTCGAGTCGCAAAAGACAGATTTTGAAATTTAAAATGAAGACACAAAGTTCCAATTTGAATAATCATCTTTTATTTGAATAAATACTATATTCCACCGATCTCGTAGACATGTCCGTAATTTATCAAACTTAATTTTAGTGAAACGTAATAAACTTCTTCCGTTATAATTAGGTGTAGACAATCAAAACCGTTGAATATTCCGGTCTCGAAGTTGCAGCGCCAATTTGCAGGATTCATTTGAGTAAATGTCTGTTACTTTCATTTCCATCTTTGTAAAATTCTTGAGAACCATTTCTTTAAAACCTCGTCTCTTTGCGATATTCTTGAAAACATTATTTAAACAGCTTAGTCTCTTTGGAGTAAAACTAGTTTAAAATAAACTGATTTTACCAGCTAAAATAACACTCAGCCTGAGAAAATGTCGTCAGGCAATGGAAAAAGAATTGATAAAATATTCCAATTTTCAGTAATTAGTGGTTTGTCGGGATTTTAAATTGGCTTCAGCAGAGTTGAGAAAATCTATAGAGATTGAATAAAATTGCTTTTGACAAAAAGTCCTAAGTGGATTTGCGAGGAGGATGGGTATTTTTTGATTGAATGACATGAGCCTCGTTTTCATTTTAAACTGGCGATTAGATTAGATCAAGGCCATTTTATTTAATCAAAGCAGTTATTAACGAACTCGAACTGGAATTCGAACTTGGCTCTCCGAATTCTCATTCCGGCTCGCTGTCCATTACAGCACTGGCACATAAAAATATTGGGTGAATAACTTTCACTTCCTGCCACCATTCACTACCTTGAGTTGCTCTTGAGTCTTATATTGGGTGAATAAAAATAAAAAAAATATATTTATGTATTGTAAATTTATAATTTCATAAATAAATTTAAAATGCATCATTTTTTTTAGGCCCAGCAAAATTGGAAGATAAAATTCTGTTCAATGCTTTGAAGCCTATTATCTCATTACCTATAATGTCATACATACGTGCTCCGGCAAGGCTAGGATTATTTTCTACCAGTGCTTGGGAGAACGAACCTGTTCAGTGAACCGCTGTCTCTATAACTGTATCAATTAACTTTATGTGGGACGAGACTGGGTTTACGCCCTAACTAGGAATTTATGCTGATGGCAGAATTCTTTTTTCCTATCTCAGTATCAACTCCGACAGGTTTGACAAAGTAAAACTGGCAAGTGCTCTCGAAAAAGACCTCCAACCCCTGCTTAAACAGGGGCAAAGAATGGCTTGTAAATTTTAACGCCTCTAAAACGAAACTGCTTTAATTTAGTCACCGCAGAGAACCTGTTCTGTCTGCTACCAGAATGGTTGATAATGGTCACCAGAAGAGCAACACATTGCGCCTTCTTGGCCTTACGTTTTTTCACTGACCGAAACTGAAAAGATTATATTGAATCAATTGCTAGATCTACTGCTAATACTTTTGGTTCATTATATCGTGCCAGATAATTTTCCCTGTCAGAATGCATCTTGTACATTTACAAATCTAAATTTTGGTCCCTGTGTTAAATTATGTTGACATATTTTCTCTGATCCTACTACTGCTACTCATCTTGAGAATCTTTACAAAATCCAAAGAAGCGCCTGTAATTTAATCGACCCTGACTTGGCATCTTAATTTCTGTCACCTTCTCACCGACGAGATGAGGCTTCCCTCTTTTTGTTACATAGGAATAAAGTGTCGCTACTGGCACTTGAGTTTGAACATAGATCCCCAGTGAGCAAACACAGGCGATCCTATTATTGAATTAAGTGGATCACGTCACCATAGGTGAAACGCATAAGTAAGAAGTCACGTAACATATCGCCGTTTCTATTCTATCGTCTATTACTCTTCGAATCGCTATCTCTAGTCTATCATCTATACTATGAGAATCTATATTTCTTGTCTATCCTCTATTACTATTCGGGCCGCTATTCTCGACTCTATTCACTATACTATTTCTCTATTCGGGCTACTATTCAGTGGTTACTTTTGAGGCGACTATTATCAAGCAATTACTATTAGTGCGAGTGTTATCCGAAGGCGTCTGACACCAGTATTGTTCAACGGCGTACTATCGTTGTATCTGCAATTAAATTGTCTCTACTACAACAAGCATTACAAAAGTGACAACGAGAATTCGGTGACATCACAAAAGTGGCAACGAGTCTTCGTTAACATCACAAAACCTTTCTACAAATATTTTCTTGGCAACTGCCCTGAGGAGTTTTTTTCCTGGTGCCCCGATGACACGAATTTAAGCGTGTTACTAGATTGGCATCTAGGTCCCACCCGTTTACTTTTGAAAGAAAGATGCTGAGGATATCATACACCGAACATGTGAGCAACGATGAGATTTTGGAAAGAACGGAAAAAAAACGGAAACCTTTACTTCATATCAGAAAGACACAGCTTAAATTCTGGGGGCAAGTAATGAGGAAAGAGTGTTTGGAAAATCTGATACTCACAGGCCAGATAGATGGAAGGAGGAGCAGAGTAAAGCAGCGCGTAACATACTTGATGGGTGGCAGAACAGGGTTTGGGAGAAATAAAAGACAAAACATATATTGTCTATATTTCTGAGATGAGGTATTGTAATTATTTACACTATTTACATTGTTCAGACTGTTTTCCTCATCTTCGTTGCCATATTCACGACGTTTCGGCCGTGGTACTCTCCGGTTTTCTTCAGAATCTGTCTATATATCTGAGATGAGGTATTGTAATTATTTATACTATTTACATTGTTCAGACTGTTTTCCTCATCTTCGTTGCCATATTCACGACGTTTCGGCCGTGGTACTCTCCGGTTTTCTTCAGAATCTGTCTATATATCTGAGATGAGGCATTGTAATTATTTACACTATTTACATTGTTCAGACTGTTTTCCTCATCTTCGTTGCCATATTCACGACGTTTCGGCCGTGGTACTCTCCGGTTTTCTTCAGAATCTGTCTATATATCTGAGATGAGGCATTGTAATTATTTACACTATTTACATTGTTCAGACTGTTTTCCTCATCTTCGTTGCCATATTCACGACGTTTCGGCCGTGGTACTCTCCGGTTTTCTTCAGAATCTGTCTATATATCTGAGATGAGGTATTGTAATTATTTACACTATTTACATTGTTCAGACTGTTTTCCTCATCTTCGTTGCCATATTCACGACGTTTCGGACGTTGTACGCCCCGGTCTTCTTCAGAATCTGTCTATATTTCTGAGATGAGGTATTGCAATTATTTACACTATTTACATTGTTCAGACTGTTTTCCTCATCTTCGTTGCCATATTCACGACGTTTCGGACGTTGTACGCCCCGGTCTTCTTCAGAATCTGTCTATATTTCTGAGATGAGGTATTTTAATTATTTACGCTATTTACATTGTTTGGATTGCTGTCCTTATCTTCGTTGACTTATTCACAGAAGTACACATAAAGTACTTATAAACAGAAGTACGTCACGTAATATGACCTTCTGTCATATTACGTGACGTCTGTTTATTTCGTCCACTGGGTTAAATTGTTCTAGTTTCACGTGCCATGCCTCTTTCGGAACCAGAACAATCTAACCTGGTGGAAAAAATAAAGGGGACAGTTCCAAATTCCAATCCCCTGAAGAAGGCCACAGCGTACAACGGCCGAAACGTCGTGAATAAGGTCAACGAAGAGGAGGACAACAGTCAGAAAAATATAAATAATGTAAATACTTTTTTGGTTGCTGCTAGGTTTACGTGCATGATATTTTCTTGAATTCACTCTACATTTAATACATTTTTTATGTTAAAAGGACAGGAAGATGTAGAGGGCCATGATTGCCTACGAAGAAAACGAACATCTTGTGTCAGTGCTATTATCGGCTTGCTTTGGGGTGAAATGATTTAAAAAGAAGCTTCATTTTTACTTACTCGGAAATACCCACGCTAAATGTTTTGTTATTTTTTCTTTTTTCTTTTTTCTTTTTGTTCAGGATCATTATAAATCATTTGTGGCAAAATCTTCTGGACTGATATCCCTAGTTCTTGAATTTATTTCCTGTCGAAAGACCCCATCCCTACTCGCTGTAAATCATTTCTTGGAGCTGACGGTTGGACGGCGTTATGGTTTTTGTCAGCCGATCCGCTGCCTTTATGCCAAATAAAGACAGAAGAAATATACCATTTCGGAAAAAAAAAAGAAAAGCAAAAAAAGAAAAAAGCAGAATAGGCTGATTGCCTTCAAGAAATAAAATAAATACACAAAAAAAAAAAAATAAATAAAAACCGATATCCATTCCTTACTGGCTGGACAAATTCAGGATTTTAATTTTTGTTTTATTTTCTTTAACATAATTTCTTTTGCTACAAGTTCTTTAGTCTTTGAATAATTATTGCTCTCTGAACCTTAAAATAATGTTTCTCAGTGTTCTAGCACTTTCCTTAGGGTTTTCCTTATTATTATTATTATTATTATTATTATTATTATTATTATTATTATTATTATTTATTTATTTTTTTATTTAAAATAAAAGACCGGCAGATACACGTGGTAGAGGGTTATGCTAAGAAATAGTTTATACGGATTGGAAGAGGAAGATAAAGGATTCACCCTAGACTTAAACAAGTTAAGATTGTAGTGATCGGGGAAGCATCCTCCTGGGAGTCGGTTCCACAAAGTAAGAGGTAAGAAGCACGGTTTATGAGGATATGTGGGGAAGATAACGGTTAACCCTAGACTTGAACAGGTTAAGATTGTAGTGATCGGGGAAGCATCCTCCTGGGAGTCGGTTCCACAAAGTAAGAGGTATGAAGCACAGTTTATGAGGATATGTGGGGAAGATAACGGTTAACCCTAGACTTGAACAGGTTAAGATTGTAGTGATCGGGGAAGCATCCTCCTGGGAGTCGGTTCCACAAAGTAAGAGGTATGAAGCACAGTTTATGAGGATATGTGGAAAAGATAACGGTTAAGCCTAGACTTGAACAGCTTAAGATTGTAGTGATTGGGGAAGCATCCTCTTGGGAGTCGGTTCCACAAAGTAAGGGGTAGGAAGTACAGTTTATGAGGATATGTGGGGAAGATAACGGTTAAGCCTAGACTTGAACAGGTTAAGATTGTAGTGATCGGGGAAGCATCCTCCTGGGAGTCGGTTCCACAAAGTAAGGGGTAAGAAGTACAGTTTATGACGATATGTGGGGAAGATAACGGTTAAGCCTAGACTTGGACAGGTTAAGATTGTAGTGATTGGGGAAGCATCCTCTTGGGAGTCGGTTCCACAAAGTAAGAGGTAAGAAGCACAGTTATTGATGATATGTGGGGAAGATAACCTTTAACCCTAGACTTGAACAGATTAAGATTGTAGTGATCGGGGAAGCATCCTCTTGGGAGTCGGTTCCACAAAGTAAGGGGTAAGAAGAACAGTTTATGAGGATATGTGGGGAAGATAACGGTTAAGCCTAGACTTGAACAGGTTAAGATTGTAGTGATTGGGGAAGCATCCTCTTGGGAGTCGGTTCCACAAAGTAAGGGGTAAGAAGCACAGTTTATGAGGATATGTGGGGAAGATAACGGTTAACCTTAGACTTGAACAGGTTAAGATTGTAGTGATCGGGTTAGCATCCTCTTGGGAGTCGGTTCCACAAAGTAAGGGGTATGAAGCACAGTTTATGAGGATATGTGGGGAAGATAACGGTTAACCCTAGACTTGGACAGATTAAGATTGTAGTGATTGGGGAAGCATCCTCTTGGGAGTCGGTTCCACAAAGTAAGAGGTAAGAAGCACAGTTATTGATGATATGTGGGGAAGATAACCTTTAACCCTAGACTTGAACAGATTAAGATTGTAGTGATCGGGGAAGCATCCTCTTGGGAGTCGGTTCCACAAAGTAAGGGGTAAGAAGCACAGTTTATGAGGATATGTGGGGAAGATAACGGTTAAGCCTAGACTTGAACAGGTTAAGATTGTAGTGATTGGGGAAGCATCCTCTTGGGAGTCGGTTCCACAAAGTAAGGGGTAAGAAGCACAGTTTATGAGGATATGTGGGGAAGATAACGGTTAACCTTAGACTTGAACAGGTTAAGATTGTAGTGATCGGGTTAGCATCCTCTTGGGAGTCGGTTCCACAAAGTAAGGGGTATGAAGCACAGTTTATGAGGATATGTGGGGAAGATAACGGTTAACCCTAGACTTGAACAGATTAAGATTGTAGTGATCGGGGAAGCATCCTCTTGGGAGTCGGTTCCACAAAGTAAGAGGTAAGAAGCACAATTTATGAGGATATGTGGGGAAGATAACGGTTAAGTCTAGACTTGAACAGGTTAAGATTGTAGTGATCGGGGAACAGTGGTCAGGGAGAAGCTGTTCAAGTGGAACTTAATTCTCACCAATGGAATACGGGGGGAATGAGGTTGGTTCGTTACGATGTATGTCGCCTGGTGGGTCATAGTCGTGAAGGCAAAACCTAACGGAACCGAGGAATGTAGTTCGTCTGCGCACTTTTCATCTCTGAGAGAGGTTGGAGAATAATTCGTCACCCAAAATGACTCGGAGACGCTTTTGAACTCTATTGAGTTTGGAATGTGAGGACCGGACAGCTCTCGCCCAAATTTGACTACAGCACTCCATTTTTGGCTTGATCTGGTTCTTGTAAATGTAGATGATAACTTGTGTCTGGTATTTACTGCAGCTATGATTTACTATTATTATTATTAAATTTATTATTACAACTACTACTACTAATAATAATAATAAAGGAAAGAAAAATAAAAAAAACACAGTGTTTGACAATGTTTAACAATATTTCGACAGAATGTCCCTCTATGTCAAGTTATATTAAAACAATTTTTTCAACGCCGACCGTGTGAAGGCATGAAACTGAGACGTCCTTAATATAATGCTGATCTTGTTTATCTTCAAATTTTCCATTAGTTGATTAGTTACTATGACGAATTAATCAAACAGCTCAAACGGGTGGTGTTTCATTCGTTTTAACAAGTTTGATTACCAGTACAGCCATTTTTTTTCATTACAAGACAAGTAACATTTTTAGAAAGGCTTATAAGTCTTGTTATTTTGATGTTTATCAGGCTCCCTGTTGACCGGAGAGAAAAATGGCACAAACGCATCACTCTGGTGAGAATGGCGAGATAAGAAACTGTTTACAAAGTTACACCTAGCCAATTCAACTGTAAAATGATGAGACCTTGCGCCAATCTAGTACTGAAAATAAAGTTTAAACCTCAAAGGGGGGCGCACATCATGACAATTACCATGAAAATATTTATAGAATAGGTATATGGAAGTTACGTTATGGTGGTAGGAAAGTGATTGACGCCGAGATGCCATGTCGGGACTAATAAAATTGCGGCTTCTTCTTTGGACTCTCTTAATACATAGCAGAAGAAGATCAAATCTGGCAGCAATATTCGACGCATGGACAAAAGGTAAACTTAAAAATGTGTATGATTCTGGTGAGAACAATGTTCAACCACCAGCTTTGATCGCAGAAGAACTTGCAAAAGATTCAATATAATCTTTCTACTTCAGGTAAGCAAAGAAATTTAAAGAAGTCACAACGAGCCACTCTCCTTGAGGTTAGCATCAGAAAAATTGTCTTGGGCGACACAGGAAACCAAATTTCCTAGCAGTAGATCTGGCATTTCATTCAATATAATCTTTCAATTTCATGTCAGTAGAGAATATTAGAGAAGGCACAACAACTCTCTCTCCTTGAGGTTACCTTTAGCCATGCTGATGGGGCACAGAAAGAGTTTTCTCAGATGATTTATAGAGAATAGTGGTATTATCATCTTGCTTGATATGAACTGATTAAAAAAAATGTAAATTTGTTTGCAAATGAAAGCAAAGAATCCGACAGTAATTCGAACTTAACACACCAATTCTTGTGACATCTCGGCTTCAGTCCCTTTTCTACTGCTGTAAAGTAGCTTCACTCTACCTTTACTGGAAATACTTCCATGATAATTGTTCTTCTGGACTTTCCTGCGTGGTACCTAGAATTTATTAATTTAAGCGCAGTACTTGATTGCTAAAAAGTCTCATCATTTTATAGTTAAGTTAGCTAGATGTAACTTTTTTAACGATTTCCTGTCTCGCACTTCCTGTGGAACTCTCCTGTGTCATCTTCTTTTCAGGCCAACTTCAATCTTCAATGCTTGTAAATGAATGTCAAGGATCCGATGGGAATTCGAACTTGGGGCACACTGATTTCCCATTTCGAACTGTCATCTATTACACCATCCGTACATATATCGGGCGAATCATTGCCTAAAAAATAGAACCAGTGTTATAATTTACTTTTTTTTCTTTTTTTTTCTTTTTTTTCTCTTTTTTTTTGTTTGTGAATATTATATGATTGTTTCGGGATGCACAATTCATACAGAATCATAAAGGATTTTTTTTTTTTTTTTTTTGATTAAAAATGTTAAAATATCATGAAACCGGAACGCTGGAAATGTCAGAAGGCGTCTGTTTCTATTAGCTTCCTCGTCCACAATGTTGCATGTCAGTTAGTGTTAGGGAAATGTCATGAAAATAAAGAGGCCAGAGATTCAAATCTTACGTGTTGGGCTTATCGCATCAATCAGAATGATTGTATTTTTATTAATGATTTACCATATTTAAAGACCGAATATCATTTGCGCATGCCCTTTTAAAGGCAACGAAACAGTTTTGTCATTATCTACCAAGCAGCGCTAACGAAGTCTTTTGTATTCATATATTAGGTTGGTGCAAAAATAATGACGTAATAATGTCGTTTTTTGACGTATTTTTAAGGTCAAAAATCGACATTATTACGTCATTATTTTTGCACCAACCTAATATATAGCATTTACTGAAATATTTGTATAATATAAAAAGAATGTATAAACATAAAAATGTCTTAATATATATATATATATATATATATATATATATATATATATATATATATATATATATATGTATGTATTTAGGCAGCAATCCTTCTTTCATGCACATTTTATTGAATACGACAAGGTGCCTATATTTAGTTTTTTTATACAATTTCTCATGCGATCTAATATTTTTTTTCTTTTCAAATGATAAATTATATAAAACCTGTCCGAATGTTCTTTTAATCCGAGCGCTTTCGGCTATACATTTATCCATTTTCAAGGATGAAATATTTTAACTGTTAAATAAGAAATAGTTTGTTGTATGTTTTATAAAATCTTTTCATTTTTCAAAACATGGTCAAGATATTGTGCCCATGTTCAAAGTTAATATTATTAAGTGTTGTTTTTTTTTTCGTTTTTATTAATAAGGCTTCCATTATTTTTAGCCTTTTGAACATGGATACAATGTCTTGACCGTGTTTTGAAAAAAGAAAACATTTTAGAAAAAGAAAACATACAACAAAATATTTCTTATTTAACAAAATAAAAGCACCTTGTCTGACGTTGTATTCAAAGAAATGAGCAGACACGCACACACACACACACACACATATATATATATATTACTGACAATAGATTTTTAAGTTTATTCTCCTAATTATTATTATTATTATAAGTATACATAGATATAGCTGGCCACTCGTATTCAAGGATATCCGGCTACTAGCAACTTCCTATTGCAGACGCTCGCTCAGGCACATTTGTCTTTGTTCAGCACTCACAGAGCCCACCTACGGTTTATCCTGCAACTATGCCGAGCAAACCTTAGATACAGTTTTCTGGGACAGAGCATGATAAACAATCTGAAGTAGGCCAGCACACTCAAACTCTCAGTTACGATGACTTGTGGCTTCGTGCTAGCACAGCTATCGACAGCCCCGTGGTTTTCGTCTTCCCAATTTCACTCACAAGGCTTGAGTCAACCATTTTCATGCACTTTTCAAAGGTGCCGCACCTTGTGATTGTCCCCTCCAGTCCGATAATATCAGGAAGTATCCTTCCTGACAAATTGATCATGGTGAGATTCGAACACTGGTCTCATGCGAACGTTCTAACCACTTGGCTAGGTGGCCATAAGATAAATAAGCTATACTGAGTGTAACAGCAAAATTGTCTAATTGTTAGATTAAAATTTGATCCGTTGCATTTTAGAAATTATTAAAGATATCTTACTGGAATTCTCCTTGTTTTTTTATAACAATATTGCTCTCTAATTGGAGCAATAAGAATGCATAATTTACTCCATGTTATATTCAACGTTGATTAATCATAGCTAAGGATGGGAAGCTCATGAAGAATTGAAATAAAGTTTATATATATATATATATATATATATATATATATATATATATATATTGAACAATAAAAAAAATTAAAAAATTAAAATCTTCAGACACACTGGGTTGTAGATTAATATTCTTTCGTTTTTTTATTATTATTTCATTTAGATTCCTCGACTAGTTTCGGCCGAAATGGCCATCATTCGGGAGGAGAAATATTTCTGCTTGCTGCTAGCACTAAACTACAGAAATGAATGTCTTGATGGAGAAAATGAACTTTTGTCAGTAGTTTTCATTTGTTTTTTTTATTTTTTTATCTTTTTAACATGAATCTTTTAATATTCCTTGTGTTGGTCAAACAGTCTCTTTTAAGTTGTTATTTGAGATAGGAGTTGGATAGATACATGCTGCTATGAATTCTCTGGTCAGTTTGACAGTTTTATTGGACTTGGTGAGGGGATGTGTCTCTGTTTAGTGTTTGTGAGTGTGTTATTTGGTTCTTAGGGAGTGAGTGAGTATGATATGTGTAAGTGTGTGTATTGCTGTGGGTGTGTGTTATCATTTGGCTCATTAGGGAGTGAGTGCGTATGATGTGTGTAAGTGTGTATATTCGTGTGGGTGAGTGTATAAGTGTGAGGCCTCCACACCTCCATATATATATATATATATATATATATATATATATATATATATATATATATATATATATTATTCCAGGATCATTTTCCAACTTGTTCAACATGATCTTCGCCAACTCTAATCTTTTAAGTTTCTGTCCTGGAGTAACAAGGTTTCATGTACTATTTCATTTTCAAATATTTTTTCTCTCCTCTTTGGACTGTCTTAGGTGAAAATCCTCTCTTACGTGCCAAACATCTTATGGATTGAGTTGGATCTTTTCTAATTGATATATTTAGATCTAAGTTGAAATGATGATCCCTCTTCCCGTTGTGACCTCCTGATCCAGTTTTCCTCTCTACTGTTCCCTTTTTTAAACTTATCCGGCGTTCTCCTGATAGTACTGGAATGGACTTTGATGATGAAATGTAGTATGATGGTTGGTACCATTACTGGAAACCAAATATATGTCAAACCTTTTGACTATAACTCGAAACGAACTTATGTGTACCTTTTTCACTCTCATACAAAACCGAAAATATGTCTAATTCTTGACAGTTATGAAAAGTCAGCCTGTGTCTACATGTTGTCTCTTGTGCAAAACAAAAACATATGCATCTCTTTGAAACTTGTGCAAAACGCAATTATGTCTGATTTGAGATTCCGAAAAACCGAATTCATGTCTATCATCTTCCAGCTTCTTGCCTTCGAAGTCAACTTTGGTCTTCAAAAATTTAAATAGTGACAATCGTTATCTTCTAACTTCTTAATTTTCATTCCGTTATTCTCCTCTATTCTCTTAACAATCAGAGACCTAGTGGATTTATTGCCTTGCTTGGGGTGAAATGATCAAAAAAATGTATCGATTGTTTATGAAAATGAGAGAATCCGACACGAAAAAACCTGGAAGTAAAAATTGATGTGCTGTCAACCAATCAAAACTTGCCTTGTTAAATTTTCCATTTGGCAAATATTATTTATGTTGAGCACGGTGGAGTAATGGATAGCGTTTCAGATTGAGTAATCGACGGGCCGAGTTCGAAATCCAGTCGAATCCATTACATTCACTTACATGCTAATACCTTTCGGAAAGGTATCAATCCTCATCTTCACTCTCCCGCTATGGGTAAATAGCAGGACTGACCCTGTTCTATAGCTTTGAATGGCAACTGGTCTACAGAAAGAAAGGGTAACCTAGTGAGGGGAATAAATCTGCCTCGCCAGTCATGTACCGAAAGATACATGATCGGCCAAGCGTGTATCATGTATTGCACATAACTGACTGATATTGGAGCGGGTAGATAAATATAAGTCTTTGTATATTTTTATACGTAAATATTAGTTGTTTATACTCGAAACTATCAATAAGTAATTAGTCACTGGCGTCTTATAGAAAGAATCAACAGGCAAGTTCAGTAATTATCATTATTTGGTGCTGTTTATTCTACAAGTAAAACAAAATTCAGTGTCGGGATTGACGATAAACGACATCTAGCTGCAAGTCGTCTGATCAGGAGATAGTAGGTGCTGAGGAGCGTGGAAACACCTCTTAATTGCTGTTCGCCCTGGCCCGGGGTGGTAGCAGCCGTTAGGGTCCCAGCTATAGGCAAATAGTGAACCCCCCAAAAGCACTAAAAAGTATTTTAAAAAATGCCTATTTCTAGTAAAATTAATAACAATACATTTTGTAGCAAAATGACAAATAATACATTTAATCTGTAGTTGAACGCATACCGTTGCATTCAACATATATTAAGATTTCGGCATTAAATGTCCCATAGAAGTGTTGATATACCACTAAATAAAATCAATCAACCAACCAGCTAACATAAAATAACACTTTCATAACATTAATCTATATAATATCCTACAATTAAATCAAACTATATTCCAAAATATAACTTCAACAAAAGTACAACATAAAACGCACCTATCACCCCCTCTCGTAATCGTATCAACACAAACATATATATGCATAAAAGCTGAGTATCATCTACCATGTATTCAATTGTGAAAGCAGAATAACATATCATTTATTTCTTCAAAGCTTTCAATAAATTTGAAGTTCGGTATTAAATGACCCATATAAGAACTGATATGCCGTTAAACTAACAAATAAGATCAAATGACAAAAGCTGTGTATTATTTACCACGTATTCAGTTGTGAAAGCAGAATAACATATATCCTATTTTTATTACTTCAAAGCTTCCAAGAAAATTTAATTTCGGCATTAAATGCCCCATAACGAATTTATATGCCGTTAAAAAAATAAATCAATCATACGAAAAGTTTCTCTTAAATTTAACTTCGAGAAAGTATTTGATCTTATCGAAGAGCTTATATTATTAGTTGAAGAATAAAAGCTAGTGCTTAAAATCGATCCCATTTATTGGAACACCCTATATTCGTTCAGACGAAATAATATTTTTTTCGGATATAAATCAGATAGGCGAAGACCAAGAAAAACCAAAAATTTTCGTTGTATTTTAATTAGTTGCGAGTAGTGTATATTCTTTTTAAATTTATAATTATGAACCAAAATCGCTTAATTTTTTTGTCAATATTTGCAATGCCGAAATTAAGTATAACACTAAATTTGTTCTTTAATACGGTAGTAGCAGCCACGGCATGAGTTAGTGTTATTTGTTTCCTCAATGTGGTATTCTTTACTACATCATAAAGTTAGTTTACGAACCAGTAACAAACTTTTATCACACACTTTTAGTATGCTTTTGTGTATTTACTATGTAGGTGGACGATATCGCCTGTGAAAACAGGCTTTTGAATATTTACTATATAGGTGGGTGATATCGCCCGTGAAAGTAGGCGATATCGAAAAAAATATTAGAAACACTTAGTCTAGCATATATTTGAGCATATAATAGAGATTTTAATGAATAAAAGATAGGGTCAGTATTCGGGCTCTTGCAAGGCTTAGGTTCAGAGATAGAGTTACGGTTACGTTTAAGCGTATTACTATTTCTATATTTTCTCTGCATTTAATACAAGTTTTGCATTAAATTTTTCGTCCAGAAGATGGTTGAACATGTTACAGCTTATAGTATCAGTTAATGCTAAAGTTAGGATTTGGGCTCCTGCTAACGAGAAGGTTAGAATTAGGGTTAGTTTTATGCTTACGGATATCACAATTTCTAACATTTTCTCCGCATTTAACACCATTTTTGCTTTCATTTCATCGCCATCCAACAGTCGTTAACTTGCAAGACAGGTATGCTAATCCCACGTACGCCTGTGATTATCCCTAGCCGGCTACTGCGCCAGATATATCCTGGAACACTGAGCCTGGAGTCACCAAATTTTGCTGGATCGGATTTGAGATATATCGATCATGTTATATTAAAAAGAGTTTTTTACAAGTACTGCCAGGTGGAAAGGAATGATAAAAAATTAATTGAAAGAACATCCTTTCAAAATTTAAGAAATAATGTCAGTCCTTCATCGAAAAGATTCGAATAACTAAAAAGATGTTTTCGTGTTGTGCTTCGATTGAGGAGCATGCACACTTACAAATATCAGTATTAAAAAAAAAAAGAAAAAAAAAACACTGAGAAAGAATAAACAGGGGGATTTGGATGGACTTGGCGTGCAGCTGAGTTGAAAGCGGGCTTTATCACGCGAACCGGATGGATAATATAGTGGTACTCAATACATGACAATTTAGAAGATTCCCAAAAACAAAATAAAGAGATTTTTTTTTTTAATTTCTTTCTTTCGTTCTTTCTCTCCTCAATTTTTTTTTTAAACCACAAAATTAGTCCTGTTTATTTTCATCTTTCTAGTTAAGAAAGCGAAAATGTTCTCATAGGTAGTTCACATTGAGCTTGTTGCGTTGAGATGTTTGTCTAAGATAAAGTCTTTAACGTATTTCATCTATTATCATTTTGTTTCTTTTTTTATTTAAAAAAACAAAAAAACAATTGCAAATCCGTTTAACGCTGGTAAGATACAGGATTTAAATCCTCCACACACAAAAAATATGACACAGCTTCACACATTAAAATGTGACTCTTACTTAGATATACACTCCGTGCCAAATTATTATCGAGACAACTTTTTTTCTAATATTTCAAAAACCGTCCAATCAATTCACACAAAGTTTCCACAAAATGTTGGCAACAGTGACTTGCGCAATCACTGAAATTTTCATACTGATCTGCGCTATCTAAACAAACTGGCGCCATATTTGTTATCAGTACGGTGATTTGAGTGTGCCAAATTATTAGAAAAGTGTAAGAATTTAGTGAAAAGATGAGCCATAAAAGCAGTTTAAGTGATGCTGAAAAGAAAACTGTCACCTCAGAACTCTCTAACGGTAAATCTACCCTAGAAATTTCTAAAATGATAGGGAGGTGTCATCAAACAGTGAAAAAGTTCACCGCTGACCCTACACAAGTACGCAAAAGAGCAGATAAAGGTAAGCCGAGTATTATTTCACGTCGTCTCATGTCATGAATTAAACGAGAGACCACGAAGAACCCTGGACTTACCAGTCAAGAGCTTTTCAGTCGCATGGGGATCCTACTGTGTCTAAAAGTACTCGGTGTCGGTATCTGAGGGAAATAGCAACAACTTGTATCGAAGCCTCCATTGACGAGAAATCACATTCAAAATCGCTTGAAATGGACCGAGGACAATATGAAGATTGACTTCTCTAAAGTTTTCTTCACAGACGAAACTCGAGCAACACTTGATGGGCCAGATGGTGCAAAGGCTGGGTAATGAATGGACAGAATCGCTATCAGCGTTTGAGACACAAACAAGGCAGTGGAGGAATAATGATCTGGGGTGGTATTATTGGAAAAACATTAGTGGGCCCATGGAGAGTACCAGATGGCGTCAAAATGACTGGTGATGCATACATAGCGTTTATGAAGGAGCATCTTGAACCGTGGATGAAAAAGCAAAGACATGCCTTCAGAAGGGCAATTGTTTTTATGCAAGATAATGCTCCCTCACATGCTGCTCACAAGACTACTGAATATTTGAAGCAGTTAGGCTTCGATGGACCTCGAAATATGAAGTGGCCAGCAAATTCTCCAGATTTGAACCCAATCGAAAACCTTTGGAGCATCATGAAGCGAAGACTGTACGCCAACGGACGACATTCAGGAGCAACGCTGAGTTGTGGGAAGCAATTCTTGACATATCTCACGGCGTTACAGCAGATGACATCCTACAATTAACAAATTTTATGGATCGTCAACTTCTTCAAGTAATTTCAAAACAGGGAAAGCACATTCCCTATTAATTTGTTTAAAACTGTGCCTTTGTTTGTATCTGTGATTATTTGTTTGATTATCTCATTTATTAGCTTCTTTTGATCATAAACATTCATGTGCAGCATTAATAAACGTTTTGTTTGGTCAATTCTGGGAATTTTACTAAAGCTTTCTAATAATTTGGCACGCTCAAATCACCGTGCTGATAACAAATATGGCGCCAGTTTATTTACATTGCGCAGATCAATACAAAATTTCAGTGATCGCGCAGATCAGTGTTGTCAACATTGTGTGAAAATTTTGAGTGAATTGATTGGACGGTTTTTGAAATATTAGAAAAAAGTTATCTCGATAATAATTTGGCACGCAGTGTATGTTTGGATATAGGTATTTATAAATTCATCATATAAATATATATATATATTTGCCTGCTTCGTGTGTGGCATTTATGTGCACCGACTAAGTGTATCAATAGTTCTGAAAAGTGTGGATGGTTCTGCACAAGCTTTCACCACTTTAATCAAATCACTTGTGTGGGTTTTCTGGCGGTTTAACTTGGTTCGTTCTCGTCTCAGTTAGGGTGCACCTCCATGTCTTGAGAATGTCTGATGACAGGATACCCAAGATCCTAATGCCAGTTAGATCAGGGCTACAGGAATCTAGGACGCCCATGGCTAAGATATAAAGACAAGCTGAAAAGCATCTTGTCAGCAGTCAATATACCACATAACACCCTTGAGCGCTTAGATTTGGAGCGGGTAGAATGGAGATCACCGTGCTTTAATGGACTCAGCAATTTTAGATCTGCTTGTCTGAATCATCTTCAAGAAGCGAGAGCAAGATCTAAAAGGTCAGTCAATCTAACATTGACCTCATCTCACAATCCTCACACTTGGTCCATATGTGGCCTCCTTTTTAAATCACTAGCGGGTCTTAAATGCCACTTAAGATTATCGCATAAACTTTCATAACTTAATCAATAAGCTCTCAGATCCTCATACGTCGAAACCGACGGGAGAGTCCATTATTATTATTATTATTGTTATTATTATTTATATATTGATATATCCATCCACCCTTTTTGAAGGGCCGAATACAGAGAACTGGTGCACTACGTGCCAAAAGGTCCCCAAAGGACCCTCCAAAAGTTTTCAATACAGATTTGTCCTTATCTTAGACCAGTTGCCATCCAAAGCTATAGAACCGAGTCTGTCATGCTATAAGCCCACAGCTGGAGGAAGAAAAATAGGATTACCAACGGTATTAACACATAACTGAATGTAAAGGGTTCGACTGGAATTCGAACTCGGCTCTCAGATTCCTCAATCTGAGCCGCTATCCACTACTCCACCGTACCTCAAAAAGTGTGGTTATTTCTGCACAAAGATTTCACCTCCATAATCAAAACATAAGTTCTGGTATCTGGCTGTTGGTTCCTACGAACTGAACTGCTTGACCCTCATACTTCGAATACGACAGAGCCCCCATATATATGCATATATATATATATATATATATATATATATATATATATATATATATATATGTATATATGTTATGGGATCTTACCCATATAATAATAATGGACTATTCCATACTTAATAAATACTGCGCCTCAGGAGTAGGCGAGAGTTAGTCGCTCAAGTTTTGACCGACTGTTCGGTTATACTTTCATCCTACGGACGGGAGGAATTCGAAGGAGGCTACGCTGAAGGGCGGAGTCTTCTTCGGGGAGACAGACCGGCCCTGAACCCGTTTATACGGGTTCAATGGGCATATTTTTGGCCGAGTCCACGGGCTCGGAAAGCCCACGGGCTCGGAAAGCCCACGTTAAAAAGGCCTTGTGCCACATGACACCGTCGTGGGGGGGTGACTGAATATCGTCAGTCGCTCAAGTTTTGACCGACTGTTTGTTTGTACTCTCATCTTACGGACGGGAGGAACCCGAAGGAGGCTACCCCGAAGGGCGGAGTCTCGTTCGGGGAGTTAGACCGGCCCTGAACCCGTTTATGCGGGTTCAATGGGCTATTTTTTTCCGCTCGGAATGCCCTCGTTAAAAAGGCCTTGTGCCACATGACACCCTCATGGGTGGGTGACTGAATATCGTCAGTCGCTCAAGTTTTGACTTGAACAACTGTTCGGTTGTACTCTCTTCCTATAGACGGGAGGAACCCGAAGGAGGCTACACCGAAGGGCGGTGTCTCCTTCGGGGAGGTAGACCGGCCCTGAACCCGTTTATTCCGGTTTAATGGGCATATTTTTGGTCGGTACCACGGTCTCGGAGAGCCCACATTAAAAAGGCCTTGTGCCACATGACGCCCTCCTGGGGGGTGACTGAATATCTTCAGTCGCTCAATTCTTGAAAGACAGATGGTTTGAACTGTCTGCCCTCAGGCGGGAGGAACCCGAGGGTGGCTCCGCCGAAGGGCGGATTCTCTTTCGGGGAGGTAATCCAGCTTTCTCTCTGCCGGGCGCCGATAGCCTAGGCGTTAGAATCACCAATTGATGCATCAGTCGCGTTTTGGTCACGGTTTGAAGCGATCGGATGTCTAGTCACATTGATGAGCTCCGATACAGCGAAACAGTCTATCTGTGGATAACGATATATATATATATATATATATTTATATATATATATATATATATATATATATATATATATATATTATTCGGACTATTGTCCTCACTCATCTCTGTCGCCATATTTATTACATCGTTTCTGCCGTTGTACGCTCTGACCTTCTTCAAATGGTTGGAATGTCGAAATAAACCCTTTATTTCGCTCACTAAGGTAGACTGTTCTAGTTCTGCGTGTCATGTTTAATTGATATCAGTTTTCTCCAGTTAATTCCTCTCTCAAAGTTCTCCACTGGCTTAAGCGGGTATTGAACTCAAGGACACATGGCACACTGGATAAAGGCGTTAGTTAGATCCAGTGACAGAACACACAGAGGGTGAGTTCAATACTAGGTTAGCGTATTGAACACCCAACAAAGTAGTGCAGTTAATTTTTTTATTTAATTGTTCTTTTGTTCCTCTAGCTTTCTTCTTTTCTTATGTAGAAATTTTCCGAAAAACTTGATATACTGGAATATACATACACCTGAGTTCACCCTCACTGTAATATGATTGGCTGGTGTCCGTCATAAATACAGACGGACGTGTAGGTACGACAGAGTTTAAGTCTATGACGACGCCCATTGGACTACGCCATTGGCTGTCCTATTGGTCTACACCTATTACCTGCGACTACGACGAGTACCAGTCGATTACTGCTACCGTGCACTACTTGGTTACAGTAGCCAAGCCCACTTAGTTACTTCGATCAAATATATCCCTTTTCGGGACATATCAGTTTTGTACGTCTGAGCGCCTTTGGCTATATTTTTGGTATTATCATCTACGATTTATTTTTTACTTTTAAATGAATGTATGGATTGTTTTTTGTTAAGCGATTCCGCCCTAAAGGACATCTGCTTTTGCAAAGTTCAAATGACTGCTTATAAACACATACATTCGTCGACCTTTCCCGATAATTCATTTCAGCTCTGAAATGTAACCTAACGTAAACAATGACAACATATTATATGGGATGGATTAAATCTGACGACTATTTAAATAAATTTCCTGTTTATACGTTATTTTTACGGCATCAACTTATTTGAATAAATACTCTGTTTTAATTATAAAGTATTAATTACATTTACCGACCTGAATATTCGAGAAATCTCGTAGAAAATATGCGCTCTCTGACAAGTATAGAACCTGTTAACTCATGCTAAAACCCTCTTTCAGCCACAAAGGACTTCCCCTTTAGCAAAGTTCAAATGACTGCTTATAAACACACACATTCGTCGACGTTTCTCGATAATTCATTTCAGCTCTGAAACGTAATCTAACGTAAACAACTGACAACATATTATATGTAATGGATTAAATCCGACAAATATTTAAATG
>OZ010599.1:61674413-61681913 GCA_963932145.1 Acanthosepion lycidas | reverse complement strand
AGTGATTGGGAGGTTAATGCATATTTAAAATTTTGTTAGCGAAGGGATTTCGCAATTTTATATCATTATCTGTACGAATTTACTTTCTGTATGGATGATTCATTGTAATATATATATATATATATATATATATATATATATATATATATATATATATATATATAATACAAACACACATATACATTCATATCATGTTTTAGTCAGGATATAAAGCAAAAGACACACATACATACATACATATATATATATATGTGTGTGTGTGTGTGTGTGTGTGTGTGTGTTAATTAATCCCCACCCAAGCTAGGCAATAATGTCACTAAGACGCAAATGGATACTAAGAGTGAAAGTTAATGAAAAGTTTTTGGGAGGAACCTGAAAACCAATCCTAAACCCTAAATAAAGGATAGACCTTTACTCCTGATCATAAGACAGGGAAGAGTGCGGGCCGGACTGTGCATTTCTATTCCAATAGAGGAGAAAAATACAGTTTTAGAATTTAGACGGAGGCATTAGAAGTACAGGTTTTAATAAGACTTCAAAAGTAACCGGAAACCAAATCCTGACCAGAAGCTATGGGATAAGTATGCTTAAATGATCGAGGAGAAGTGTGAACAGGACGATTTTAGTGTGTAAGCTCAGTAGAAAAATCGCATTTTTTCCCTTAGGGGAAACGCTATGAAACGTCATCACACGCACACACGTACGTACGAACATTGTACATCTGTGAACATCTTTGAACATCTATGGACATTCATTCCTTCAACCACAAGGACACAGAAACTTATCAATTCTAAGAGTAAGATTTTCATCAGCAAACAGGACGTCGCCACAGCACGAATAATTTTCAACAGTCTCACTCATTTCATTTAAACTGATTTCATCCCTCTTCGCTGAACGAATTTGAGCTGCAAGATACTTCAATATATTTCTGCTGATTTTCAACTTGGAAGTGTTAAACTAAACGAAATTACATTTTTAGTACAGATTACTACTTCTCGATTTTCAAGCGAAGAATACAATTTTCTCTCACTCAACAAGTTTCTTTGAACTGTTTTTTGCCAAACTTCTCAATCTACAATACCTTCTTATCGAAGAACATTCCTTTCATTGAGATTGATTATTATTTCATGAACTGAAATATTTTCCTCGAATTCAGTTAAAAAACAAACACTTTTCCTTGAAAACCTTAAGCAATTCAAACAGTTAAAGGTATATAACACTTGCTATAATTAAACACTGAACTTTCAACTATAAAAAAACACTTAACCAAAAATTGTGAGTAAGGAACTGTTTAATTCTCTTACAGGTGACAATACATCTTACTAAAATTCTCCGAAATCACACGCTTTTTAATATACATCACAGTGTTTCAACTGGAATATTTTCCCCTCTCAAACTTCCAAGGGCAAGTAAATTTCAGTATTTCAAACACAACTGAATTACTATTTTGTACAATTGTTGTTATGCATATATAAATTTCATTTTTTGTATGCAACTTTTCTTTTCGAATTGTATTCTTCTTGCTTATTTATTCTTTGTTAGCACATTTGTAAAGCAAAAAAAAAAAAAAAAAAAATAGTGCGGATTAATCGATGCCGTTCAGCCCGTTACAAGATCATCAGAAGGAGAGATAACGCTTGACCTTTGCATTGAAAAGGGTCTTACAGATTAAAATCTTAAAGATTAAATTCTTAAAGATTAAATTGTCAAGAAACCATCTACGCGGGAGCCTGTCCTACAAAGAAGCAATTTTTGCAAACAGATGTTTGAATTTAACTTTCTCCTTACCTTGGTAATACGGGGGAAATATAGGTGATTCGACTCCGTGGAAATGCTATGGCGTATACAAGCTGTAAAGGTCTGAACTGGTGGAAATAAAAACCTTATCCCGAACATGGAAATAGCGTTTTTACAAGTGATTTATAAAGGGATGATATTTTCCATGATATCTGTTGATTAGATAATCAACAGATCAACGTTTCTATCGTACTGGTAATAATATTATTAACCGTTTCCTTATAAGGAAACCTTCAGTATTCATTGATCAAGCTGCCAGTTCTACTATTGGTTGAAATTAATAAAATGCTACTCTTAAAACAATTTTTCAGGAAAATACGTTTTTCATGAAATATAGATGATTCGACTTCGTGGGAATGCTATGTCTTGTACAAGCAGTAAAAGCCTTAACTGGTGGAAATAAACAGTTTCACATTTTGTGGTATTTTGCTTAAATATAAATTAGTGCTCTGCCCCTACAAGTGATACTATTAATAGTATTATAAGGATCACATACAATAATCTATATCTTCCTCAACTTAAAATTAAACTTAGTATACTAATGTTAACTTGCACTACTGAAGTCCCATTCTACGATCACGAAAATAATATATAAATACAACGAGAACGTGATTCAATGTGTGTCAGCAATTTCTATATGTCTAGACTTGAAAACAATATATTTAACAATTAAAAAAAAAAACAACCTCCATCTACCCAGATATGTTGATGATATCCGTCAAGAATAAGGAAGAAATATATAAACTCCAAATCAATTCCAAAATAATTTTCTCTTTAAATTTACATACAAACTTAATAATAGCAATAGAATTACCTTTTGTAGATATATTGATAAAAAACTAATAATATTAAATTCCCTATCACCACATATAAGAAACCTATTGACATAAATTCTCGCACTCTTAACTATAAATCGTGAATATCCAAATTAATATAAAATAGCAATTATAAAAAAAAAAAAATTATTAAATTGAATGTATCTCCAACGGAAAAAAAATATATATAGATAGATATGTGTTAGTCATACTACTACGTTGTCTCGACGGTTTAGTTTTCATTTGAATGATACATCAAATATATCACAACGTTTACAACAGCATGCCTCCTCACATTCGCAATTTAGGAAAATTCTTGTTGAAAATATATCTATACATTTTCATGAAAATAATAAAATATAAATTAAAGATACTTGAAGCTATATACATAAAAAAATTGAAACCAACACTTAATAATTTAATTATGAATATTGCACTAATGTTTACAGTCGATAGTTTAAAATATCTTGGTTTTGGAATGACCATATTTAAAATAAAAACTATTAGTAAAATAGTTTTTATTTTAGATATGGTTATTCCAAAACTTATAAACACCCCTAACGTTTACATCGTGGTATTTAAATCGTTCAGTACAGTTAATATATTTCAACCTCGAAAAGTATATTGCCAAAAGCAGTCAGATCAAAGAATAATTGGACAGTTTTTATATAATTTATCATCTGAAATGAAAAAAAAAGGTTAGATCACATAAGAAATTATATAAAAAACTAAATCAAAGCCACTTATCTGCCGTATTCAATGAAATGTGCATGAAAGAAGGATTGTTGCTTAAATACACCAATTTTACACACACACACACACACACACACACACACACACATATATATATATATATATATATATATATATATATATAAAAGGTAACGATATATAAACTTTTATATGTATTGCATTACATTACTGCATATTTAAATTAATGCTATGAACGTTTGAATTTATGTTCTTTTCGTTCTCGTTACATTTGAATACATACATACATACATACATACATATATATATATATATATATATATATATATATATATATATATATATATATATAAATATCATATACATATATATGTGTGTGTGTGTGTGAGAGAGAGTCAGTATTAATGAATACACGTATCCCACATTGTTTGCACTATTCGCACACCCAGTTCCTCAGTGTGGCTAGACGTCCGATTGCTTCAAGCCGACAGATTCAAACCTTCAAACCTGACAGACTTAACATCAGACAGATATCTTACCCCTAGGCCATCGTTGTACGGAAAAAAAGGAAGGGAATTTTAACGTTTCCCTCTATACAAAATACTTCAGCGACTTGGAGAACTCAATTCAATTTACTTGAAGAGTATATATATATATATATATATATATATATATATATATATATATA
The DNA here is from genome assembly GCA_963932145.1 of Acanthosepion lycidas. NCBI lineage: Eukaryota > Metazoa > Mollusca > Cephalopoda > Sepiida > Sepiidae > Acanthosepion > Acanthosepion lycidas. The sequence goes on along the minus strand of OZ010599.1, from coordinate 61,677,902 downwards.
TATATATATATAAAATTATTTATTCGAATATTATAACATAAATATGTTATAAAATCACTACAAAAATAGCCATTTTGTTTCTACACTTCTGGTGTCTTATCAAGTGATGGTGCTGAATGTAGAATGATTTTATATTTGCTCTACTCTGTATTGAGCACTCTTTAAGAATAGTATTTGTTGGTTACTGGAATTTATCCCTATTCACCAATCCCATACTTATATATATATATATATATATATATATATATATATATATATATATGTGTGTGTGTGTTTGTGTGTGTGTGTGTGAGATAATATAATTTTTTATATATCCAGAAAATACTGGCCGCAATATATATGACAAAGTGAAAAAGTTTCGGGCGATACGTTTCGTCCTTTAGGACTTCACTAGAATTCAGCGCGCGAACGAGAGATGCTGGAAATTTAATAATTTTTTTTTTGTATAAAAACTACTCTGATCAAAGGAGAAAAACAATTCGCTAATACGAAAATGTTTAGAGATTTCTTTCATCGCAAGCTCAGCCACAGTAATTTTTTGCCCTGGAACTTGCAATATTTCTCCAGTCCTGGCAGATCTTTTATTATGACTATGGGGGATATAGAATCTAAATGAAATCTGCTAGATTGGATAAAAAAAATAAATAAATAAAAGAAAATAAAGGTTGGCGTCACTCCAGTGTTATATCTTTAAACCTACATGTTTTTTATATATATATATATTCATCAACGAACTCCCCACCTAGGTATTCATACTGAGGACACGACAATTTATTCTTGTCTTACTAGAATTACATCGATACGCCCGGCAAATTAAGACTGGTATGTACTCTCGAAAATGACCACGTCGCTAAAGTCTTTTCATTTTCTTTCACTTTAAGTAATCTCTTTTGTCTTAGTGGCAATATCGCCTTTAGGCGAAATGAAAAATAAAATAAAATAATAATATTGATTCCATCAGTATCTGTCTATATTTCTGAGATGAGGTATTATGTACACCATTTACATTATTCGGACTATTGTCCTCATCTTTGTCGCCATATTTATCCGAACCTTCAATCTCTGTCTATATTTCTGAGATGAGGTATTATGTACACTATTTACATTATTCGGACTATTGTCCTCATCTTTGTCGCCATATTTATCCGAACCTTCAGTATCTGTCTATATTTCTGAGATGAGGTATTATGCACATTATTTACATTATTCGGACTATTGTCCTCATCTTTGTCGCCATATTTATCACATCATTTCGGTCGTTGTAAGCTCCGGCCTTCTTTCAACCACCTGAAGAGGGCCGTAGCGTACAACGTCCGAAACGCTGTAAGAAATATGTCGACAAAGATGAGAACAATAGTCCGAATAATGTAAATAATGTATTGATTCCGTGTTCTGGAAGATTTTCAGTGGAGTGTATATTCAGACAACAGATCGAAACAGTTTAAATATTTCCTGTCCTTTTTAGCGCTTAGTAATTTTGGCTTATTTGTTATCACTCCTAAACCCTATTTTGCCATCCATTTTACTCATGCTCTCTTAATAAGTTGTACGCTGTTTTCCTCTGTTTACGGGGCCTTCACTATGTCCCATGGGTGTCAAATTTTCCAACCCTACATTCATCATTATATGACCTAGAATTTTCAACGGTCTATTTATGATGTTAAGCATAAGTGTTCTTTTCGTTTCCATTTTCTCTAAAACTTCATCGTTGCTTTGATGTTCAGTCCATGCCATTCTCAGCATCCTTCTGTATAACCATATTTCTATCGCCTTACGCTTCATCTTCATCTGTGAGGAGATTATCCGACATTCACTGCCATATACGAGGATTCATATTACATAACACTTCAGTACACTTTACTTTGTTTCTAACGAAATTTTCCTGTTTCTTAATATTTTTACATAGCTTATGGAAGCCATCTTTCGTTATCCTAATATGCCTTATAAGTTCGGTGTCGCACTTTCTGTGCTCTATGAAAACATTTTCCAGATATTTAAATTCTGTGGTTTGAATTTGGCATCCCCAATTTGTAATTTGCATGTTGGGCTGTTCCCTTTTGCTGACAAACATGCATTTTGCATTGCAGTTTCCTTTCACCGTAGAAATTTCGAGATGCTCAAAACTTTCAAAGTTACAGTAACCCCAAAATCGATGCTTTGGGAGAATCTTTAATTTCTTTGACGTTGAAAGAAACGGTCAAATAAATCAATAAATAAATTACCTTCAAGAATAAATTTGTTTCAAAACTTTCTTACTAATTTAATTACTATCGTCCATTCGGTCCTAATTTCGTATTCCAGCAGAATTGAAGAGAGTATGCGGACATTAGATCGAAATAGATGAAATAATGATCTTTTTAAAAACTTCAATTTGAAAATTTACCTTTTGGACCTGATAATCTTCAAGATGAGGTTTGAGATCGGATCAGAAGAAGGCATGGGTTGCTAATCCCTATTTGTCGTAAAGTAAGACTGTAGAAAATCATGTTTCATGACCGTGCTCTCTGAGGAAAGAATCTTCCGGTTCTTTGAAATCTCTGTTTGGAAAATCATTATTGCAATTTTGTTCTTCGTTATAATCGCGTCTCTTACAATGTATTTGCTAACTTATATTCTTTAGTTCCACAAATACAAACCATTACAGCCAGGAGTGGTTTTATTCTGCGCGCCGAGATGATTTCCTCACATTCCTCACCGTATTCCATTTGTAGGGAGGAAGTTCCACTCAGACAAATTCTTCCTAATAATAATTTCCCCAGATTCTACAAACATAATCTCATCAAGTCTAAGATAAATTACTTCATATTCTCCATATCCTCATAATATGTTTCCACCGAGTCTAAAGAACCTAGCCTTCCTTGCTATTAACCCATAGCTGGGGGAGAAGAAAGGGATTCCTAATTTTTCTTGACACTTAAGTAAGCTCAATTCTTTAAAAGTTCCGACCCTGAACATTGCAAGTGATTGTGTATCTAATTGATTTGGCGCCTTACCGAAGACGATTTAATTCAAGAGAATAGCAACTGTTTTTCCTATTCAGCCTTCTGAGATATTTAGAAATATAACACATTTCAGCTTTGCTACCCATTTTTTTATTTACAAAACTCGATTCGCAAAAAACACATTTCGAGATTTGAAATGAAGACACAATCAAACTTCCAATGTGAACAATCACCTTTTATTTGGATAAATACCATATTCCACCGATCTCGTAGACATGCCCGTAATTTATCAAACCTAATTTTAGTGAAACGTGATAAACTTCTTCCGTTATAATTAGGTGTAGGCAACCAAAACCGTTGAATATTCTAGTCTCGAAAATGCAGCGCCAATTTGTATTAGGATTCATTTTTAGTAAAAGTCTGTTACTTTCATTTCCATCTTTGTAAAATTCCCGAGAACCATTTCTTTAAAACTTCGTCTCTTTGCGATATTCTTGAAAACATTATTTAAACAGCTTAGTCTCTTTGGAGTAAAACTAGTTTAAAA
>OZ010599.1:61639413-61664413 GCA_963932145.1 Acanthosepion lycidas | reverse complement strand
AAACCCCAAGTTAAACCGGTCTTGTGCCACATCCCGCTCAGTGGGGAACTCGGGTAAATACCGAGTCGTTATTAGGTCTTAATGCTTGTCGAACTCTTTACTTTCGGGCAGAGAGGATCCCAGACGAGGCTCTGCCGAAGAGCAGAGTCTCCTCTGGGGGAGTTAGACAAACCCTACTTCTTTATTACGGGGAATTCTTGCCCGGGCATACGGACTCGGAAAAAAATACACATTAAACCGGCTTTGTGCCACATCCCGCTCTGTGGAAATTTCAGCTAAATACCGAGTTAGCATTAGGTCTATCGCTAAGCGTACATACGTGGAGTAAAACTTTTATTTTATTACTTACCTATGAGTTTGACTTCCTTATTTATTTCTCTCTCTTATCTCGAAAACACAGAAATACAATAAATATTGCATCTAGAAAACGAATATTGCAGATATTGTAGTTGTACTCAAGGTTTGAACAGATTAGAAACACTGTGTAGCAATGGATTGCAGCTTAGATTGACGAATCGGCAGAACTGAGTTAGAATTCCAATCGGATCCAATACATTCGGTTATGGCCAATAATACCTTTGGGAAAGGTATGAATCCGGTTCTTCCCACAAAGGAATTGCTAAATAGTAGGACACACTTGGTTGTATAGTATTGGGTAGAAACAGGTCAGATCTAGATCAGATATTGAACTCACACTCTTTGGGTCTGTCACTGTCCTCAAGGACACATGGCACAGTGGATAAAGATCCAGTGACAGACCCAAAGTGTGTGAGTTCAATACCCGGTTAAGGCAGTGGAGAACTTTCAGAGGGAAAAATCAACAGGAGATAACTGATAACTGACATCCATCAAACATGGCACGTGGAACTAGAACAGTCTACCTCAGTGATCGAAATAAAGGGTTCAGTTCGAAATTCCAACCACCTGAAGAAGGCCGGAGCGTACAACGGCCGAAACGTTGTGATAAATATGGCGACAAAGATGAGGACAATGGTCCGCATAATGTAAATTAATGGACTTGTTCTTCAATTTTAACTGTTCAGTTAACAGCAATAAAATAAATTATTTTATCTTATATTAAATATTAGAAACAATGTAGTTTTATTTTATTTTTTTTAACCACAGGTTTCGTTTAATCTGCGTTTCGAGCAATTGATAGTTCGAGAAATTATTTTCCGAGCAATTGATTTCGAGCAATTTTCCGGATACCAAACCGGTCTAGGAGAAACTATCTCTGAATATAAAACTGTATGTAGCATTGGCTCGACGATCCCGTTTCATGATAACGAAGCAATTTTTTTTTTTTAAGTAAATAATAATAAATTATCGAGTCGAGATAGATAGATAGACAGCGTTAGAGGAATAATCTTCGTAGCATTAGGGGAAAAAATTATCCTACAGGAAGTCTCAACTTTACAATCCGGTTGATTTTAGGCAATTTTTAAAATGCATATTTTATGCTGTCAAATACGGTATATAACAAGGCTATGACATCGTGAGGTACTGCTGGCGTGCTTTAGTTTTCTATTAATAATATTTCAGATGGGAAACCATGTCTAATTTCGAGGTCATCCACTGATGACAGGTTTGTGGGAGAGCCTTTTACTGTTATCGCTGTAGTAGTTGTATATTATCAAGACACCGTTTCCTTTGATTCAGTGACCTGTAAAATGCTAGTGCCCGGTTGTAGTAACATTAATAACGAACTGGAACCAATGAAATCGCAAAAGATGGAACCCAGAATCGACGGGTCGCATGCAGGGTTTGGAGGAGGAGTCGGTTGCTACGAAGGAAATAGAATTTATGTTTGTAGAAACATTGAGACAGGTGAAGTAGACGGTCGGTGAAAGAGAGAAAAGGGTCTTCGCGTTGGTGGTGTCATTGAAACGATATGAGTGGGTGGTTGTGTGGTGATAGTGTCTGGTTGATGGTCTATGCAATATTCAGACAATCATGAAGGAAGACGTCGAATGAGAGGGAAAAATTAAAGAAAGAGAAATAAGAAAGAGGCAGAAGAAAGAAATATGTGAGGAAAGAAAGAAATATCTAAGCAAAGAAGAGAGAAAAAAACGGAAGAAATTAATAGAAAACGAACGAAAGACAAATGAAACGCAAAGAAAGAAAGAATGTCAAAGAAAGAAAGAAAGAAAGAAAGAAAGAATGTCAAAGAAAGAAAAAAAGAATGTCAAAGAAAGAAAGAAAGAATGTCAAAGAAAGAAAGAAAGAAAGAATGTCAAAGAAAGAATGTCAAAGAAAGAACGAAAGAAAGAAAGAAAGAATGTCAAAGAAAGAAAGAAAGAAAGAAAGAAAGAAAGAAAGAAAGAAAGAAAGAAAGAATGTCAAAGAAAGAAAAAAAGAAAGAAGGAAAGAGAAACAAAAGAATGTCAAGGGAAGAATAAAGAAAAAAAAAGAAATAAAGAAAGAAAGAATGTCAAGTAAAGCAAGAAAAAAAGAAAGAAAGAAAGAATGTCAAGTAAAGAAAGAAAAAAGAAAGAAAGAAAGAATGTCAAGTAAAGAAAAAAAAAGAAAGAAGGAAAGAATCTCAAGTAAAGAAAGAAAAAAGAAAGAAAGTCAAGTAAAAAAAGAAAGAAAGAATATCAAAGAAACAAAGAAAGAAAGAAAGAAAGAAAGAATGTCATAGAGAAAAAGAAAGAAAGAAAGAAAGAAAGACAGAAAGATGAATGTCAAGGAAAGAAAGAAGGAAAGAAAGAAAAAATAATGTCAAGGAAAGAAAAAGTAGGAAAGAATGAAAGTAAGAAAGAAAGAATAGCAAAGAAGGAAATAAAGAAATAAAGAACAAAAAGGTAAACGCAAAAAGCAGAACGAAAATGGCACCCGCCCCCACAAAAAAAAAAGAAAAAGAAAAAATACAGAAATTAATGTGAAAGATGAAATATGAATCCGAAAAAGAAGAAATGAGAAAAACTGAACGAGAAAAAATAAATTAAAAATTAGGAAAAAAAAAAAGCAAACAGAAATTGAAGGCTGAAAATTTGAAAATGGATATAAAAGAAAAACGAAAAGAAATAAATGAAAATGCAAGAAAACCTGAAAGAAAATAATGAAATTTCCCAGCGATATAAATTATAATGAATAAGAAAAGCGAATGATTACGAAAAAATAACACAAAAGAAAGTTAATTAAATGACATAATGGAAATGAATGAAAAAGTGAAAGAAAAGAAAGAAAAAGAAAGAAAAAGAAAGAAAAAATGATATGCTTTAGAGTGAAAGGAACAAACCAATGAATGTGAAATATTGAAAAAGAGACAAATGGCTAAGAAAGAAAGAAAGAAAGAATGAAATAATGGCAAAGAGAAGAAGAAGGAAAGAAAGAATGAAATAAAGAATAGCAAATAGAACGAAAGATTGGCAAAGAAAGAAAGGAAGAAAATAGAATAAATAAATGAACAATAAAAGATGATTTTGTAAGAAATTGAAAACTGAATGTGAATGAGAATCGGAGTCTTCTAATGAAGAAGAAAAACGAAGGAAAGAAACAGAAATTCAATAAAAATGAAAGAAAACAACGGAAAGAAAGGAAGAATGACAAAAAGAAAGAGAAAAGCAAAAGATGCCGAAATTCAGCCGGAAGGAAGAAGAAGAAACAGAAAGAAAGAAAGAAAGAAAGAAAGAAAGAAAGAAAGAATGTCAAGCAAAGAAAGAATATCAAAGAAAGAAAGAATATTAAAGAAAGAAAGAAAGAAAGAATGTCAAGCAAAGAAAAAATATCAAAAAAAGAAAGAAAGAAAGAAAGAATGTCATAGAAAGAAAGAAAGAAAAATGTCATAGAAAGAAAGAAAGAAAGAATATCATAGAAAGAAAGAAAGAAAGAAAATTTGTTACGAAAGATAAATGAATAAAAGAAAGAAGGCAGAAAGAATGTGGAGCAGAAAGAGACAATAGATGAATGAATGAAATTATTGACGAAGAAAGAGGGAAAGAAAGAAAGAATGTCATAGAAAGAAAGAATGTCAATCAAAGAAAGAATATCAAAGAAAGAAAGAAAGAAAGAATGTCATAGAAAGAAAGAAAAAAAGAAAGAAAGAATGTCATAGAAAGAAAGAAAGAAAGAAAGAAAGAATGTCAAGCAAAGAAAGAAAGAAAGAAAGAATGTCAAGCAAAGAAAGAATATCAAAGAAAGAAAGAAAGAAAGAAAGAAAAAAAGAAAGAAAGAAAGAAAGAATATCAAAGAAAAAAAGAAAGAAAGAAAGAAAGAATATCAAAGAAAAAAAGAAAGAAAGAAAAAAAGAAAGAATGTCATAGAAAGAAAGAAAGAATGTCATAGAAAGAAAGAAAGAAAGAAAGAAAGAAATATTTGTTACGAAAGATAAATGAATAAAAGAAAGAAGGCAAAAAGAATGTGGAGCAGAAAGAGATAATAGATGAATGAATGAAATTATTGACGAAGAAAGAGGGAAAGAAGGATTATGGTGTAGGAGATAATCCTTTTCGAAAAATAAATGAATAAAATGAAGAAGGAAGAGAAATGTGGAAGAGAAAAAAGAAACTAAGAAAGAATAGCAAAGAAAGAAAGAAGAAAAAAAAAAACAAATGAATGAATGAAAGCGAGTGAAAATGAAGCGGTCACAAAAGGAATGAATGAAGGAAAATGAGTATGAGAATGAAGCGGTGACGAAAAATAAATGAATACAGAAAAGAAGGAAAAAGAAGGCCAGAAAGAAAGAATGAAAAATACGAATGAGTGAGCGAATGAAACCGACCAGGAACAGAAAGAAAGAAAGAATGAAAGAAAGAAAGAATGAAAGAAGAAACAATGAAAGAAAAAGTGCAAATGAATGAATTAATGAATGAATGAAAGTGAGCATGAGAAGCGATGACGAAAAGTAAATGAAAAAGAACAATACAATGTGATCTCATGAAAGCGTCCTGGAACAGAAAGAAAGAAAGAAAGAAAGAAAGAAAGAAAGAAAAATTGAAAGAAGGAAGGAATAAATGAAGAAAGAATGAAAAAAAAAGAACAAATGAATGAATTAATGAACGAATGAAAGCGGGCATGAGAAACGGTCACGAAAAATAAATGAAAAAGGAAGAAAGAAAAAAGCAGGAAAAATAGAATGTGTTCAAATGAAACCAGTCAGGAACAGAAAGAAAGAAAGAAAGAAAGAAAGAAAGAAAGAAAGAAAGAAAAAAGAAAGAAAGAAAGAAAGAATGAAAGAAAGAAAAAGAGCAAATGAATGAATTAATGAATGAATGAAAGTGAGCATGAGAAACGATGACGAAAAGTAAATGAAAAAGAAAGAAAGAAAAAAGCAAACCAGAAAAAAAGAATGAAAAAATAGAATGTGTTCAAATGAAACCGGCCAGGAACAGAAAGAAAGAAAGAAAGAAAGAAAGAAAGAAGGAAAGAAAGAATGAATGAAAAAGAGCAAATGAATGAATTAATGAATGAATGAAAGTGAGCATGAGAAACGATGACGAAAAGTAAATGAAAAAGAAAGAAAGAAAAAAGCAAACCAGAAAAAAAGAATGAAAAAAGAAGATGTGATCAAATGAAACCGACCAGGAACAGAAAGAAAGAAAGAATGAAAGAAACAAAAAATGAAAGAAGAAAGAATGAAAGAAAAAGAGCAAATGAATAAATTAATGAATGAATGAAAGTGAGCATGAGAAACGATGACGAAAAGTAAATGAAAAAGAAAGAAAGAAAAAAGCAAACCAGAAAAAAAGAATGAAAAAATAGAATGTGTTCAAATGAAACCGGCCAGGAACAGAAAGAAAGAAAGAAAGAAAGAAAGAAAGAAAGAAGGAAAGAAAGAATGAATGAAAAAGAGCAAATGAATGAATTAATGAATGAATGAAAGTGAGCATGAGAAGCGGTGACGAAAAATAAATGAAAAAGGAAGAAAAAAAAAACAGACCAGAAAAAATGAATGAAAAATAGAATATGATCAAATGAAACCGACCAGGAACAGAAAGAAAGAAAGAAAGATAGAAAGAAAAAAAGAAAGAAGGAAAGAAAGAATGAAAGAAAAAGAGCAAATGAATGAATTAATGAATGAATGAAAAAGAGCATGAGAAGCGGCCACGAAAAATAAATGAAAAAGAAAGAAAGAAAAAAGCAGACCAGAAAAAAAAAATGAAAAATAGAATGTGATCAAATGAAACCGACCAGGAACAGAAAGAAAGAAAGAAAGAAAGAAAGAATGAAAGAAAGAAAGAAAGAAAGACAAGAAGAAGATACGGAGAAAAGAAACTGTCAACCAAGAAGGAAACATGAATGAAGAAATGAAAGAAATAATAAAAGAAAGAAAGAGCGTGGGAAATAAAGTAAACTGATGGTGGAATGCAAGAGAAATAAATTAAGTGGGAAATGAATGAATGAAGGAGGAAAGATGATGAGAAAAAGAGAGGGTGTATAAATGGGACTCAGCGAAGAGAAAACCGCATCCCAAAATGAGTGAAAAGCCCCAGTCTATTAACAGACCACGAACCCTGCACACTACGATAGCGCATCCCATCCCTTGCGGGTATTGGAGGTTCAATTTTTGCAAGCGTGGTTTATGTGCACAATACCTGTCAGATGCAATTCGTAACGGGAATTCACCGACTGGGAGTTGCAGTGTGGGGAGCTAGTGTCAGTAGCAGTGCTTAATGGGTGTATGGTAGGGTGATACTGAAAACGTTTCTGAAAACGAGGCGAATCTCATCATATGCACTGGCGCGCTTGGACACACGTCTCATTCGTTTCGCACCGCTACGAGACCCTGGTAATCGCCCCCATCCCCGTCTTCGGCTAAGCCCGGAATGTTCTGGCTGCCCTCACTGACATCCTCCATTTTTGTTGAAGGTCTTTTCCCAAATCCTCACCACATACATGTCACACGACTCATCGCTTTTCGAAAGGTCAACGTAATCCTTTTTCGCCTACAAATATAGTGTAGTTTATTATAGTAAGCTCGTCCGACAGTGGAGGTATTGACCGGTCACTTGTTGCACAGCCTTCTTCTATATAGCGTGTCGCTTCAGAACGCAGGCGCTCATGACTCCCCACAACTTCCTATCCCTTTCACTCATTGTTCGGAAGCGTTTTTCTCTTGTTTATAATAAGACCTGTGAGTGTTAAATTTTCCATGTCTTGTGTTTTTTTCTGGGATTTTTTTCTGTTTACTAATTTTGACCCAATACAAGGCCCCAGGGCCACTCGATGTAGAGAGTTAATGCGTGGAGTTGTATTAGCGTAAGAAAGGGAAGACTAACAGGAAAGATAGGCAGATAATTTTAGACGCGAAGAGGTCAAGATTTAATTAGCGAATAAAATTTCAGAGCTAAGCCGGAGACGTTAGAAGTATAGAGTTGAATTAGATTTTAGGAAGAACCGTAAATCTAATCCTAAACAGGAAACAAAGATATAAACCCCTACTCCGGGGAGGAGTATAAACTGGACGATATATATATATATATATATATATATATATATATATATATATATATATATATATATATATATATATATATATATATATATATATATATATATGTGTGTGTGTGTTGTTATTTTTATCGGCTATTTATATATACGGGTCAGTGGTGCATTGTCTATTTGGCAGTTATTTTAGCGGAAAGTCGTTAATTTGTTTATTTATTTATTTATTCATTTGGGTTAAATTATGTTGCCTATCATTATTTTTTTTTTATTTCGTTATTATTATTTTTATTTCTTACCTTATATATTTATTTTTTTTATTTTTATTTTAAACGATATAAACAAATTTTTACTACGTTATTTATTAACGTAGTAAAAATTTGTTTATATCGTTTATTTAATAGTTTTGTTTTGATTTGGGAAGATAATTAAAGCTATTTATATTCAAATTGTTGTAGTTTTTTTTCTAACTATTATTTTGGTGGGAACATATACATATATATATATATATATATATATATATATAGATAGATAGATAGATAGATAGATAGATAGATAGATAGATAGATAGATAGATAGATATTGATAATATTAGTGGTAAATATACACATATATATGCAAAATACACAAGTGCATATACACACATGTATATTTTTTGAATAAAAAATTCCGAGAGGATATAATCCAGGTAGAACTCAATGTCCAGGACAGAGTAAGGATATAATAAAAAGGCTTAAACACTAATATTCCATGGTCATAATTTATTCCATTGGAATCGTAAATACGATCCAATTCATCAGACATACAAATTAAAAAAGAAAACGGAAAAGAACAACTCCGGAAACAAAAATAGAATTTAGAGAGAGCGTAAGTATGAGAGTGTGGGACGAATGTTAGTGCTAAAGAGAGGGGTAACAACGAGGGAAGGTGGGAGATTAAAACTTTTAGATCGTCTATAGTGTGTGTATGTCACCACGAAATGTATCTTTAATGTATTAGACATCCGACAACATTCATATTTCCCCCTTCCACTCACCTCTAGTTAAAAAACCCCTCTCTGTTAAGTTTTAATTCAAAATCTAATAACTGAAATATTGAATCAAAAGCAAATAATGACACAGCTTATATTTAAATTAATACATAAATATTGGTAACTAGTATAGAAGCCGTCCTCCTGTTGGACTTTAGGCTAGCTTCTGCGAAGTACTTTTGGAACATCAGGCTTTTACCTTCAACGTCCTATGTGTGTAAAAGTTATAAGAATTTAGGAATAATAAAATTACTTTATCATTATTTGACGCCTTAATTCGGCATAATCTTTCTTCGTATACGCAACCAATCTCCATCGTTTGTTTACATTTATTTTCACGCCATTTTTATTTTCTTTTAAAATTACCATTCTTTATGATCGCTTCACATCCAGTCACTCTTAAAAGATATAATGTGGGTGCCAAATTTGGGACCACAGAAGTAAAACACGGAACACGGATTAGAAGTATGAAAGATATATTAACAACAGGTTACAGAGATAGTGTAAGCAGAGCTTACTATAAGTTAGTGTCCAACATTGGTAGTTGTACGAGACTCTCTCTGTCAGTCTCTGCCACACTCTGTCACTCTCTGTCACTCTCTCTCTCTCTGTAGAGTGCTATGTCGCCTACTTAATATAGGCCTGGAAGAGTATTGTGCAGGTAGTTTCCGGTCTCACAATAAGATATTAGGGAACTCGTACTATGTAATATTTCGAATACGTCACAGTACACGTGCTAGAAAAAGCAAAAAAAAAATATGAGCAACGTACCGTGCCCCGCTTAAGGTTTAATTATGTTTTAATTAGATGATAATTACAGGAACTGCGACGAAAGGGAAATTAAAGTTAAACCTTTAATAAGGAATTGTTTTGTAAACCTTTAATATATATATATATATATATATATATATATATATAATTTTTGAATTTTTAATTTTTGAATGTTTTATTATTGTTCAATATATATATATATATATATATATATATATATATATATATATATATATATATATATGTATCCTTGTGCAGGTATGCAGAAAATAGAAAAGAACACGTTGGGTGCGTAATCCGGGGTTCCTTAGTATTTTTGTTTTTATTTTTAAGAAGACAGTGCTCCATACAGAAGTAGAGCTTATATTATAATAATATTTTTTGTTTAAAAATATGATTCCTTCGCTACATAAGAGTTCTCATGTTTCAAAAACGAGAGCCGAAATCATCCAAATAATTAAGTTGGATTGTCGTCGTCAAAAAAACTAAAAAAACAAACCGAAATTCAATGCAAAGCGATCTGTATATTAAACACCCACTTAAATAAACAAATAAATAAATAGATAATCAGATAGACAAGAATAAAAGACAACTCTCCAGACACATAACGACTGTAGGCGCGCCATAAAAATATCCTTCACTGGGAACCAACTAAAGGATGACCGTAAACATTAGCCTTGAAATGGATACCCTACCCAACCTTAGCAAAACCTCTCAGATGATGATGAATCTACTGATAAGAATTAACTCCCTGACCACTTAAAGAAGGAAAATAGTATAGCCACTCCCACAATAACAAATTCTGTAAAAATACACGTAAACCGAGAGATAGCTTATTCCTAAAATTTCGCTTGAAGATGAAACGTGACTAAACACCTCAATCCAACTTAATTTTATTAATTATTTGGATGATTTCGGCTCACGTTTTTGAAACATGAGAACTCTTATGTAGCGAAGGAATCATATTTTTAAACAAAAAATATTATTATAATATATATATATATATATATATATATATATATATATATATATATAATTAGGAGGATTTGAAATAATCATAATTAAGTAATTTATCGAGTCTAGAAAAACCTCAACAGAAAGGAGGAACCACTGGACGGCAGTTTTGTCTTATATTTCGGACTCATCAGCAGTGCGCATCTACTACCGAGAATTGAGACCCGGACAGTTAGGATAGGAGGCAAGCGCCATACCACCTGTAGCAACGAGACTCGGTGACGAAGGGGTAATAAATTAGACTCGATATAGTGCCGCTCGATCACATATTCCGTGGTGGAACTCATCCGAGTTTCTCTTTACCCATAGCACTGTGCTTCCACGAGCTACGACTACTATCCTCAAGACGGTCAGTACAGAGCATTAGAAGCCGGTTCAAGCAAGGAAGGATATACTGATAGAAATAATTAGGAGGATTTGAAATAATCATAATTAAGTAATTCATCGAGTCTAGGATAAATATATATATATATATATATATATATATATATATATATATCATACGTTTTTCTGTTCACTCTTTTGCTGTTCGTTATATCGCATTCGTTGTTTGCATAGCAATGGCTTTTAACTTGTCATTGAAAAATTTAGACATGAAAAACATAAGACTAAAATGAAAATCTTAAAAAAAGACGAGTCAGATATCCTGGGAGTCTCGCGTGGCACGGAGTTGGAAACTCTCCGGCAAACGGTGGATAGCGTTCCGGCGTATCCGGAACATTCGACGTAAACATTTTTGCCTTAGGAAAACTCGCCTCCGTAAGACACTTCGCCGTATAGGATTTTAGCCGTGAGACCATTTCCCCGCATTTTCTTTCGAAAATGATAATAATATTCGATCTTGGACGTCCATTTTGGGGTAAAGTTCAATATAATATGTCATGTACCTTGTTATCAAGTATATATATGGATCTCTTTTTTTCAGGGTCAAACATGAGAAAAGAAATTAAAAAGTAAAAGTTTATTTAAAAAAAAAAAAGACTAAAAATATATCAAATTAACAAAGAAATAATTTAAAACGTGCAAATTCCAAGCAATGCTTCGTAAATAATGTGTGTCTGTGTGTGTTTTGGGGTTTTTTGCGTTGGACTGTAATGAAGCATTTTCCGCTGAAGTCTTGCATGGATATATATATATATTTTTCTTCATTTTTACTGCATCACCCCGATCTAAATCTCACTTTTTTTTCTTTTTTGCTAATGCCTCTTCCTTTTTCAAATACGCAAATAGTTTCCACAAATTTGGCTGCATATTAGTCATGCACCTCTATACTGCATTTTGGAAGCTTTCCGCGCTGTTGTTGGTTGACAGATAGACTTCATAACACGATAGTCCGCATAATAAAAAAAATAGGCGGCGAAATTGTCTTGCGGCAAAATTCCTGTAAAGCAAAGTTTTCTCCGGCGTAAATTCCTGAGGCGAGTTTTCCAACGGCAAAAATGTTTACAGCGAATGTTGCTACAAGCGTTTATTCTAGAATCTATAGATATATATTCTTCCTTTATACTTGTGGCAATGGGTAGATATTGTTCATACTTGAGTCAATAGGTAAATATATATCGGTTATTCTTAAATCTATAAGTAAATATTGCTTGTTTATCCTTGAGTTTATAGATAAATATTGCTTATACATGAGTCCTTTTGGCACATACATTGAATCAATCAGAATAATTCAGGAATTAGTAAATACCAAATATTTCAAATACCTCTGTGTATGGATCAGTTATGACAAATTTAGTATATGAGATAATGAAATTTAACTACACTAGAGAACATTGCTCCAAAAGAGACGTTCAAGATAAGGGGTATCGAAAAAAAATAAGGCAAAATTGTTTACGGCAAAAATCCTATACGGCAGAGATTCCCACGGCGAAAATTCATGAGGTGAGTTTTCCTACAACAAAAATGTTTACGGCGAATGTTACTAGAACCGCGGGCCATCAAGCGTAGCACACTTTGTGTAGCACTGTACTAGATCACGCTAACAGGGGACGTTCTGAGAAAAATATTTTAAAATATTAACATGAACAAATCGGCTGTTTGTTTTTGTTTGTTTTTTTTTTGGGGGGGGGTTACAAGCAGGTGCAATGAACTCGAGCCCTTTGCTTTGATTTTAGTTTCTCGAATCACCTTTAGCCGTTCGAGGGATCAGCTACATTCCGATGTTAAAGAGGCCCACTAAATTAGCGAAACCAACGTATAATTATCGTCCCATAGAGATGCAACGGGTCTGGAAATTATACACATGGTGATCAGCCCGCTTGATATCGCGACGCGCCATTTGAGCGCTCACGGCGCTGATGATCCGCTTAACACATAGTGAGTCAGCGGCTCGTCTCTTTATTGTCTTCATGAAGCGCAACTTGATTTAAAAGACGGCTGACCATACGCCGTCCAGCTCAATAACCTAATTAGCTCTTTCTTGAGCCAAGATCAACCAGTGAAAGACAGGCTTAGGCAGAAATGACCGGTCGTTACTGCGATTCGGAGGTCGTCGATCGCACACTGAAAACGCGACAATGATTTCTTATGATTATTTAATGAGGCATACACAGTCGGCTGCTTATACGATAGTGTCAGTAAAAGTAAGATGGCTTCAGGGAGTGTGAGATTACTAGCAGAAATATATGACTATTTAGACAGAATGAACGAGACGTTGGAAGAAATATTTTGTGTGTCTAACTGATCAAAATAAGGAGATAAACCGATTCCTACATATCTCTATCTATAAAAGGCAGGATGTGTGTGTGTGTGACGAATGCACGTCCGCAAATTTAGACGGATTTGCACCAAAATTCACATGCACATGATCCAAGTTAGCGGGAAGGCCAAGACCGACGTTGCATTTTCCAACTCCCATCGATAGTGGAAATAATCGACTTTTTCATGCTGCTACGGCAGTTTTCATAAAGTTTGCAGCCATTTTCTACTGGCCAGAGTGAGAGCCTATAGCTGGCTGCCACGAATAGCCAGGAAGATTCGATTGGCCAGCGTAAGAGCCAACAGCTAACTGACACAAATTTTAACTAGCATGCAAAAAAAAAAAAAAAAAAAAAAAAAAAAAAACGATAGCTGCATTCGTCACAAGTGGGAAAAATTTAAATCTGCATGGCACTTTACTCCAATTGGCTCATTCGCTTGCTTAAACTCAACGTTGATTCTGATTCCGCAGAACTGGGTTGGGTGTGAAAATGTATTTGTTGTTAACATTCTTTTTTCATTAGGGTCTTCCAGTTACGAGTCCTTTTTTAAAGCTGATCGTTTTGTATTCATTTTGTTTAGTTCTTTTTTCGTAACAGATTTAATTTTTAGTATAGAGCTTAGAAAAAATTTGCAGTGTGAGATAGGCAAAAAGTAAGTCATGTAGCAACAACAGCACGGCAAAGGGCACTGCTTTAAAGCCAAAGAAGGGCAAAAATATTTTAAGTCAAGTGATAGCGATTGCTGTATGAGTCGTACGATTTTTGAATAAAGCCCGGGCAACGCCGGGCCATGCTGCTAGTTCACGTATAAATCGAAATCTGAAAACAAATGTCAACTTAAACTGTAATCTGCTCATAGGGTAGAGTATGATTGAGAAATTATTCTTAGAATATAGCTGACACATATGGTTTAATGTCCTTGCAATTTACCTTGTGCTCCCTCATAAAATCCAAAGAAGAATCAGCAATATTATCGGTCCTGATCTGTCAGCTTGGTTTCAGTCACTTTCCCACTTGAGCAGCTTCTTCCCGCTAACCGATGCTTTTTGTAACTGTTATATCGCGGATAATACGATATAAGCAACTAGGTAAATTCCGAGTGGAAAGATTACTTCTAAACACGGGAATGAGGTAAATCAAATAACATGAGTTTTATTGTATGGAAAGTACAATGATTAAGAGTTCTTAATAATAATAATAATAATAATAATAATAATAATAATAATAATAATAAGGGAAACGTGATATACGTCACGGAGATGCGTAGTGATAGAATATTTATTTCTGTAAAATTACAGAAAAGTGGCACAAGGCCTAAAAAAGGGGATGTGGAAAAGGACGGTCTTCATCTGTCTTAATTTTAAACTTAGCTAGACACAAGCACTGACCCAAACATACAAACATTATTCCTAACACAAAAACACCACATTCTTTCTAGCCTTTCTTACTACATCCACCATAATACATCATTGTTTCAATGAAAATCCTGAATACTCCCCATATGTACAAATCGTCGTATGTGGGGGGGGGGAATAAAACAACAAATTAAAAGGATCCCCAATGAGTATATACAATATCAATTAATCTATTTACAAGAAACTAAGCATTATTATTGTTTGTAGTAAAAAAAAACCACAATACTTAAATGTGGCAGAAACATCAGTTCACTGGACGAAATCAATGCAGGCCTACAAAATATAAAAAAAAAAAAAACATTCATTCATCCCTAAAAATAACACAGACACGCACTCATCCAAACACGACAACCCCCCCCCCCGAAAAAACACACAGGCGAGCACGTTAATCCATTAATGTAGCATACTTTACAATTTTTAGGTTGGTGCAAAAATAATATCGTTTTTTTGACGTTAAAAAATACGTCAAAAACGATATTATTTTTGCACCAACCTAATATATTATTATATTCTATTACACACACACACACACACACACACACAAGCACAACCCACACAAACATACACACACATATATTGTTATATCGTGGATAATACGATATAAGCAAGTAGGTAATTCCGAGTGGAAAGATTTACGCAAAAACACAAGAAATAGATAAATCAAATAACATGGATTTTATTGTATGGAAAGTACAATGAGGAAGAGTTCTTAATAATAATAATAATAATAATAATAATAATAATAATAATAATAATAATAATAATAAGGAAAACGGGACATAACATCACGGAGAGCCGTAGTGGTACTGCTACTACAATACTTCGTCCCGTCTTTTATCTTCTCCTCATTCACGTCTCTCTAGACTGACCATTCACTGTCGGGGTGTGATAGGTTGTTCCACTATAAAAGTAACTGATTCCGAAGCAAATATTTCCCTGATCACTCTGTCAGTTTTCTAGCATGCCAGGCATATTTTTTCCCGCAGTAGGTTGCCATTTCTTTCTGCAGTAGACCAGTTGCCATCCAAGGCTATAGAACCCGGTCTGTCCTGCTATTTTACCCATAGCCGGTAGGGGGTAGATGAATAGAATTACCACCTTTTCCAAAGGTTATTAGCGCGTAAATGAATTTCAGTCAGCTATGTACCATGCGTGATAGACGCTTAGGCGATCATCTATCTTTCGATAAATGACTGACGAGGCAGATTTTTTTCCCGCAGTAGGTTGCCATTGCTTTCTGCGGAAGACTAGTTGCCACCCAAGGCTATAGAACCCGGTCTGTCCTGCTATTTACCCATAGCTTGGGGGAGAAGTGGATTCACCTATTTCCCGTATTAGTACGTAAATGAATGCATTGGATTCGACTGGAATTCGTACTCAGCTCGATCCGAGACGCTATCTATTACTCCACCGTGCCTCAGTACAATCTTAATATTTTCAAGTCTAGGGTTAACCATATTCGTCCCTACATATCGCCATAAACTCCGCCTCTTATTCTGAAACCATCTAACTCGATTGGCTCTTGGGTCTTTTATGGGATGAACAGCATTGTAAAAATGTAAAACTTCCTCTTCAAGTTGCTTCACAATCGGGCTGAATCCATTTCTCGGTCAGCTGCTAAGAATTTTGGTTCACAGTGTGATAATTTTTATTTTCAGAATCTATCTTACATATCTAGTACGTATACCATTCGTCCATGCTTAGAATATTGCTGACACATATGGTCCGGTGTCCCTGCTATTTACCTTGATCTCCTTGATAAGATCCAAAGAAGAATCAACAATATTATCAGTCCTGATCTGGCGGCTCGGTTTCAGTCAATTTCCCACAGCCGTAATGTTGCCTCCCTGTGTCTTTTCTATAAATAATTTCATGATAATTGTTAGGGTGAGATCTTTGCTCGTGTACTTAGATTTTTTAAAAATTTAAGCACAGTTCTAGATAAGCGCCGAGATTTCAACTATTTACATTTAAACTGGCACAACATAAGCCGTAACGTTTGCTAAAAGTTCCTTTTCTCGCACTTCTCGCTTGTAAAACTCCATTCTGGTTCCATACTTTGAGAAGAGAAGCATGAACTTTTCTTGGCATACTTTCTAGCCAACTTTAATCTGCAAAAATTTAAATGCAATATCAATCGATATCCACTATCCTCCTGATTACTCTTTACACTTCCTGCTCATTATTAGTGTTTCTCTTCCAAATTCTTCTACACTCCTTGTGTCTTAGTGGCTTTACTGCCTTGGATGGAGTGATACAAATTGTGATGGTAAGCTGATCGGCGATTCAACCCATACAGCGAGGCGATTCTGAAAGAATTAGAAGTCCTCCCTGATTTCATTATTGTTAGCACAATCTTAGTGACATAAGATATGCAGAAGACACAGTTTTGGTAGCGGAATGAAGGAATGGCTGAAGAAACGATCAGACATTAACTGCAAGAAGACAGAATGAATGTTTGTTAGCAAAAGGGCCAGCCCAAAATGCAAATTACAAATTGGGGATACTAAAAACAAACTAGCAGAAAAATGAAAAACAAAAACAACACTAATATGACTTAAAGTTCATAGCTTAAGGTTGTATCAGGTTAAAACACAGGTTCCTGTACAATCATCGAAGTTAAGCAACGTCGAGCCAGGTCAGTACCTAGATGAGTGACCGCTTGGAAATACCAGGTGTCGTAAGCTTGGATATGCGAGTGATGCAATGGATAATGGCTCGCGAGGCCGAGTTCAAATTTTTATTTGTTATATTCAGTTAATCGCAAATACCCTAGAGAAAGGTATGCATCTACCTCCACAGACCCAACTATAGGTTACTTAGTAAGATTTTTATCACTAAAATCATATAATTAGTAAAACTTGTTATTTATCTATGTCTATAAAACAGATGTCTGTGTGTGTGTGCCTGTCCTTTGTGTGTGTGTGTGTGTCTGTGTTTGTGTGTGTATGCTATTTATGTACGTCCACATTCCTCGACCGATTTCAGCTTTATTGTACACACGTATTGCAAATTTACTGAAAAAATCCAAGGCTATCATTTCAATCTCCAGGATTCCCGGGTTTAGAAGAAAACTGAACACTGAATGTGGGTTCGACATTTTGTATAAACCAAGGCAAAGTTACACCCGAACAGAATTTTTACTGGATGTGTTGTTGTTCTTTGCATTTAATGCCAAACATAGCTCTTGTTACGAGGTTTATGTAGAGTCCTTGATAGTTTTCCTGCAACATTGACTTCACAAAAATTTCGAAAGCTGTGAAAATGTTGGATTTTTCGTACTACTTAAAATAAATGTTGAATAACTTCCACATTTTTTATCCGATTTTCTTCAAACACATTGCAAAATTGTTGCCAACATGCAAAAAATAAGTTAGTGTGGTTTTAAACCTGCTAGCTTCAGGATAACCACGAAAAACTGTTCAAAAAGTTTGTTTTCGGCCATAACTCCATAGTTTTTCATATGATTCTTTCCAAATTTGCCATGTAAAATACATATAACAAGCAAATTGTGTTGTGTTAATATTGGTTTAGATTATTTCACTTAAGTGGAGGAAATCTGTCACAAAATCCAAAATTGCCATCTAGCCAATAGTTTCTTCATATGATTCCCTCTTAAATTAGCATTCGAACAACCTTTGATGCAAAGATTGTTTGAGAAGGATTATGGAAGTGTTAAAAGGGGAAAATTCTCGAAGAACCTCTTATTAACCCCAGCTTTACAGTAAACGTGCGAAGAAGAAGGACGTTCATGCGTTTGCACTTGCAGTTGTATCAAGGTCTGACGCTTCATCGGTGCTTTTGTTTGATTATTCGATTTGTGAACGATGCCATACTATTTGAATGTTTTTACAGCCCTAGGAAATTTCCTGAAAATCTAAAACATTGAAACAATTTAACCCCGAGCAAAGACCACACAAGAATGTTTTTTACCGATGGGATTCCTTTATTAAGAACAAGAAAAGACTTTCGAAAAACATACCATAAAAAAGATGAAGTGGTTGAGTAGCTTCGTATACCAACGGATGATGCATGCAAGCGGCGACGAATGCATGCGGGAAGATTTTCTAGACAGGGTGTGCGGGTATGCGATTGCAGCAATGTACACCCAGGCAAACTCGGCTAGTATACAGATAAAACTGTTACTAATTACTAGCATTCATTTCAACATCTCTTTGCGTTATTTAATGCCAAAATCTAAATAAAAATTGCGTAAAAGATATTTAGATTTCGGTATTGAATGACCCATTGAGGTGTTGATGTGTCGCAAAACTAAACCAATGCCAAGAAAAGTTCAGGCTTCTCTTCTCAAATTCAAATAATCGTGACGCATTCGTAAGAAAGAACTTTAAGTCCGTGTACAGGAAGTTTACTGAGTTCGTGAAGGACGCTAAGTTCATTTAAATAAAGTTCAATGATGTACTGATCTATCACTAAGAGAATTGCGAGAGAAAATAACCAAACTCTTTTGCCTGAGGTGCTTTTGTTTTTTTTTGTTTTTTTTTTCCTTTGTTTGTTTTTTTCCGTTTTTGTTTTTTGTTGTTTTCTTTTGCCAGCGATAGCATTTCACGAAGATGTATCAACTTAACAACGTCGACATTTTCTTTTTCACACCATTCCATGAAAAGTCATAAAGTGCTACGAGAGCTTCTTTAATGGGGACTTCAAGGAGTGTCGGAATCTGACTTACCTTTTTATCTACATCATATCAGATTTTATGATGAAAATTAATGTTTTCACAATAGCAATGATAATAACTAACCGATAATGGAAAACTTTGCAATTACGCTTGCATTTTATAAGTGCAATATATCGTAAAATAACTATCTATACTAAAATATTTAGGACGACATGTTTGGGAGTATAACGTTTTATAGAGGTTTTTGCATTGGGTCTTGTTTTGTATTTTTTTTTCTGTATGAATAAACCATAAGTCAATAAAAATAAATAATATTTGCCAATGAAAACCTCGAAAGCAAACATTGAAACAGTATCAGACTAAGCAAAGTAAGACGAACGTGGCTTCCATACTTCTCTCGTATTTGTATTTTATATATATATATATATATATATATATATATATATATATATATATATATATTGTCATCCACAGACAGACTGTTTCGTAGTATCATAGCTCATCAGTGTGGCTAGACGTCCGGTTGCCTCTAGCTAGGATCGAAACACGACTGAATTGGTGTCAGTCGGGAATTCTACGCTTAAGCCGTTGGCGCACGGAAGGGATGAAAGTGAATTTAACCGTATTAATTTTTAGATAAACACACATTGACTGAGAGATCTCGATTCGATTTAACGAAGAGACTTGCATTAATAGCCGTGATAGTTACTGTTTACAAGCGAACATTGAATACAACACTCAGAGGCGACAGGCTGTTTCATGCTAGATGCAATCATCAGGCCGACGACTGCCTCTAGCATGAAACAGCCTGTCGCCTCTGAGTGTTGACTTCAATGTTCACTTATATATTTATATTTAGATAGGCTTTATCTTTGATATTGAACACATTATCCCATAAATATAGCACACCTTAAAACTATATTTCTTCTTCATATATATATATATATATATATATATATATATATATATATATATATATATATATATCGTGTGTAACAGAAAAATTGTCCAGTTGTTATATTAAGCATTGAATCATTGTATCTTGGAAATGATTAAAGATATCTTACTGGAATTCTCTGAGGTTTTTATAAAACTATTGGACTCTGAACAATCAGAATGCATTTAGCACTAAGTTGAAATGATGATCCCTCTTCCTGTTGTAACCTCCTGATCCAGTTTTCCTCTCTACTGTTCCCTCTTTTTTAAAACTTATTCACCATTCTCTTGATGGTTCTTGAACAGGCTTTGGAGAGGGAAGCCCGAGTATGAATGTTGGTGCCATTACTGAAAGTTTAAATAATTTTTTCGTCTCCTCATTTCTCAGTTGGGAAGACGTACTGGGGCTGACACAAAACATTTTTAACCCGTTCTCGTTCTGGCTGAATAATTCAAAGGGTTTTTTTCAGTGATTCTTACGACAAATGGTATCAAGATGGCTAAACGTTTTATCTGAAAATCTGGGAAAAAGAAACAGTTATTTTAGTGGGATTTTTTTTTTGGGGGGGACAATTATCGCATGTTGTTACACGATTTGGATAATTTTGCTGTTGCACCCCGTATTTAGGTTGAGAATCTTTTACCTAAAATTCCTGGGACCGGAAGTTCTTCGGTTTTCAGATTGTTTTGGATTTTGGAATATGGCTATTTAATTTGCATATAGTATCTGTAACGAGAGCTAGAGAAAAAAAGGTTTATTCCGCAATTTACGTTTCTCCCGCTATGGACCTTGTTCTGTCCGTGGTACTACACGGACAGAAACAGCTTAAAGAAAGAAGAATAACAAACATGTTTTGTTCTCAGAAAGAATGTTATATACGACGACATACACGAAAGAAAATATATAGACATATATGCACACGTCCCATATCCAGAATTATATATCCCATATATACAACAGCAAAGAAAAGTATAAAGAGGAACAAACAAAAAGGAAAGGTCTTGTATAGAATTTGAAGATACTCTTCATCTGGAGAAGTCATTTTTAGAACTCACGCTTAAAAAGGGCCGGATTCATCTATGCCCCAAAGAAAAAAAAAAGCATTATGTGCTTGTAAGCTGGGGAGGCAGATTTAGATTCAGCCTGGACCAAAAATCGACTCCCACTTTAGGTCACTGTATGGAGTGACATCAGGAAGCGGACATCATGTGACCATGTGACTTATCTTCCACCAAAGGGAGATAAGCGCTATCTGTATCCCTACACGTCTATAAAATGGAGCCGTTTGGATCCCAAGCGTAAAGACGATATCTCTTTACATGTTATAACACAGCTTATGCATATAACCCGGAGGAAGTCATATATAAATGACATATGACGTGAAAATAGATTTTATGAAAATTTAATAAATTTTCTGTACATACAAATAGAGGTTCTGACGGATTTTTAAGTCGTGTTATAATGATTTCACGTAAAAAATAATGTTTTGTACTTTCTGAACGTAGACAAAATATTGATAAACATAAATGCTTTCTTTTTTGGCTTTTCACTACCCACGTGGGTATCTGCAGAATTTTGATATTTTGAATATCTTTACTGAGCACGAAACACCTGGTAAGTAATCCACGAACAAAAAACTGGCGCCAGCGTATTTGGGGGAGGTCACTTACAACAAATGCACATCACCTAGGAATTTTCCCAGTGCTTTCTGATATTGGTAAGTCATGTCCACACATGAAAAACTTTCAGATTTCGGATAATTGATACTTAACATATATATATATATATATATATATATATATATATATATATATATATATATACATATATATGTGTGTGTGTGTGTGTGTGTGCCATTCGCTGAGTACTGTTTCGCCGTATCACAGCTCCTCAGTGCGACCAGATATCCGATTGTCTCAACCCAGGATCGAAACCCAACTGACCTGGTGTCAGTCAGAGCTTCTACCACTGAGCTGTCTTCACTCCGTAGAGTTTTTACGAATGTAAATAAATGCCAATCAGCCAAAGTGCTCCATTCATTTACCTGAAGATCTTTGCATTAGCGCATATATATATATATATATATATATATATATATATATATATATATATATATATATATATATATATATATATATATATATATATATATATTAAATATAACAGATAATGAATGTGTATTATGTCTGATCATGAGCTGTTCTAAACTTCGTATGGTTGCTTTAATTCCTGATGATAATAAAGACAAAACTTGACCAACATTTGCATATTTTTTATCAAGTTGGTCTTAAGCCTTCGGCTCACATGAGCTATCCTCAGAGTGGTTATACAGATATGAAACAAAGATATCCACCGTCAAAGCTGATATTTTGTAATTTTGACAAAGAAAATTGCTTTGCGACGATAACGGTCGCGGAATAGCAGACGCAGGTCGTAAGTTCAAGATTTAGTTCTATGACGTCATAACGCGATAGACCAACAAAAATATTCAAATGTTGGGCAATTTTTGTCTTTATTTTCGCCAGAGATTAAAGCAAATATTAGAACATTAGAACAGTTCATGATCAGACATAATAGACATTCATTGTTTTATATTTAATATGTTTAAATAATGATCTGCTGTCCCAATACACTATATCTATCTATCTATCTATCTATCTATATATATATATATATATATATATATATATATATATATATATATGTGTATGTGTGTGTGTGTGTTTTCGTGTGTGTTTTCGTGTGTGTTATCAATTCGTCCCAAGCAAGGCGATAATGTCACTAAGACGCAATACTACACTTTTGTATAATCTTTTATAGAGATTAAGCTTTTGTTTTTTTTTTAAACGATTAGGCAATACACCGAAATAATCCGCCATGGGTAAGACGACAAACTACATGCGCCTCCTCCGTAAAACGATAACCAAATCCAACAGCAAGGCCTCTGATCAGAATGTTTTGAGGAGCGTAGAACCACCTCTTAATTACTGGTGTTCCCAGGTCCATCCTGACCCAGAGTGGTAGCACCTGTTAGGGTCCCAGCTATGGGTAAAAAGTTAACCTCCAAATTGGGGTAAAAAAAAAAAAAACTATGAAAATATAAACATTATTACTAGCAATAAATTTTTGAAGAAAAATTATTGCGAACAATACATTATTAACAGCAATACAATTAAAAAAAAATATTACCAGGAATACATTTTTTGAAAAAAAAAATACCAGCAATAAACATTTTGTCGGCATTAAATAACCCATTGAGGTTGATTTGCCGTAATACAAAACAAACCAAAACAAACCAAACACATAAATAATATTTACCACAACGAAGCTACTGGGAGTGAAAGAAAATGGAAGACTTTAATAGAAACCGGAAATCCGATCCCAAACAGAAAATAAGGGATAAACCTCTATTGTTATGGAATCATTAAAAGTATATGATGCCTTTGTCAAGTTGGGAAAACTTGACAAAGGCATCATATACTTTCTAATGATTCCATAACAATACGAGGTTTATCCCTTGTTTTCTGTTTTATATATTGGATCGGATTTCCTACATTTTTCAACCAATTTCAACAAAACTTCACAGGACTACGTAAAATTACCTTGCGGTGGTTCTGACAGCGGCAAAAATTGGAAAAACACAATTGTTTTTGCACGAAATCAATTCGAAAACACGATTAAGAGGCATCGCGAGAATGAAAGGGGCACAACACATATCGAGTTATACTTATTATAAAACCCAGGTTGTTTGTGTGTGTGTGTGTGTGTGTGTGTTCGTTTATAAATGGGATCGGATTTCCTACATTTTTCAACCGATTTCAACAAAACTTCACTTTTTTTTTGGCACATTTTTTTGTGTTTCTTATTGTCTTGCACACTTTTTTCTTTATTTTTACATTCAGAATGCTTTAAAAATTCCGTTTACAAGAAAATTGTTTATAATAAAATTCTATTCAATCGATAGACTCATAACGATTGAAAACAATGTTTTTGTTTGAGTTTGGGTTTAACCAATTCGTAAAAAAAACAAACTAATTAAGACATACGTGTCCGTCAACCTTAAACAATAATCTTTGTCAATTTTATTTTTCAGTCCTTATGATGGTCGATACTTGATCTATCTCTTACTGTTACATCCCCGGGCAACGCCGGACTCTACTGCTAGTCTGAAGTATCATTGCACTTGAGCTCCAAGCCGCTTATTTGAATATACTATTGAGATTAAAATGCTCTTGGTTGTAAGCTGTATCACTGATAAAACCAATTGTCTAAGAATGTAAATAATTACCCGATGTTATGTTTATAGAGTCACCAACTTCGAAGCGAGCTATCATTATATTGTCTGTAATAACTACCTCAAAATAAAACTCCAACTCCGCACTGTTGTCTTCCTAGACGTGTTGGCGAAAAATTCTCATGAAGTACCCAACCCCTACGCAAGCCATCAGGTCCATCCAATGCTACTCTGCTTTCATCATTAAACATCAGTTTCCACGCTATTTATTCATAGCGGTGGGGTTGATTCATACTTTCCTAAGTGCATTTGCGAATAAGTGACGCGAACAAACTCGACTGGAATTCGAACTCTCCGACTCCTTATCCATTACACCACAGCACATCTATCACAGATAACATCATAGATACATAAAACAAGAAAGTTTAGCGTATTTAATCTGATGGCTACCGACGATAACGCTTCTGTAAATTAAGTTTAAATTTCATCTCAAAAAAAAATATTTAAAAAACCTCTTGTGGATGACTACAATTCCTTTAAAAAATGCTGACTCAGGATCCGGCATTTTCCCGCCGATCATTAACATTTTTTTATAGCTATATATTCTTGAAATATTTTTATCGAATGGTTTTATAATTGTTATTCGTTCAGCTTAGGATTAGACAATACTCAACTCCTTCTCTCCACGCCAGTCAGAATCCAGGAAGCCATTTTTTTTTTATATTTGTTATTATTTTCCCGTCTTTGTATATTTCCCCGAAATTTATCGTCTTATTTGTGGCTAGGAGATATAATCCGAACTAGGCGAGAGTTTGTCACGATACGACGAGACCCGCTGCCACGTCTACTTAACAAATTAGGATTACTATTTG
>OZ010599.1:61624413-61636913 GCA_963932145.1 Acanthosepion lycidas | reverse complement strand
ACCCCTTTTTATTTAAACAATCGCTCTAGCCGTTATCATAGAAATTTTGATTTCAATAATGAATATGCTTATAAAACACGTACATTTCAGAAATAAGTTATTCCAAAAAAATTTCGCTTGAAGATGGATAAGAGGTTACTTTAATTCAATTTCATTCAAATAATTATACTGAAGTTTTCGGCTCTTGTTTTGAAACATGAGAACTCTTATGTAGGGTGTTGGAATCATATTTTTAAATAAATAATGATATATAAATATATATATATATATATATATATATATATATATATATATATATATATATATTACACTGTTAGTTCACTTAATACAAGGTAAACAAGAGTAACTCAAGATAGATTTCTGAATGATTTTTTGTGTTAGGGAGGAGGAGGGAAGAGCAAATAAGAAACATACATTTACATTGTTTACATTGTTCGGACGGTTATCCTCATTTTTATTATCATATTTACGGCGTTACGGTCGTTATACACTCCGGCATTCTTCAGAGGATATGGAATTTTGAACTGAGTTCTTTATTTAGTCTACCTGGTTAGATTGTTCTCCTTCCACGTGCCATGCTTTTTCTGGATGTCTCAGTTTCACTTATTTCCCTTGAATGACTCAACTCTCCAATTTTTTTTTTTTCACCTCTGCCCTTGGGCCAGTGGATAAATGCGTTGGTTGAAGTAATCCAGGGATTAACGCGAGTTCAATATCTGGCCACAGGTAAAAAAAAATATATAAAAGGAATTTAATGCTCGCCCTATAAAAGAAGTCGACTTATATTCGAGTATATACGGTCCATATCAAATTCTAAATTTATTTACGAGCACAGGGATAGAGCATTTTAAAACTGGCAAAATATTTCACAAACCAAGGAAAATATTAAGCAAATGATTCTCACGATATGTTTGAGTACATTTAAATACCTCTGTATAATGTTATCTGTAAAAAATTATCTATCTATCTATCTATATATATATATGAAAAATATATATATATATATATATATATATATATATATATATATATATATATATGAAAAATTAATGATGCAACTCCGTCGACTTATATATATACTAACCTTGCCAGATTGTAAGTCGCCGATTCACCAGACAGCTTGAGAGTATTTAATATGAGATGCTCGACAAAGTGGGGTCTGTAATATTTGTTACCTTAGGTTAACACGGCACTGGTTGATACGGCACTGGAAAATTCATTAAATTATGATAGTCAATTTGGGAATTGCGTTTTGAAATATCTTCCATGTGGATCACACCATGGAAGATGTTTTAAAATTTCATATCCTATGAGATTGAGTTTCATTATAGCGAAATCTAAGGCAGGGTTTGGATTAAATAAAATAAACACGCGACCAAAAAACCAAAGACAGAAGCGGGTAGCAGAAACTTAAAAAAAAAATAAATAAATAAATAAAAAAGGTATTACACTTTGTAAGGGTGTGCGGATGATGTAACGGATATCAGTGCTAAAAGTGTAATCGGCGGGCCGAGTTCAAATCGCGGACTGGTCTGTTATTTTCACTTTCGCACATATACCCTTCAGAAAGTTACTAATTCGTCTATTCCCTCTATTGGTAAATAGCAGTATCGACTGTTCTTATTAACAGTGGGTGGCAACCAGCCTAAGAGAACAAAATACATGATTTCCATAACAGCGGAAAAGGCAAAAGGGAAACTATTAAATTTTTAATAAATGCATATAAATATTAAATTAAATTATTTAATATCCTCGTCCGAGAACTTATAAAACAGATAAATATTTAATTTCCATCAACGTAATAATGAAACCCCTAAAAATATGAAGTAGATAAATGATTGTAACGACACATTTGACCAAATTTAATGGTCAAGATATAATGTTAGCTGAAATGCTGAAAAATGAAATATGCACCCCTCTCCGCAGCTATGGGTTAATTAGTAAGTCTTGTATCACTAAAATCTTTATTATCTAAAAAAATAATTCTTACAATCTAAAAAATATATTCTGGCTTTAAATAACCTGCAAACGGTTGATAAACCGTAAAAGAACCGAATCGATCAAACCAAAATGGTGAGAAAAACTACGATTCGATTATTTTTAACCTCTTCAAAAACAAAAATTACCTGTGTAGAATGCGATCCCCTATTTTTGGCGTAAAAAATAAGAAGAAGAAATCGTGTATGTATGTATATATTTTTTTTTAAATGTAGTCTAAACATCTTCCCTGCGCCTTATACACAGGCGTATACATTATATGTTAGTCAATCTAGCATCACCTTAACAGTGATGGCTTCTCCTAGTAGCTAAAATACAGAGTGCAGCAATCTGCTTATTTTCGAAGGTTTACATTAAATGCTATCAAACTGTCTGGTAGAATCGGCAGATTACGATCTGGCAATATTTAATGTTCAGATGTCGGCCTAGCTGCTTTATCAATTATTCATAATTTCAGATAACATTATATCGAGGCCGTTAACTCTACTCATATATCTCATTAGGATCATTTGCCACACCTTTCTTTTAATTTTATTTATTTATTTATTTATTTATTTATTACTTATCATTTCACTTCCAGAAAGGCGATAAAGCCACTAAGACATATAGAATTACATGAGTCAAAGAAAATAAGACTTTAGGCGAAGGAACCGGAAACCCAATCCTAAACAGAAAGAAAATGCTGTCCACATCTTCATTGCCATATTCACGCCGTTTCGGACGTTGTACGCTCTGGCCTTCTTCAGGTGATTGGAATTTTAAACTGGGCCCTTTATTTCATTTCCCTGGTTGGTTGTTCTAGTTCTACGTGCCGTGCCTCTTCCGGATATCTCAGGTATTTCCCTTTAACTCAACTCTCTAAGTGTTTGGTTCACCACTGCCGTAGCCAGGTATTGAACTGCCAGCTCCTTGGGTCAAGACACTGGATCAAAAGCGTTGGTTGGAGTCAGTGATTTGACTCAAAGAGTTGTGAGTTCAGTACCTGGCTACGGCAGTGGTGAACAAAAATTTGGAGAGTTGAGTTAAAGGGAGATAACATACGGAAGAGGCATGGCACGCAGAACTAGAACAATCTACCCCGGTGGACGAAATAAAGGGTTCAGTTCGAAATTCCAATCACCTGAAGAAGGACGGAACGTACAACGACCGAAACGTCGTGAATAAGGATGAGGACAACAGTCCGGACAATGTAAATAATGTGAATATTTATTTTCGTCTACCGACCTGAATCCTCTGAGATCAGGACAAAAACAGAGAACTGCTGTCAAACATGGTTAGTAGATTCCAAAGTCATTCCTTTCCAGTCCCTGCAACGTTGTGAATGATGAATTGTTTCCTACTCTACAATCCCTTTCCCCACAGACAAAAAGCTACAAGCCTGTAGATGCTCTATCGCTACATCCACGGAAAGTGTTCAGACAAATGACATTTGTTCCAACCGTTCTAACTTTCACGGTTAAAACCCGTCATGCCACGTACATTGTGGCTAACTACTCCCGTAATCCGATGTGAGGAGTAAGTTCCATCCGAACATCTTCTTCTCAGGAATAGCTACTTTGTGGATCCGACTCCCAAGAGAATGATTCCCTGATTACTAGTCTTAACCTGTTCAGATCTAGGGTTAACCGTCATCTTCGCCACATATCCCTATATACTGTGCCTGTTAAGAAATACTCTGAAAACTTTTAATTTCCTCTTTTGCTTTGTACAGGCTGAACATTATTGTAAAAAATAATTTAAGTAGCATTATCTAGATAGTTAAATCTTCTCAAATATCTCATTAGAATCATTTGCTTCATTTTTTCTGGGTTTCTTTATCATGTTGAGAAAATTTTCAATAGCTACATGTTTTGTAATCTCTTAAATAATTTATAGTTTTGTGGTATAGGAGTTACTTCTCTTGGTGGCGATTGTCTCCCTTGCTCGAAAAAAAAAACCTCTCCTCGCTTAGATACTATAAATAAGCTGTCTCGCTTTGCCTCCACATTCAAGCTCAATAAAGCTTTCTTAAGTTATTACCTGTTTTTAATTCAGGGCCCTCAATAATATACTACAGGCTCCGCACTAATATTTTTTTTTTCTTTTTTCCGGCCATGAAGTGATGCCTGCACATTTAAAGACTGCCGAACTATACGACTTGTCGGATTACAGATTGCTGGATTAGAAAGTTAAAAAAAAACAAAAAAAAAAAAAACACCTTATAATAACCTTCGAATAAAAATCCAATGTTTTTCCAAAGAGTTTGAACGTGAAGCAACCGTTTTGATGGATTCGAATTCTTCCTTGTTATTTTTTTTTATTTTATTTCAATACAACTTTCTTTACAGGATTTCCTCACGTTCCTACTTTGTTCCAAATGTGGCATCTTTCAAATCCTTATTCCAGGTCAACAATCTCGGGTTCGTATCTTCTAAAAATATTTTCCGATATAAGAGTCAGTGTTCGACTTACCGCCAGCAGCTAAAACAACGATTCATGGGTTGGGTAGAGTATAGTTGGAAATGAAATATTTCGTTTTCTTCTTGTCTTGTAGTGGTTTTTTTTCGAATACGATTCATATTTCTTACTCGAATTCCTCTAAAAGTGTACGTTTTACTCTTGAAGATTTATCAATTCGATATATGAAAGTAATCTTTTAGAATTTTTACTGACGAACCAGATTTTCTTTGAAATGCGAAATAGTTTAAATCTGAAGACTTTTAAAATTAATAAGAAAAAAGATCAAGTTAAAATATTTATTATAGAAGTTGTGAAAAATCGTAAATACCGTATATTTCCGCGTGTAAGACGATCTCTAAATCCCCAAAATCACCATTAAAAATTAGGGGTCGTCTTATTTTATGTGCCGTGAACCTTCGGGACGTAGTCGATCCTGGCCCTCCACCTCCTCCTGTCCCTTTTAGCTCATATGTTTTATCGTTTCGTTATTTCTCCTAGACCCTGTACCGCCATCCACTTGCTCAAGCCCGTTAAGTATGTCCCACGTTTCTTTTCCCCTGTCCGTCTTTCTCTCTCTCCGCCCTGTGAGTATCAGATTTTCTAAGCCCGCCTTCCTCATTACGTGTCCCAGAAATTTCAACCGCCTCTGACCTAATGTTATGTATAAGTTTCCTCTTTGTTTTTCCATTCTCTCCAAAACCCCATCATTGCTCACATGTCCGGCCCATAGTATCCTCAGCATCCTTCTGTAGAACCACCTTTCTATTGCTTCGAGTCTCTTCTTCATCTTTGAGGAGGTTGTCCCACCGTCTTGTACTACAATTCTAAAAAACGAAGATTTTAAATTCTGAGTGATGATTGTCGGTAGGCTAACTTCAGCTTCAGTGCGATAACCAATGGCGTACATGAAAAGATTCACATTATCAAATAAACTGATAATAAAAGTATTTATACCGTATATATTCAGTTATGTGCCATGCGTCATACATGCTTAGGCGATCATGTATCTTTCGATACATGACTGACGAAGCAGACTTTTTCGCGCAGTAGGTTGCCATTTCTTCTTGCGGTAGACCAGTTGCCATCCAAGTCTATAGAACCTGGTCTATTCTGTTATTTAGCCATAGCTGGGGGGGAGAAGAGGATTCATACCTTTCCCAAGGCTATTAGCCCGTTAGTGAATTTCAGTCAGTTAT
Organism: Acanthosepion lycidas; assembly: GCA_963932145.1. Lineage (NCBI taxonomy): Eukaryota > Metazoa > Mollusca > Cephalopoda > Sepiida > Sepiidae > Acanthosepion > Acanthosepion lycidas. The sequence continues at coordinate 61,631,280 of OZ010599.1, read as the reverse complement.
ATGCCATGCGGGATACACGCTTAGGCGATCATGTATCTTTCGATACATGACTGACGAAGCAAGAATTTTTCCCGCAGTAGGTTGCCATTTCTTTCTGCGGTAAACCAGTTGCCATCTAAGTTTATAGAACCCGGTCTATTTTGCTATTTATCCATAGCTGGGGGGAGAAGAGGAGGATTCATTATTTAATAAGGGAAATAGCGCGTAAGATAATGTAATGAATTCAACTCCGATTCTAAATTCGAGCCGCTATCCATTACTCCTTTTATATTACTGGCCAAAAATATTTTATTCAAATAATAATTGCATATCAAAGAAATCAATTGTACTCATGTAAACATCGAGTTATGACATATGTGAAAAACATATGGAGAGAAAAGGGAGATCACCGCACACTGTGGGATCATAGTCAAAGAACACCATTGGAAAATTCATAAACTTAAGGAATCAGCACATATGCTAGGCCACAAAAATCTCCTGAGCCGACCAAGCATAGAAATGAATACAATATAGGAACCAGCAATAAGGAGAAAGCGATAATAACAACAAAAATTGCAATATGAGCACTGGTAAATAAAGGGAGCTGGAGACATTTGTAATACCCAGAAATTCATACACAGATTTCCTCAAGAACACGTGGCACAGTGGATAAAGGCGTTAGTTAGATCCAGTAACAGGACCCAAAGACTGTGAGTTCAATACCCGGTTAAGGCAGTCGAGAACTTGGAGAGGGGAATTAACAGGAGATAACTGATAACTGACATCCATTAAACATGGCAAGTGGAACTAGAAGAGGCTGCTGTTCAACAGTTCGACATTCCAACCACCTGAAGAAGGTCGGAGCGTACAACGGCCGAAACGTTGTGATAAGCACTTGGAACTAGAACAGTCTACCCCAGTGAGCGAAATAAAGGATTCAGTTCGACATTCCAACCACCTGAAGAAGGCCGGAGCGTACAACGGCCTAAATGTTCTCATAAATATGGCGACAAAGATGAAGACAATGTAAATAGTGTAAAAATAATATCTCATCTCGGAAATATAGACAGATACTGAAGGATTGGATAAATATGGCGACAAAGATGGGGAAAATAGCCCGAATAATGTAAATAGTGTACATAATACTTCATCTCAGAAATATAGACAGATTCTAAGGACACAGTAAGTAACGACATTTCCAATAACATCAACTTTATATAATCAATAAGCAGTCGTCTTATACTACAGGTATGGGATAAATTCATGAAAATTTGATTTATCGTTTGGCCTTATCTTATCTAAAAGCCGCCTTATACGCAAGTACATATCTAATGCTAAACACCAGGAGAGTGAATTGTTTCCTCGTCTTGACCTGAAGTGGAAAGATTATATTGAATCAATTTCTACGTCTAAAATAAACCGGAAACAGAATCCTAAAAATAAAACAAGTGAGAAAAAAACTATTCATTTTCAAGACACCGGGGAAGAGTTTTAACTGGACGATAGGCGAATCTACCTACTCTTAATGAGGAAAAAATGTCAATAAATTCTAAACAGAAAATAAGGGATAAACCTCTGCTCCTGTTCAAAAGGCCGAGGAGGAAGAGGAACCAGACGATAGGGGCTAGGCTTCCTGACAGACAACTGCATTAATCAACTCTACCAAGAAAAAGTTATTTCGAACTCTGGTCAGTGACTTCAATTATACGTATACGATTAAGTAATTCCACAACAATGGATACTCCTGCGTATGAAGATGAACTACATCCGGCAGCATGACCTCTGATGGAGAGATTAGAGGTTTTGACAAGCATGGAGCCTCCTATTCATTGCTATTATACCAAGGTCGGCCCTAACACAAGATGGTAGCATTTGTTAGGCTACCAGCGATGGGCGAATAATGAACACGCAAACAAAAATCAAAACACCGAAAAAGCTATAAAAGTACATATTTATAGTAAAAATACCAGCAATACATTTTTATGAAGAAATTACAAATATATATTTGTAGTGAAATTACCAACAATATATATTATTAGCAAAATGAACAACAACACATTTTAGAATAATATGACTAATAATGCATTTTTATAGTGAAATGACCAATAATATATTTTATAGTAAAATGACCAAAAACACATTTTATAATAATATGACAACAATACATTAGATATGACCAACAATGCATTTTGTAGTAAAATGACTATCAATACATTTATATAGTAAAATAACCAACAATATATTTTTATAGTAAAATGTACTACAATATATTTTATAGTAAAATGACTAACAATACATTTTATATAAGTATGTCCACTGTTTTCGCGGAAAAACAGCATAGCGGAAAAACAGCATAGCGTAAATGAAAAATGCCACAAACTTAAAGAAAATAAAGTATTATCGTCAAAATGCTTATGTTATTATTAAGATGAAAGAAAAAAGTATTTTTTAATTATTTTTTGATATTTTTTATTATTTTCTAACACGTTCGAAATTTTGGTTAAAGTCTTCTTTTGTTTACGTCATCGCGGTGACGTTAAAATAGTTATTTTTTGCGCTTTTTTCCCGTTGAAAACACATTGATTTGGAAATTCTTGTAAAAATCAAATAATTGTCCGATATTAATGAAATTTTCAGGACTTATTCACAAATGAATTAAATTATTTTTGCGATATTTTGTTTTTAGAAAATTTTGGTAAAAAACATTTTTTTTAAAATATGTTACCCCCCACTTATTTAATTTCATGAAATTTCGCCCAAAACCTTTTTAGCTCCTGAATTTTTTTTTTTTTTGTTGTTAAAAGAAGGAGTCTTTGCAGATGGTAAATAACCTACTTTTTTTTTTCAAATTTGAGCTATTTAACTGAAAATCTTGTCTGAATTGAAAAATAATGAATCCAATAAAACTATGATATTACTTAATTAGAAAAGCTTTTAATTGCTTTTGTAAATAAGTAATATTAAGGACATTATTGTCTGAAGAAATAATTTTTTTCTGATGAATAATTAATTTTTACAAGAATTTTTTCGTTTTTTAAGAAATTTTAATTATAATAATTTATAATAGTTTAACATCGTGTAAAGCTCTGTATTAGGAGGGCTCCTCGATATTATGTAGTAATTAAGTAGAAAAAAAATTGACGAATCCAAAACTGCTAAGTTTAATAAATTTAGTTGAGCTACTTTTTTTAAAAATAATTTTTTTTATGTTGTATGTTTTTACTTAATACATTCCTTATTTCCATGTATGATATACTGAAATTGTCAGTATTATTACAATGTCATGTGATTTAAGGGTTTTGTCCCTTTACGTGGCCTTTTCATATTTTCCGTTCAACTTTAAAAGTGTAAACTTTAAATTTTAAAGTAATTTTTCTTTTTTTCATTTACTATTTCACTAAATAATTTTATTTTATGTATTGTATTTCCATTAGTGTGGCTCATACTCAAATAGAATAATTTTTTTGAAACTCAGACTTTTAAAAATTATGTCATTTATAGTAATCCGTAGTAGCTGTCATCGCTTCGTCAGTCAACAATCCATCAATAGTTGGGTCAGATTAACAGGATCGATCGTTAATAATTGGTTGTATATTATTTTTTTATGCTTTCAAATAAGATTACTTTAACTTTAAATTTTTTAATTTTACTAAGATAACGTGTCAGAATTTTTTTTAAATATTTTCAAAATCGATAAATTTGTGTTTGTTTACAAATTTCTTAAAATTAAGAAAATGGCCGTTTTTAAGAAAATTAAAAAATTTGAAATTAAATTTGACAATCAAATGTATATAGTTTCTATCTGAAATACACCAGAATTGTTTAATTAATAGAAATCATAAATTTAATTATTAAACTTTCATTTAAAGCTAAAATGAAATCTTCAAGAATGTTTTTTCGTTGTAAAAAATTCATTTTAAACTTGAATATAGAAAATTTATGCCGAAATAGTGGAGGTACCTAATTTTATAATAATATGAGAAATACATTTTTATAGAAAATGAGCAACGATACATTTTCATGACAAATCAATGCATTGGCACACGTGAGAATTTTCAGAAAATGCTAGGCTTAATCTCCTTTCTTTTAAGGAGAAACACGTTTTCCTCGTTTGATTTTTTAAGATTTTTTGTTTAAAAATACAGCTAAGGTATTACAATTTAATCATGAAATAATGGGATTCTCTTGAGGCTGTTATAAACTTTGAATTTTCATGTTTACACGTCGACATTAAATAAACGATAACGACCGAAAAACGATGGAGTCCGCCTCTGTCGATGCCTTGCAGTAAATCTAAATGGAACAATCCGTGCAGTTTCTGGTACAATCCTCGACAAAGAATTTGCTTATCTAGCTTGTAAAATCTCGAAAGCTATATAAACACACACATTATAAACTACAAATCAACCATTCACCGTTTCATGGAGTATTGCTGCCATATATGGTCTGGAGCCCCTTCTCTTTGTCTCAAGGGTCTTGATAAAATCCAGAGACGGATATGCAATCTAATGTGCTCTGATCTGGAATTTCGTCTGTAGTCGCTCTCTCACAGACGTGATGTCGCCTCCCTCTGTCTTTTTTACAAATACTTTCACGGTAACTGCTCCGAGGAGCTACTTTCGCTGGTTCCCAGACTTCATGAATTTAAGCGTTCTACTAGGCTGGCATCTCGCTCTCACTCTTTCACTGTCGAAACTGTAGCCGTTTCTTCTACTCCAAAAGCTTCATGTCTCGCACCTCTCGCCTGTGGAACTCCCTCCCATTTTCCTGTTTCCCCAAATATTCAAATGTAATGTCAATCGACGTCTGCAGATGCCTTGATCTATCCTATAATTCTCTTCATCCTTTCCCCTGTCACTCCTCTTTGCTCTAGCTCCAACTCTATGTAACCCCTTGCGTGCTAGTGGCTTCCCACCTTGCTTGGGGTGAAACGCTTTAAAAAAAAAGCGTGGGATGCAGACGACAATGTATCTCTTGTTTGGAAATCTACACTTCCAGACAACATGAAAAGGAGTCTCCTTCAAGCAATTGCTACCTCTTTTCTGTTGTATGATTTCTCCAAATGGACCCCTCGAAACTGGAAAAAAAAATAGATGGAGCCTATAATTGCATGAATGGCTCTGCATGTCACATGCCGAGATCGTATGACCATTGAGCGATTGGTAAACTTCGTCCAGTAACAGACATGATCAAAAGCGTAGAGTCATAGATCCCGGGAATTGCTGGAGAGCTAAAGACGGGTTTGATATTGAAATTCCCTCGAGAGAGCCTAAAAGGCGAAGGGATTATCAGAACGACAAGCCAATACCAATATCACGCAGATGTGTGACATCTCTCTGACCTGCCGAATTTGACGAAGTATAGAATTTGATGGTCACCGAAAGTCACGGTTATTTGTATAAGCAGGTCGAACGGACGATGATGAGAACAGACATAAAACCACAAACCATCGCAAATTGAGGGAATTTACTTTCTTAATTATTTACATCGTATATTTCAAGAGTCTTTCTTTCTTTGTTCACCGAATGGAATACAGAATTTGGAATTCATGACTGAAATGGTCAAATATTTCTGTTTCTCTTTAAAAATTACTAGCAGATTCGTAATCGGTGCCTTGCTGTCATACCTAAGAAGATGGTGCGTCAGGAGTATTGCGGACTGAAAACCTGAACCAGCATGATTTCAATTTATAGCAAGTTCACCAAAGTTGAGAATTTGATTGGAATTAAGTATCCTCTTCAGACGACGTTCATCTGTAGCTTTTGTTTTGAATTTAGAAAGTGCAGCTGGGCCGTTTGGAACAAATTTTCCTGGTTAACATCTCACACCGGCTGCTATCTCTTTTGCCAGTTTCCAACAATAGGTTAATGACGGCTTTTTTTATGCCTCGGATATATCTTAGATCCTTGAAAACCGAGTACTGTAAGCAATCTTTGATAATCGGAAATATTTGTTTTTCAAATTTAAATAACCCACCAATTGTTGCTAAGACGTAAAAAAAAAACCAGAAATAACTTTGCTTTGACTTTGGGACAGCAAATTGATAGCATCTAACCCCGGATGCTATCTCTTTTGCCAATTTCCAACAATACGTTAATGGCGGCTTTTTTATGCTTCGGATATATCCTAGATCCTTTAAAACCGAGTACTGTAAGCAATCTTTGAAATCGGAAATATTTTTTTCAAATTTAAATAACCCACCAATTGCTGCCAAGCCGTACAAAAACAAACAAAAAAAAAAAACAGACTTTGGAACAGCAAATTCATAGCATCTCACTCCGGCTGCTATCTCTTTTGCCAGTTTCTAACAACAAGTGAATGACGGCCTATTTTTGTGCTTTGGATGTATCTTAGATGTTAGAACACCGGGTAATGTAAGCAGTCTTCGAAAATCCGAAATATATTTCAGCATTAAATAACGCACCAATTGTTGGGAAGCCGAAAAATAAAATCGCAATAAGCTTGCCTACCTTCGGGATAGAGGATTGAGAGCATCTCATTCCGGCTGCTATATCTTTTGCCAGTTCCCATCAACACGTGAATGACGGCTTATCTTTGTGCCTCAGATGTATCCCAGATGTTAGAACATCGGGTACTGCAAGCAAGCTTCTATAACGTGAAATTGTTTTCGATTTTAAGTTAAGTCATTGACTTTATGCCACAAAGTGTTGATAAGCCATCAGTCAGTTATGAGCCATGCGTGATACTCGTTTAGACGATCATGTATCTTTCGATACGTGACTGACGAGGTAGGTATTTTTTTTCCCCGCGGTTGGTTGCTATTTCTTTCTGCGGTAGGCCTGTTAACATCCAAGGCTATAGAACCTGGTCTCTTTTGCTATTTACCCATAGCCGGGTGGAGAAGAAGAGGATTCATACTTTTCCCAA
>OZ010599.1:61586913-61619413 GCA_963932145.1 Acanthosepion lycidas | reverse complement strand
TTCGCTTTCTTTTTTTTTAAATACATTTATTTCTCTTTTCTTTCGTCATTTACTTCTCTTTATTTACACAAAATGTCGCTCACTTCTTTCTTTCTTCTTTTCCTCCCCTTTATATATCTTTTTAAATTTGTTTGTATCTTCTTCTCTTTACCAGCTTCGTCTGTTTCTTTCGAAATTAACTTATTTCTCCAGATTTTCTTTCTTTCCTTTTCTTTCTTTTTTAACTTTTTGTAATTCGTTTTCTCTTCTGTTTTTCTTTCTTTCTCCCTTTCTTTCTTTCTTTCTTTCATTCTTTCTTTCTTTCTTTCTTTCTTTCTTTCTTAATTTAATATATTTCTCCTCTTTCTACATTTCCGTCTATGTTTAGTTTCGTTAATTTCGCCTCTCTTTCTTTTTTCTTTCTTTCTTTCCTTTTTCCATTCTTTCATTCTTTTTCGTTCATTCTCTTTCTTTCTTTCTTTCTTTCTTTCTTTCTTTCTTTGTTTTTTATATTTCTCTTCTTTCTGCATTTCCTTCTTGTTTTAGTTTCGGAAGTTTCGCCTCTTTTTATTTATTTCTTTTTTCTTTCTCTCTCTTTCTTTCTTTCTTTCTTTCTTTCTATTTCTTTCTTCTTTTCTTTCTTCTATTCTTTCTTCTTATCTTTCTTTCTTTCTATTTCTTTCTTCTTTTCTTTCTTCTTTCCTTTCTTTCTTTCTATTTCTTTCTTTCTTTCTATTTCTTTCTTCTTTTCTTTCTTCTTTCTTTTCTTTCTTTATTTGTTTCTTTCTATTTCTTTCTTCTTTTCTTTCTTCTTTTCTTTCTTTCTTTCTTTCTTTCTTTCTATTTCTTTCTTCTTTTCTTTCTTTCTTTCTTTCTTTCTTTCTTTCTTTCTTTCTTTCTTTCTTTGCATTTGTTTAATTCTTCCGTTGTTATTCCTTTCTTTGTGTTTCTTTTTTAAATTTGTTTTTTAATTCTATTTTCTTTCTTCTTATCTTTCTTTCTTTCTATTTCTTTCTTCTTTTCTTTCTTCTTTCCTTTCTTCTGTTCTTTCTTCTTTCCTTTCTTTCTATTTCTTTCTTTCTTTCTATTTCTTTCTTCTTTTCTTTCGTCTTTCTTTTCTTTCTTTATTTGTTTCTTTCTATTTCTTTCTTCTTTTCTTTCTTCTTTTCTTTCTTTCTTTCTTTCTTTCTATTTCTTTCTTCTTTTCTTTCTTTCTTTCTTTCTTTCTTTCTTTCTTTGCATTTGTTTAATTCTTCCGTTGTTATTCCTTTCTTTCTGTTTCTTTTTTAAATTTGTTTTTTAATTCTATTTTCTTTCTTTTTTATTCATTGTCTGTTTTAAATTTCATTCTCTTGTCTTTCTTCCTTTCCTTCTCTTAATTTTTAAATTTTTGTTTCTTTCTTCTCCTTCTTTTCTTTTCCTTCTCATTATTTAAACAAACGTTTATTTAATCTCGCATTTTTCCCTCTCCTCTTTTTAAAAATTCATTTATATCTTCTTCTTTTCTTTATTTCCGTCTATTTCTTTTTAAAAATTCTTCTATTTCTTTCCTCTTTATTTTTTGTCTTTTTTTTTTAAATTCTTTCCTTTTTTCTCCATCTTGTTTTCTTTTCTTTTCTTTTTTAAATTCCTTTATTAATTACCCCTTGCCACTTTTCATTCGCTTTCTCGTTTTTTTCATTTTGTTAATTCTCTTTCATCTTTTCTTTTTCTTTCTATTCACATTCGTTTATTTCTCCTTCTCTTTCTTCCTTTCCTTGTCTGTTTAATTTCATTCGCCTCTTCTTTCTTTCTTTCTTCCTTTACTTCTATTTAAATATAATCTCTTTCTTCACCCTATCATGCTTTCCATATTTTTTTTATTTTTAAAAAATTGTCTATTTTTCTTGTTTTTCTCTCTACTTCTCTTTTTTGCAAATTCATTGATCCATTCTACTTTTTTCTTTCTTTTTTAGATTCTTTCTCTCGCTTCTTTCTTTCTCTTTTTTAAAATTCGTTTATTACTTCCCCCTTTTCTATTTTCATTGATTTCTTCTACTTTTTCTTTCTTTCGTTCTCTCTTTTTCTTTCTTTTTTTTCGTTTTAAAAAAATTGTTTATTTCTTCTTCGTTTTCTATTTTCATTGATTTCTTCTACTTTTTCTTTCTTTCGTTCTCTCTTTTTCTTTCTTTTTTTTCTTTTTAAAAAAATTGTTTATTTCTTCTTCGTTTTCTATTTTCATTGATTTCTTCTACTTTTTCTTTCTTTCGTTCTCTCTTTTTCTTTCTTTTTTTTCTTTTTAAAAAAATTGTTTATTTCTTCTTCGTTTTCTATTTTCATTGATTTCTTCTATTTTTTCTTTCTTTCGTTCTCTCTTTTTCTTTCTTTTTTTTCTTTTTAAAAAAATTGTTTATTTCTTCTTCGTTTTCTATTTTCATTGATTTCTTCTACTTTTTCTTTCTTTCGTTCTCTCTTTTTCTTTCTTTTTTTTCTTTTTAAAAAAATTGTTTATTTCTTCTTCGTTTTCTATTTTTATTGATTTCTTCTACTTTTTCTTTCTTTCGTTCTCTCTTTTTCTTTCTTTTTTTTCTTTTTAAAAAAATTGTTTATTTCTTCTTCGTTTTCTATTTTCATTGATTTCTTCTACTTTTTCTTTCATTCGTTCTCTCTTTTTCTTTCTTTTTTTTCTTTTTAAAAAAATTGTTTATTTCTTCTTCGTTTTCTATTTTCATTGATTTCTTCTACTTTTTCTTTCTTTCGTTCTCTCTTTTTCTTTCTTTTTGTTCTTTTTAAAAAATTGTTTATTTCTTCTTCGTTTTCTATTTTCATTGATTTCTTCTACTTTTTCTTTCTTTCGTTCTCTCTTTTTCTTTCTTTTTTTTTCTTTTTAAAAAAATTGTTTATTTCTTCTTCGTTTTCTATTTTCATTGATTTCTTTTAAATTCTTTCTTTCTTTTTTTTAATCCATTCCTTTCTTTCTTTTTTTAAAAAATGTTTATTTCTTCTTCCTTTTCTATTTTCATTGATTTCTTCTAAATTCTTTCTTTCTTCCTTTCTTTCTTCCTTTATTTCTTTCTATTTTTTTTAAATTGTTTATTTCTTCTCACTTTTCTATTTTCATTGATTTGTTTTACTTTGTTTGTTTCTTTTTTTTTAATTCTTTCCTTTCTTCCTTTCTTTCTTTTTAAAATTTGATATTTCTTCTCTCTTTTTTTATTTTTCTTGATTTCCTCTATTTCTTTCTTTCTTTCTTTCTTTCTTTTTTAATTCTTTCCTTTCTTCCTTTCTTTCTTACTTCCTTTCTTTCTTCCTTTCTTTTTTTAATTTCTTTATTTCTTCTCCCTTTTTTATTTTCATTGATTTCTTTCTCTTTTTTTTAAATTTTTTCTTTCTCCCCTTCTTTCTTTTTTTCATAAAATTCGTTTATTTCTTCATCCTTTTCTATTTTCATTCTTTTTCTCCCTTTCTTTTTCTTATCTTTTCCTTCTTTTTTCTTTCTTTTTTAAACTCCTTCATTTAATTTCTTTCTTCGTTTCCTTTAATTTCTTTTGTAAATAAAATATCTCTTCTCTTTTTAATATTTCTACTTTTTTTCATTTTTTAAACTCCTTCATGTCTCTTCGTTCTTCCTTTCCCTCACTTTCGTTTTTTAATTTCCTTTCATTTCGCTTCTCTTTTTTCTTTAACTTTTCTTCGTTTTTTTTTTTTTACTTTTTTCTTCAACCTGAACATAAATTTTCATTTTCCTGGTCTTCCCTGACCCTTTACCCTTCTGTGCACCTCGACTGCGCAGACCCCTTCAATATTGTTAGTCATTATCCTTACGGGAGGCACGTTTCTTAATTTCAATTGCCTACGCACGCATCAACGCTGACACCTCACTTACTCTGTATTTCTTTTTCCATCTCTTTATCTATTTCTGTTTTCTTTAATTGCGTTCAGCCGAATCTGTAATAAATCCATCTTACTGTCGAACTAGTGGCGTCTATTTTCGCATCATACAGCTTCGGAGTCGACATCTTAATCAATCGTGATACGCTGGGAGAGTCAGAACACTAATACGCGGAAATGTAAGGCTAGACGCCATATTGATGCATAATCTTCATCCAAAGACGAATCAGCAATATTATTGGTCCTGATCTGGCGTCTCGGCTTCAGTCACTTTTCCACCGTCGTAAAGTTGCCTCACTCTTCATTTTCTATAAATACCTTCATGGTAATTGTTTTGTTGAGCTCCCCCCCCCCTACCACCACCAATAAATTGTACATATGGGGACTAGTTGTGATGTTCATAGAGACATGGAGGTATTAAGGTGACTGTAGTAAGAATGGTACCGTGCCCCTTCAAGACATAGGCGATCTTGGCTCTCCATAACATCCTGCCCTATGTCGTAGACCTGAGTAAATTTTGTCTTTTTACTATATCTCCACATACCTGTTCTGCCAACAATTTACACGAGCTCGTTAGACAGGTTATACGTTGTTCTTTTTTACTTTTATTTTCTTTTCTTTTTTCTTTTTACTCTGGCTCTCTTGCTTTCAATATGTCCTGCGAGTGTCAAATTCTCCGAACCCCCTGTCCTCATTATGTACCCTAAAAAATTCTACTGTCGCTTTCCGGTGGTACGTCTAAGCGCCCTCTTTGTTACCATTTTTTTTCCCTAAAACTTCGTCGGTTTTTATTGGCCGAATTGAAACCTGAGTCTGCAACTATCCACGCTGAAGGTGACATATTTTTTTTTTTTTTTAATAGGGGTGGGTCTTAGCTCGCTGCAGCCAGCGTATTCCAAGCCCCAATCACTGAGCAAAGGCTGACACGAATTTCAACAGTATAGCACAAGGTTACAAGCATGGGGCACCCAGTGAGGATCAAACACACTACTCAGAAGTAACAGTCAACCAGAACGACTCACTAACTCCCCGACACCGAGGCGCACACAAATAAATGTATTAGGTTGGTGCAAAAATAAATTTCGTTTTCTCACATATGTGAGAAAACGATATTATTTTTGCACCGACCTAATATCAGCTATAATTCCCTTAAATTATAATGGCAATGGTAATATTGAATGTTTCCTTATAAGGAGGCATTCGGCTTTTATTGGTTGGGAAACCAGTGCTACTAATTTTGGTAGTATGGTGACTGTAGTAAGAATGGTAAGTAAGAATGTGTTGTTTTGGTGTAAGGAAAGTTATAGTATGTTTTGGTCAGTGTTTGTGTCTAGCTAAGTTATATGCAGGACAGAAGATGACCAGGCTTCCCCCTCCTCCATTTGGCCATAAAATATACTTGCTCTCCTGCTTGTTGGAAAACTTCTTCTTTGGTTGGAGTCTTTAAACACTCAGGCGAAGTTAAATCTTTCTAATTAGCCTTTAGCCTTCTACCATTTCTTGTTTGTTTTTGGTTTTTTGGGGTTTTTTTGGGTTTTTTTTTTTTTTTTTGTCTTTTGGCAAATTAAGCGCGTAACAGAATACAACCGGGAATAGGACAGGAACAAGTAGGGGTCCGTCAAGGAACGCCACCGGGACAACGAACGCGATATTTACGCTCAGAATGTTATCAGAAAGAAGAATAAAAAAGCAACAGGGCGTGTACTTGTGTTTTTATAGATTACATAAACGCTTTCGATAAACTACTCCACAAAGATCTTTTAGAACTGTTCAGCAGCCTCGATGTAATTTGGGAAAGGTCTTAGAACAATCAAGAACATGTACAGCAGCAAACCGCCTGCATACGGATACAAAATGAGTTTAGCAGCTATACAAAAATAGAAAGGGGTCTAAGACAAGGATGTGTCTTCTCGCCGGACTTAATGTTAAAACGGAAGAAGAGAATCCATTTTCCCCTTCCTCATTTTGGTCTTTTGCCACATTTCTGTAAATATTGCGGAATATCTTCGCTATGGTACTTAGACTTTATGAATGTGAGCGCAGTACTAGATTGGCGGTAAGGTCTTATCAATCTACTGTTGAATTGGCTAAATGTAACAGTAACTTATATGTTAACAGTTTCTTTTCTAGCACTTCTCGCTTGTGGAACTCACTTCCGGCTCCATGCTTTCCAGCCTACTTTGATCTTCAAAGATTTAAATGCAATGTCAGATAAGAAACTGTTAGCATCGTACTTATATGAAGTTGGTGCAAAAATAATGACGCAATAATGTCGTTTTTTAACGTTAAAAATACGTCAAAAAACGACATTATTGCGTCATTATTTTTGCACCAACCAAATAGATACATCTAGTCCTTTTAACTGTAAAATGACGAGACCTTGACCCGTCATGGGTAAGATCCAAATGCAAGGCCTCTGATCAGGAGATTTTGAGGAACGTGGAACCACCTCTTAATTGCTGGTATTCCCAGGTCCACCCTGACCCAAGGTGGTAGCATATGTTAGGGTCCCTGGTATGGGTAAATAGTTAACGCTCAAACTGGGGTCAAAATTCTATGAAAGTGTAAAAATAGGTGTTCATACCAGCAATACATTTTTGTAAAAAAGTTATTACCAGCAATGAATTTTTGAAGGAAAAAATAATACCAGCAATACATATTAGGAGAAAAATATTACCAGCAATACATATTAGGAGAAAAATATTACCAGCAATACATTTTTGGGAAATATATATATATATATATATATATATATATATATATATATATATATATATATATATATTACTAGCAATACATTTTTGGTAAAAAAATATTACCAGCAATACTGTTTTATCATACCTATGGACGATAATGGATATGTCACCATTCACACAAATACAGTAGTGAATGCTGTATGTTTGTCTACAGTTGGAGATTCGTCTCCAGATCTGTTAGTGAAACTCTCTGCCACCGAACTTTGAGGATCCGCAGACGAGGCTATGTCGAAGGGCAGTCTCATGTCGGGAAACATCTACCCGACACCGTTTTCTACGGGGAATTTTTGGCCGAGCTTACGGGCTCGGATACCTCAAATTAAATTCGGCCTTGAGCCACATCTGACCGCGTGGGGCAGTTGGTAAATATCCTTCCGTTAGGCACTCATTGTGGAATTCACTTCTAACAGTTGACTACTACGTCTACGCGCCGCTAGCGTATCTTATATGTGCTGTTCTTGTCTTAAGTATTATCATTCATTACCAACCTCCGTTTGATTATTCTATTCAGTAACCTTCCCTGGGTTAAAACAAATACATTTTGAAAAAAAAAAAAAATATTACCATCAATAAAAATCTTGTCGGCATTAAATCGCCCAGTGAGGTTAATATGCTGTAAAACAAACCAAACCAAATCGAGATCTTGCCGCCAATCTGGTAAAGTCCTTAAATTTATAGTGTAGGTACCAACGAGGAAAATCTATCAGAACAATTAAAATAGAATTATTCATAGAAAAGTGCACTGGGGTCCTACATACCGGTAAATATCAATTTATCGTTTGTTTTTTTTTGCCACAAATGGAACAAGTGGCAAGTCACTCAATCCGATAGACCGCATTTACCGATTAGAGCTTTCTGTTTATACGTACATAAGTCTTTTTTTTTTGTTTTTGTTTTTTTGTTTTTTTTTTTTTTTCTAAGCGTTTCACCCCAGGCAAGGCGGGAAGGCACTAGGACGCAAGGGTTTACAGAAGATTTTGAGAAAGATCAGAGAGAAGTGATAAAGGAAAGGATGAGGAGAAGGATAGTGGATAGATTAAGGCAACTGGAGATGTCGATTGACATTACATTTGATTTGTTGGAGATTATAGCTCTCAGGGAAACTGGAATAGGGAAAGGAGTTCCACGGGCAAGAGGTGCGAGATATGAAGCTATTGGAGTAGAAGAGACGGTGACATTTAGTAGTTTCAACAGTGAAAGGGTGAGAGAGGGATGCCAGCCTCGTAGGGCGCTTGAACTCATGACGTCTGGGAACCGGCGAATGCAGCTCCTCGGAGGAATTGCCATGAAAGTATTAGTAAAAAAAAAAACAAAAAAAAAACAGAGAGAGGCGACGGCGCGTCTGTGAGAGAGTGACTGTAGACGAGATGCCAGAACAGGTCCAATTATATTGCATATCCTCTTCTGGGGCCTATCAAGAACCCCGGGGCAAACAGAAGGGGCTCCAGACCATATATGGCAGCAATACTCCATGCAAGGGCGAATTGTTGATTTGTAGAGCTGAAGGATCGATTTCGGGGAGATTGCAAGTCTAACTGAACAACCCTATATTGAATGTTACACAAGCGAGAAGTGCAATAGAAGGAACTCTTACCATAGAACTTACTGTTACATCGTGACATTTCAACTGTAAAAAAAAATTCAAAATATTTAACAAAACAAAAACGAGCACTTTCGGAAACTGAATGGTGTCGACTTGCTCTTTGTCGACAAAGAGTTTATCGTTCGTACATCTTCAGTGCTCATGTCAATATATTTCTGCTAATAAATAATTATAACCGAAGATTTTATTTTTATAATTCCATCCGCTATACCTAACTATGTATAATTCAATTAGTAAGAATATTGTTTTAGTCTGATAAAGATTTTTTGATGGACAAAACAAGTTACAGAGATTTTTTTATCTATTTTATCATTAACTTAGCTTACAAGAGTCGCTGTAATGGTTAGCAAGACTGCTTCACCAGATCATTTCCGACTGAATAGTGAGTTCGATCCTCACTGGGTGCCCCATAATTTCGGGCCATTTAGGAAATCACCATACCTTTCGAATGATATTTGCCAACGGAACTCTCTCAGGCTTGAATTTGAACTCAATATGCGAGTCCCATTTTCCGTGTCGACCGCCGTCCAAGCAGACTTATTTAAGAATTAAAGCACTGGCGAAATTCATTCAATATTGTCTAATTCTAACCCCCTGTAGACCTAAAATCATTAAAGATATATATTCGAAGCCTAAACGGAAAATCATGCCGATGAAGCGACCCTGACTCGGACGAAGACAGATTAAACGCCTATAGAGTGTAGCTATCGTACAACTATGGTAGGTAAGGTAATCTAACGCACCACTCCAAGAAGAGTGATTTCGATCCTTACTGTAAGCGTCAATATTATAACGTTCTACTAAACTAAAAGCATCAAGGACAAACGAGGCCTTGCTTTTGTGGACTTTTCTAAAGATCCAATGACGGTAGAAGCAATATTCAAAGCAAAAAATGCTAGACTTAAAATTTGTAAGATAGATCCTGGCGAGAAAAATTGTCTAGCTCGACACAGTGAACCAACTTTCTTTTAATATATTCTTTTCCTTTCATACTTATGTTTACTTATGTAGCCCAAATAACGTAGAATCCCTCACATCCGGAATCCTTTATATCCGGAATCCCAGATATCCGGATTCCCCCATATCCGGAATCCCGCATATCCGGACATGATTTTAATGCGTATTTTTGAACTGTTAGACTTATATGTAACTGATTTGAAAGTTCAGCTTTCCAGGAAATTTACTTTGGATAATTGCTTATGCTTATTTCACTCTAATGGCTTCTATTGGTCGGAATAAGAGGAAAAAGAACAACTTTGAAGTTATCGCAAAAAGTGGAAATTTGAAACGAACTATACGCTGGTGAAAGTTCATTGTAACAAGTGGCTATGAAATCTTCCAAAGAAACTATTCTCCCGCGTTCAGACTGTAAAAATGAACAAGGAAATAAAAAAAAAAAAACATGACTCTGATGAAACCTGAACTGAAGCTGTTGAAAATGTTGTCCGTTTTATGGAAAGAAAACCAGCATTCAGCTATGTCGATTGCAATAACGCACGCAGAGTTAAAAAGTGGCTTTCGTTTAAAAAATTTCAAGAACAAAAGCAAAATGAAATAGGGAAAAACTTGAGAATGACATTAGAAGACAAAGAATCATCAGACAACAGCGATTAAAAAATCCTCGTTACATTATTTGTTTTGCATACGCGGCATACTTAATTTAAGGAATTTTCATTAACATTATATAACTTTTTTTTCCTTAAAGTCAATTCTGTTATATTTCACTCACCATTAGCTTAAAACACTGAAAATTAATGTTAAACTTGATTTCAATTGTTTTATTTTAATCTAAATATAACCCCTCATATCCGGACTTTGTAACTAAGTCCTCATATCCGGAAGGCCTTCGTAGTCCGGTTATCAGGGTTTATACTTTATTTACATAACCATATTTTAGAAGTTGTGCTTTCTTCCAAAACTTTTGGCTCTTACGTAAATCATTCTAATATTATTAACAATGTATAAGTGATTATTAAATTATCGCTGTCGACGGAACAGGAAAAGTAGACTTATGTCTAATGTAATGTTAAAATAAACACGTGATGAAATGAAATTTCGGATGAGACACTTGCAGGTATTTAGTTGTTTAATTTCTCACTGTGGAATGCGTTTTTATTAAATTTATCAAAATAATTAACAAAGTCACACAACCTACAATATTCATGGTTCCAAAAAAGGTTTTTCAAAATGCCGTCAGAAGAATCATCTTCACGGGCTTTGGAGGATGAGAATTGCTTTTAATTAAATTACATCATTATTTCTTTCTTTTTTTTTTTTAATGGCCTTTTATTGTCATAGAGCTGAACGGCAAGAAATATACAGATGTGTCAGTATTCGGTAACATAAAATGACGCTAACTGTATGCTGTACCATCTAAAGTTCACTTTAATGTACTGATTAAAGAGTATATTCACCTTTTTTATTTGTTATTTAACACAATGCTTACTTGTGCTACTTACATTATTCGGAACGTTATCCTCATCTTCATTGATATATTCACAACATTTCGGCCGTTGTACGCTCCGATCTTCTTCAGGATCTGTCTATATCTCTGAGATGAGGTATTATGATTATGTGCATTATTTATATTATTCGGAGTGTTATCCTTATCTTAATTGCAATATTCACAACGTTTCAGCCGTTGTACGCTCCGGCCTTCTTCAGGATCTGTCTATATTTCTGAGATGAGGTATTATGATTACTTACATTATTTATATTATTTGAACTGTTTTCCTCATCTTCATTGCTATATTCACAACATTTCGGCCGTTGTACGCTCCGGCCAACAGGATCTGTCTATATCTCTGAGATGATGTATTATGTTTACTTGTATTATTTACATTATTCGAACTGTTATCCTCATCTTTATTGCCATATTCACAACGTTTCGGCCGTTGTACTCTCCGACCTTCTTCAGGATCTGTCTATATCTCTGAGATGATGTATTATGTTTACTTGTATTATTTACATTATTCGAACTGTTATCCTCATCTTTATTGCCATATTCACAACGTTCGGCCGTTGTACTCTCCGACCTTCTTCAGGATCTGTCTATATCTCTGAGATGAGGTATTATGATTACTTGTATTATTTACATTATTCGGTTTTGTTATGCTGTTCTTAAATTGCCACATTCCCAACGTTTCGACCGTTGTACGATCTGGTCTTCTTCAGGTGACTGGACTCAACTCTCCAAGTTGATAAAGACGTTGGTTAGATCCCGTGACTAAACCCAAAGAGTTGTGTTTTCAATACCAGGCAATGGTGAACTAAAAAAAAAAAAAAAAAAAAAAACATGGAGATAACTAAAGGGAGATAACTAAGACATCGAGAAGAGGCATGGCACGTGAAAGTAGAACAATCTACCTCAGTGGACGAAATAAAGGGTTCGATTCGAAATCCCAGTCACCTGAAGAAGGCTGGAGTGTACAACGGCAGAAACGTTGTGAATATGGCAATGAATATGAGGATAACAGTGCGAATAATGGAAATAGCTTAAGTAATCATAATACCTCATTTCAGAAATATAGACAGATATTTTCACAATGCTTTCAAATGACGGGGGGCCTTTCATTATTTGACTGGGTGGTTTGTTGATTTTGTTTAGCGGCATATCAACCTTTAGGGGTTATTTAATACCAAATTCTAAATATTTTCTACGTAATTTTATGCTTTCAACTACAGATATTTCATATTCTTTTTTTTTTTTTACTTTTAGAATATGTTTTTTAATGTTATGTTTTTAAATATACAGACAAACCTCTCAACAACGGACACTCCAACATCAATATATGGATGTTATGAGTGGCGTCGAACAGAAATTTGTAGAGATACCAGCTGTATACAACCGCTTTTTAAGATTAATCGTTAAAATGGCTATGAGCAAATGAAGCAACGGACAAAATTTGCAGGCATAATAAAAATAAAAATTCAAAATCTACAGGAAAAAGAAAACTTACAAATAGACAGCGATGTATTAGTTCTCAAAGTGGCCGCTTGGCGGCGGTGGCGGCCCTTTCAAATGTAAACAAAGACGGTTGCATGAGTAAGTAGTTGTGAGGAATCTATTATTTTGGTTATTTTGAGAAAATATGTTAATTTTTCTAGCATTGAAACAGAGGAAAAGTGTAAAAAGGAAGCTACAAATTAGAACTTCTTCCCATCTAAGGACAATCGGCTTTAACGGACCACACTTCCCCTATTAGTCCGTTGATGAGAGGTTTGTGTTTATATTTTGTAGATCGTAAAATGTTTTATTTGTAATTTTACTCCAAAAATGTATTTTTATTATAATTTAGTACTCAGTTGATTGTCAATTTTTTTAATAAAATAGTACCGTTGGTCAATTTATTATAAAAATGTAGTGTTGATTTTTGTTTTGGGGTTCACTATTTGCTTATAGCTAGGACCCTAACAGGTGCTTCCACCCCGGGTCAGGTTGAACCTGACAATAGCAGCAATAAAAAGATGGTTCCACGCTCCTCAAAATCTCCAATCCTTCGATCAGAGGCTTTTCTGTCAGATGTAGTTTATTGTCAAACCCAGGAAGATTCAATGTTCGACAAATATATACTTGACTAATATCTTCATCTTTTTATTTTGATCTTTTACATTCCTCTCGGTTGTCCGCTGTTCTGAGATTATGAATTTTCATTGGTCGAAATATTTTCTAAGATGGAGGTTCTTCATTTTCGACGCGTTTACTTGACTGACAACTTCATTTTCTTCCATAATGTTTTCAAATATTCGAGGTTCTGACTTTATTTCATTATACAACATGGACTCTTGCAGCATGGCTTCTTAATTTTTATTGCTATGGCAATTCTTTATTATTTTCTAAGTTGAAGTCTTTCTATATTTTTTCTTGGCTAGTGTATTCTTTGTCTTATTTGCCCCATTGTTTTCAACTGACTGCAGTCTTTTCATTATTTCTCGAATAAAATCTTTATTTTTTTTCTTGTTATTTCTACAATGCTTTTATCTGTCTGAGCTTATTCGATAAAGACATTCAGCATTCAACATGTTTTCTAGACTAAATATGTTAGTTTTCATAATTATTTTAAGATAGTCTGAGGCTCCAAATGAAAATTTTCCTTGTTCGCGATATTGTATTTGCAAATATTTTTCGTTATGGATCAAAATGCCTGCAAGTGTCTGGAGATGTGAGATTAAATATATTCATTTTTTTTTTTCATGAGTATCACGTGTCTTTATTCATGTCATTTTTCTGTTCCAGGAAATAGGACTCAAAATAAAACTTTCCATAAACGAATCTATGATCTGGAATTGAAATGAGAACAGTGATGGCGACTACCACTAAATAATATAGGATGAGAATTTAGTAAATACTAAACAATACAAATAACTCGATGGATGGATGGATGGATACATTATAACAGCTTTAGTATAGGAGAGAAATAAAACTGCACATAGAACTGCACTAGAGATAGTTTCGCACAATACCGCCAATTGCTGCAAAACATTAGCTTGGAAACTCGATTCTTTTTCGAGATTAAATATTTTTCATTTTTTATCAAAAGTATCACGTGTCTTTATTCATACCATTTTTCTGTTCCATGAAATAGGAGTCAAAATAAAACTTTCCATAAACAAAACTACGATCTGGAATTGAAATTTAAATAGTGAAGGCACCTACCACCAAAAACTTTAAGATATGAATTTAGTAAATATTAGGTTGGTGCAAAAATAATTTCGTTTTCTCACATAGTAACATATGTTAGAAAACGAAATTATTTTTGCACCAACCTAATACTAAACATTGCAAATAATTCGATGGATGGATGTAGTCATTATAACAGTAGAGGAGAGAAAGAAAAAACTGCGCATAGAACTGCACTAGAGATAGTTTCGCACAATACCGCCAATTGTTGCAAAACATTAACTTGGAAACTCGAATCTTTTTCGCAATAAATCCTCCTCAGATCGAGACTTTCATATGGATGTTATGAATGGCGACAAATAAAAATATGTAGACTACCAGGTGTATAAAATTGCTTTCTAAGATCAATGGGTAAAATTGCAATGAGCGAGTGAAGCCTTGGTGAGTTCCAACAGCAGCAACAGCTAAAATGGATATCATAAGTAACTCGAAAAAAAAAAACGATGACATAAATAAGATGTTGACACTCTGCAATACTTCAAATAAAGGTTTAAAAGGGAAAATCCCCCATGAATACTGGAAAGTGCTATAACAGCTACTGGACTTGAAAAACCTATTTTCCTGAAAAAAAAAACTTTTAAATTTATCTTTAGTTGAGTTACGAAACGTAATAAACTGAAAGTGAGTTATCCAGAAAAGGAATGGCACGTAGAATTCGAACAATCTACCCCCGTGCACTAAATAAAGGGATCGGTTCGAAATTCCAGTGTATATCACCTGAAGAAGGCGAGAGCGTACAACTGCCGAAACGTCGTGAATACTCCAGTAAAGACCATGACAACAGACCGAACAATGTAAATAGTGTAAATAGTTACAATACCTCATCTCAGAAATATCGACAGATGCTAAAGAAGGTCGGAGCATACAACGGCTTAAACGCTGTGAATATATCAATAAAGAACAGTCTGAACGATGGATATAGTTTAAGTAGTTACAAGAACTCAAATACCTAAGTTACTCGCTGTCACCCCAAGCAAGGCAATGCAGATACTATCATGCAGGGTGTCGGGGAATTAGAAACAGAAATATTAGTAATTAGTAGAAAGAGAAAAAGTCAATCGAGAGGACAGTAGATAGTGATTGACATCTCACCACCTTTCTCGTATTGTGCTTAAATTCATACAGTCTAGGTACCATAGTGAATATCTCACCCGAAAAATTATCATGACAGTATTTATAGAAAAGGCACGGAGAGCCAACGTTATAACGGTGGATAAGTAAGTGATGCCGAGCCGCTAGATCAGGACCAATAATATTGCTGATTCTTCTTTGGATCTTATCAAGGAGCTCTAGGTAAATAGCAGGGACGCGGGGAATGGTAGAAATATTCTAAGCATGGATGAATGGTAGACTTACAGATATGCAAGATAGATTCACGAGAGAAGAATTCTCTCGCCCGACACAGTTAACCCGTTCTTTAGCTGCTGATCGAGCAATGGATTTAAGATAGCCTTTCTACTTCACGTCGGCTGAGAAGGTTAACTTAAGAAGTCTGAATTATTCACTTCCCTGTAGGATAGAAACAGCTACGCTGATGGAAGATAGGTTTCTGATGATTAATAAAGAGAAGTTTAGTTCTGGAGGCGTTAAAATCGACAAGCCATATTTTGCCTTGGTTAACGACGTTTTTGAGGTCGTTTTCTACATCAGCTGTCATTTTGACATTGTCTGACTGACCAGCCTTACTCTCAATGCAGGAGTAAATAATAGTGTCGTCCGCATAGATGCCAAGTTGAGAGATGATATAATCGTTTATGAAGATTAAAAACAGCGTAAAACCAAGGATGAAGCCCTGGGGCACAGCCGCATTTGTACGAAAGGATCTAGACGAGCAGTCGTTCAGGAGAAATTTCATTTCACGATTTAATAGGAATGATTAGATCAGCTGAAAAAAAAACCAAAAAAACAAAACAAAAAAACAAAAACAAGACGTGGGTGGTTATGGCTCCCTACAACTTCCTACCATCAGTAGCTATAAAACTTGCTTACTATCCATCCAGTATCATTTTTGCCAGCCATTCACACAAGATCGTTAGGTAGGTTAATCGATGTTTCCCTAACTCCCTCTTGATTTCAATACACCATGTGAGAATCGAATTCTTCAAACCATTTTGGGAGTGTCCAATTTTTTAAACCATCATGTGAGTATCGAATTCTACACACTATCTTGCGTATGTCCGAATCACCCAAACCAATATGTGATTGTCGAATTCTTCAAAATATCTTGCGTATGTACGAATCACCCAAACCAATATGTGATTGTCGAATTCTTCAAACTATCTTGCGTATGTCCGAATCACCCAAACCAATATGTGATTGTCGAATTCTTCAAACTATGAAGTAAGTGTTCAATTCTCAAAACCATCATGTGAGTATCGAATTCCCAATATCATCATGTGAATGCGCGAATTCATCAAGCCAACGTGTGTTTGTCGATTCTCCAAACCAACATTTGTGTATCGAATTCATCAAAACCATCATGTGAATGGCATTGTAGCGCTCATATCCGCTTTCACTGGAACATTTTCCCTCTTCCAGAACTTCACCTTCATTTGAGCTAATTATCACAGGTGTTATCGTCACCTCTGTCTGTCAGTGTGTCATATATCTGATCAAAACAAACCCGACCTGTAATGATTAACTTTGTATCACTCATTTCAATGAATAATTATTTTATTAAATGAAAACATGACTTATGATTAGCAGGGTAAGGAATTATCTAAAGACCAACCACACCCAAGCTCAAAATTTCAACTCCCCCACTATACTCCAAAAGTGATACAAACTTAAAAATTTATGGTATCGCATTTTTTAACACGAAAGAAAATTTTTCTTTCTTAGAAATAAAAATTAGATCACCAATCCATCTTTGACAAAAGTGATAGTATCATACAACCAGTCATAGTATATGATATAGTATAAATGTTGCGTCAACTTGATTCTTGACTTCATAAAATATTTTCAGTATTTACATTATGCGGACCATTGTCCTCATCTTTGTCGCCATATTTGTCACAACGTTTCGGCCGTTGTACGCTCCGGCCTTCTTCAGGTGGTTGGAATTTCGAACTGAACCCTTTATTTCGATCCCTGGGGTAGACTGTTCTAGTTCCACATGCCATGTTTGATGGATGTCAGTTATCAGTTATCTCCTGCTAATTTTCCCTGGATAACTGATAACTGACATCCATCAAACATGGCACGGGGAACTAGAACAGTCTACCCCAGGGATCGAAATAAAGGGTTCAGTTCGAAATTCCAACCACCTGAAGAAGGCCGGAGCGTACAACGGTCGAAACGTTGTGACAAATATGGCGACAAAGATGAGGACAATGGTCCGCATAATGTAAATACTGTACATAATACCTCATCTCAGAAATATAGACAAAATATTTTGTTGTTTTTATTGACGAATGCTGCTAATTTCAGCATCGCTTTCTGATTCTAAGTATACGTGTCTGTTTTGTTTCCATTTATCCTAAAACTTTGTCGTTGCTCAGGTCCGGTCGAGGCCATGCTCAGCACCCTCCTGTAGAACCACATATCTGTTTTCTGCTTCTTCATCTGTGAAGAGATTGTCCAGCATTCATTACCATATAGGAGGACAGACCTTGCATGACAGTTCAGCACTGTTTTCTTTGTTCCTAACAACAACAAAAGATGATGCTGTTTATTAATACTTTGCTTATCTTTTGGAAGGCATCTTTCGCTATCCAAATGCACTGCTAAATCATTTCCCAGATATTTTAATTGCACTTGTTTGATTTTGTTTCTTTCCTCGCATTCAGGCATCTTCAATGAATGTTTAATCCTTTCTTCTCGCTTTCTTTCTTTCTTTCTTTCTTTCTTTATCTTCTGTAGGATTTCTTATAAGTAACCACTCGAGTCCCAGGATGCCAGTCTCTAGATAATCCCCATTACAGACATCTGCTCAGGAACATATTTGTTTCTTCAACACCCAGAGAGGTGGCTTATACTGTAAGTATGCGATATTAGTTACAGTTTCTACGACAGAACGCATTATCTAGCATAATCCGAACAAAGCTAGCACGCTCAACTCCTCGATCACGATGACTTGTGATTTCATGCTAGTACAAGCAAATCCGTTTAACAAATTTCATTCACAAGGCTTAGGTCAACACGTAGTATGGTTTTCACGCACTTTCTACAGATGCTGCACACTGGGATCGCCTCCCCATACATATAGTATGCGCTTAATAAAGATGGTCATTGATCCCAACCAAAAAAAAAAGAAAGAAAAAAAAAAAAAGAAAGAAAAATTCACGGAAGTATTAAGTTGGAACCTTCCAGTATCCGGATGTTAGAATATGTCAGCTGGTATATATAAAAAATAAAATATGTATATGAAGGCACAGTTCATGACGTCATTCAGATTGTCTGTGTTTTAGCTGGAAAATGGTGTACGATCTTCATTCTAAATAGAGAAATAACAAGAAAACCAAAATGTATGACATTCGGTTAAAATGTAGTTGTATCTATCGATTTTCAAAAATCAAAGGCAGAATACCGAAGAGAAATGAAATCTTTCAAGAAGTCACATTTCTAAGGAATCAACCATGGTAAGATTCGAACCCGTGTCTCATAATCAGGAAATGAACGTTCTCCCCTTTCGACCACGTGTCCGTGGGAGATCGTATAGTTCTCCGCTATATAGAAGAACCCCTATTACGTAACAGTTCAGTAGTCTTTCCTTTGTTTCTAAAGATTTTTTTTTTGTGTGTGTTTTTTAAGACTGCTTAGTTTTTGGAAGACATCTTTCACTGTTTCAATCGCTCTTCAGATTTCGATGTCAGGTTTTTCATCCTCTGTTAAAACACTTCCCTGCTACGGATATTATTATTATTATTATTATTGTTACACTTGTAAAATCCTCTGTACTGAAGTTTTTTCAAACGTCGTTATTGGTTCCATATCTATTAGCACTGAATTCGCTTTCTGTTTGCTTATAGGCAATGTACACAAACCGTTTTGGCAGATGCCAGGTAAACCCGATACCAAAAGCCACAGTGTAGCGTAAATACAGAAGTAAGATAACTAAACAGATGTATCAGTGCACTTTATAACCTTTTTTATATTTTTTACCCCGTCCCAGCATTCCGCGCCCAACGTCTCTTCGTTGTCCGCTTCATCTGAGATATGACGCCGGTGTTATCGTTGGACTAAAATTAGCCAAGTAAATCCCCGCGAAGGTCACTGTCTTTTTCTGGGCAATGAGTACATCCTACCAGTACCAGAAAAAAAAAATGCGCTTAATAAAGATGGTCATCGACCCCAACCAAAAAAAAAGAAAAAGGAAAAAGAGA
Organism: Acanthosepion lycidas; assembly: GCA_963932145.1. NCBI lineage: Eukaryota > Metazoa > Mollusca > Cephalopoda > Sepiida > Sepiidae > Acanthosepion > Acanthosepion lycidas. Next base: position 61,600,201 of record OZ010599.1, on the reverse strand, counting down.
ATTTAATACAGCAAACAAAATTCGCGGAAGTATTAAGTTGGAACCTTCCAGTATCCGGAAGTTGGAATATGTCAGCTGGTATAAAAAAAAAATAAAAAAATAAATAAATGAAGGCGGAGTTCATGACGTCATTCTGATCGTCTGTGTTTTAACTGGAAAATTGTGTAAGATCTTCATTCTAAAAAAAAAAGAAATATCAAAAAAAAAAAAAAAAAAATGGATACCATTCGGTTAAAATGTAGTTGTATCACTTGATTTTCAAAAATCAAAGGTAGAATACCAAAGAGAATTGAAATCTTTCGAAACAAGTTTTTTAAAAGAATTCTCTTCTCTTTCAGCCAATGCTTTTTTTTTATGAAGACAGTCGATGTGCTATCGCAAATACCATTATTATTATTATTATTATTATTATTATTATTATTATTATTATTAATATTAATATTATTATTATTATTATTATTATTTAATTTTTTTTGATTTTCAAATCAAAATATATCATTTTTCGCTAATTCGCAGCTTACGACTTTTCATTGTTGCATTCCAATTTTTAAAGACAAAGCCTCTCTATGAAGTAAATTTTCTGATTTATAACTTTCGCCGAAAATTTCTTTCTTTCATTGCAATGATTTTGCTCGTATAACGTCGAAAATAGTTATCACGCTTTAAGAATTTGGAATTTTTTTTCTTTTTTCTATTTGAAAGTTCGATTTCAACAGTCGCATGTTATAAAAGACTTCTAAACACAAACTATTCTGAAAGCATTAAAAGTTGTAAAATTCATCTTTAGAAGATAAGTTTTCATTACGAATTTAAATGAATATTATTCATTTATTAAGTGAATTTACCTCGCTCTTAATGACCAGCGGCCATTTGTAAGTAATTTACTGTCTTAACTACTCCGATAATTAATGTGTAAAGTTTCTTACGAGAATATTTTGAAATAAAGGTGGTGAAAAAGATATATGCACAAAAAAACGGAGACCGGTTGATTTGAAATGCAAGATAACAAAAGCAAAATCACAAAAGGAAGTTTTAAGATAAGATTTTCTCTTTCTAGAAGTAAATTGCATGGAAAACGAAATGTTAATAAATGTATTCGATTGTGACTTGGCTGTGTAATGTGTTTTAGTGTGAAGCGTTCACAGCCCTTTTTGCATCAGTGCGAAAAGTTCATGTCACATACTTCGAAAGAAAACAGGAAGAGTGTTGCGTTGTTTTTTTTATATTACCAAGGCTGCTGCTGATACTATGTTTATTAAGGCACTACTGTAAGAACAAATTATTGTAATTAATTACATTATTTATTGTTATTAATTTATATGCCGATTATTGTCCTCATTTTTATTGTTATTCTCACTTTATCGCCTCCTGGTATGGGGAGTTATCATTATTTTACAATATTTACATTAAGGCTATTGTTGTTATTATCATCTGATCGCCTTCAGTCTGAATTTCTGGGATGAGGAATTAACATTGTCAGCAGTTTCAACTCCGAATTGAACAAACGCATTAGTCCGCTAGGTGATTTGAAGAGTGAATTAAAACATAGGTTCGTGAAGTCAGTTACATAGTAATTGTGAGTTCAATCCCTCGGTTGGGCAGTGTGTACTCGGGATCAGTAGAAATGGCGAGCATAAATTACTTCTAAAAGTAAGGACTAGATAAGATATTCTTGCTTATGGCTAGTGGAACAAGAACAGTCTACACCTGTAGATTAAATAAAGGGTTCAATTCAGACTTACCTGAAGGTTACACGTAGTAAGATGCATCTGATGAAGGTCGGAGGGAACAACGGCCGAAACGTTATGATGAAAACAACAAAAACGAATAGGGGGAAATAGTCAGCATATAAATAGTGTAAAATAATGGTAACTCCCCATCACAGGAATTCAGAGCGAAGTCGATCGGGGGATAATACCAACAAAGACGAAGACAATAGGCTTAAAGGATATAATAACTTCACATCCCGGAAATTTAGACATGAGGCGATCAAGTGAGAATAACAACAAAGATGGGGAATTTATCTGAATGTTCTATGTGCAGAGCCAACCAAACTTTTTGAAGGGCGGAATACAGAGACCTGGTGCAATACATGACACAAGGTCCCCAAACGACCCAACGCAGGTTGTGAATACAGAGATGTCCATCTAAGGCTATAATACCCAGTCTGTCCTGCTATTTACCCATAGCTTGAGGGAGAAGAAGAGCATTCCTACCTTTCCCAAGGGTATTAGCGCATAAGTGAATGTAAGGGATTCGATTCCACAATCCAAGCCACTATCCACTACTCCATCGTGACTCATATATATATATATATATATATATATATATATATATATATATATATATATATATATATAGATATATTGATTGATTGATAGATTGATTACTGGTTCTCCCATTGTTTTCGACGTATGAGTGTCTTACACTTTAGTCTTCATGCATGTTTCGTATGAGGCAACAACCCTGTACGGGATTTGCAAACAAATCCACACGCAGGGGATACTGTTATATATATATATATATATATATATATATATATATGTGTGTGTGTGTGTGTGTGTGTGTGTGTGCTCGCGCGCGTGTGGGTGCGTGTGTGTGTGTGCGTGTGTGTGTGTGTGTAAATTACAGTTAATGAGATCCAAACGATTTACCTCATACAGATGATCATTTCATCCATGGGAAAGTAGTTTTTCCTTGGACTTATCAATGCAAATCCATTTACTAAAATGAATAAAACGTTTCTTATATGCTCTTGAATAAAATTATTTTGAGCTCTCCTTTGTCGATCACTTTTGATGTTTTATATGAATAGGATCTACTTGGATTACTTACCCAGAGGCTTTTTTACTTGTTCTATATATATATATATATATATATATATATATATATATATATATATATATATATATATATATATATAAGCAAATATATGGATATAGATCCGACAGTATGAAGAAAAATATACGGAAAAAGCAAACAAAAATCCTTATATGCAATTATGTTGTTTTAATGTTAATATAATGTCAACGTCGGACGTTTCGGTCTAATAAACCATCTTCAGGACATATTCATAAAATATAATTAACATTAACAATTCAACATGACAAAGACGATGGACATAAGAACAAGACTGGTATTTATTGGTACAAAAAGTACAAATTGTGGCACGAGGCCAATAAAGGGGAGGGTTAGAGGCTGGTCAACACTAACTATCTTATACCTAGCTAATCAGATTCGCGACCCATTCGTACATTACATTTTACCCATTCACCAAAAGAACTCGTCCATCACCGAACAATCCTTCAACCACCATAATACCACGTGCTCTCAAGGGAGACCTACCAAAATCGCGCCCCATACCATGAAAATTCTAATGATGATATATATATATACAATTCTAATAATGATAAAATGAGAGGGGAGGGAAATGAACCCAATAATAAACTTAAAATAAACACAAATACAAACTAAACATTATTGATGTTAGTAGGGAACGTCCAACCCATAAAACAGAGAGGCCGCTGTATTCTGCCCAGGGGACAAAATCAAGAGACGCTATCGCTAAGGGTGTGGGAAAAAGTATAAAATATTAGGCTGGAATGGGAAAATATAAAACTGACCCATTCGAGATGAAAATGGGGCGGGGGTCAAAACAAACTGGGGAGGATGGGAATCTCGACTTGGATCATAACCAAAGAACGGCCGGGATGCAGGCCAGGAACAACACTTACTCACATTAACTAGGTACAGTGAAGCTTGTCTAACCTAACCAAGGTGAGGGTTCCACAGGAAGCCACCCTGATGTGCAAAAGGTTGACCTAGAAGAGAAAATCAAGGCTAGCCCCGTTCACACGAAGCAAGCTCGATTCTTTTAGCTACCTTTCGTTAAAGACTGTCGAATGCAATCGTTTTCTATCCGATCTAATGTTCATCTTGAGCTGATGCTCAAAGAATCGAATTAGATCCGAATGAGAAAGACGATTGCCTCGCAAGACTTCCTCCTTTCGCGTCGTCCAAATCACCATTCGAGCCGTGGCTATCAGCGTCAGAAACACCATCCATTTCATCCCGGAATACGGGGGCGACACATTGTCACACGCGTATGCGCGATCAATGGACACAAGCTGTTCGGGAGCGAGACGAGCCGTCAGCTCGCCGACATGGTCCCATAATGGGCGGACCTGGGGGCAATGGTAGAAGGCGTGCGCAGCCGTTTCTTCTAAGCCAAGGCCACACCGTTCACAGTCTGGCAAATCCGCCAAGCCCCATATGAAAGCCTTGTCTTTGAGAGGCAGCCGATTCCGAGCCAATCGCTAGCTAAGCGAAAACTCAGGGTTACTGAGGTAATCCGCCGCTGGCGCCCAAGACCAGTAGGAGCAATACTCCTCCTCCGACAAGCCGAGCGTATCTCGTAGGAGATCCTTCGCGGGCCTCTCCACTAATTCACGATAGAAGACCTTCCAGGGCCGAGAAAGGTCACTGGACCGGGGAACGGCCCTCAAGGCCGACCGACACTCGCGAAGGAAAACCGATTGATCCCGGGGTTTACGACCGCGCTCAACCCGCGAGATGGGGGGACTGATGGTAAGGCCAGGGAACGCGTCCCTAACAATCCCCTCCAGAATCGGATCTCCCCCAGTCAATGCACGGCGTAGGAAAGCCAATTCCCAGCCCCCCATGACACGGACGTTTAGTGCAGACTCGTCTGTCGACCCGATTCCCGCGTCCCCTCCATAAAATGGAGGATAGCGATTGCTCGAGCGCCTTCTTGTGAATCTTACAGAGAGGAAGTACGGACAATCGATAAAGAATGAGGTTGAAAATGTATGTAGCACACACCTCCGCCCTGCCCTGCCCTTCACGGACAACCTCCGTCGATTCCAAGTCTGACCGGCGGAATCGACCTTTGCTCGTACTTCAGACCAATTCTTCTCCAGCTGGAGGTCAGGCCCAAACCACACTCCAAGAATGCGGACAAGACCGTATGTCCAACCGAAGTGGCCCGGAAGAGCGACCCCCTTCCAGGCACCTAACCGCAAGCCGGACGACTTGTCGCGGTTTATTTTGGCCCCTGTCACCTTCTCGTACCGATCAAGCGCCTTCTGTACCACCTCAATGTCGTTGCGGGACGACACAAAAGCAGATACGTCATCGGCGTACGCGGAAACCCTGGCTCGTGACCCTCCAGGAACAGCAATTCCACGTAGGGCCGGACTGCCGGTCTCGTCCTTCAGCCGCCGAAGGAGAGGCTCCAACGCCAAAGCATAAAGGAGAGGCGACAGCGGACAACCCTGACTAACCGACCTAGACAGCACGAACACGTCCGACAGCCTTCCGTTCACCTGTACCACCACACTGGGGGAGCGATACAGGAGGCTAATCCAGCGGCAGAAGTTGGGTGCGAATCCAGCGGCCTGCAGGACAGAACAAGACTTATCCAAACAGAAAACTGAAAGTTTTATATGATCAGCGTTCCGTTTAAACATGGTCACGTTGTCGTCACGAGGGCGACGCTGTGAAAGCGTATTCCTAAACAGATCATAATTTCGATTTTGATTCCCTGAAGATTTTAAAATATTTTCATAATAAAAATCTTAGGAGGATTTATGAAGCAGGCATAATATCCATCTCACGCACGGTGAATACTAGACCTGGCTTCTTTAGTATTTCCCCTTTTCTAGCGAGATTAATGCTCGACAAGCGTACATATAAATTTTAGATCAAAATAGAATTCTTTGCATTTTTCATTTTTCATTTTTCATTCAAAATACTCAAATTTTAGGAATACGTTTTCACAGCGGGGGACAGTTTTTAAGTTGTTTATTATTTTAATTATTCATTTGGATTGATTATTTTTACTTGTTTTTGTTGTTTATTTTTATTAGTTCTAACTGTTATTTTAGCGGGAGCGATTTGTTAATTTGTTCATTTATTTATTTATTTGGATTAATTTTTTCTTATTTATTTGCTTACTTTTTATTTGGTATATTTTTTATCTATTCGGTTTTCGATTTTTTTGTAACGTAGTAATATTTCGCTTAGCTGGCGATTGGCTCGGAATCGGCTGCCTCTCAACGACAAGGCTTTCATATGGGGCTTGGCGGATTTGCCAGACTGTGAACGGTGTGGCCTTGGCTTAGAAGAAACGGCTGCGCACGCCTTCTACCATTGCCCCCAGGTCCGCCCCTTATGGGACCATGTCGGCGAGCTGACGGCTCGTCTCGCTCCTGAACAGCTTGTGTCCATTGATCGCGCATACGCGTGTGACAATGTGTCGCCCCCGTATTCCGGGATGAAATGGATGCTGTTTCTGACGCTGATGGCCACGGCTCGAATGGTGATTTGGACGACGCGAAAGGAGGAAGTCTTGCGAGGCAATCGTCTTTCTCATTCGGATCTAATTCGATTCTTTGAGCATCAGCTCAAGATGAACATTAGATCGGATAGAAAACGATTGCATTCGACAGTCTTTAGCGAAAGGTGGGTAAAAGAAGCGAGCTTGCTTCGTGTGAACGGGGCTAGCCTTGATTTTCTCTTCTAGGTCAACCTATTGCACATCGGGGTGGCTTCCTGTGGAACCCTCCCCTTGGTTAGGTTAGACAAGCTTCACTGTACCTAGTTAATGTGAGTAAGTGTTGTTCCTGGCCTGCATCCCGGCCGTTCTTTGGTTATGATCCAAGTCGAGATTCCCATCCTCCCCAGTTTGTTTTGACCCCCGCCCCATTTTCATCTCGAATGGGTCAGTTTTATATTTTCCCATTCCAGCCTAATATTTTATACTTTTTCCCACACTCTTAGCGATAGCGTCTCTTGATTTTGTCCCCTGGGCAGAATACAGCGGCCTCTCTGTTTTATGGGTTGGACGTTCCCTACTAACATCAATTATGTTTAGTTTGTATTTGTGTTTATTTTAAGTTTATTATTGGGTTCATTTCCCTCCCCTCTCATTTTATCATGATTAGAATTGTATATATATATCATCATTAGAATTTTTATGGTATGGGGTGCGATTTTGGTAGGTCTCCCTTGAGAGCACGTGGTATTATGGTGGTTGAAGGATTGTTTGGTGAGGGATGAGTTCTTTTGGTGAATGGGTAAAATGTAATGTACGAATGGGTCGCGAATCTGATTAGCTAGGTATAAGATAGATAGTGTTGACCAGCCTCTACCCCTCCCCTTTATTGGCCTCGTGCCACAATTTGTACTTTTTGTACCAATAAATACCAGTCTTGTTCTTATGTCCATCGTCTTTGTCATGTTGAATTGATAATGTTAATTATATTTTATGAATATGTCCTGAAGATGGTTTATTAGACCGAAACGTCCGACGTTGACATTATATTAACATAAAAACAGCATAATTGCGTATAAGGATTTTTGTTTGTTTTTACCGTATATTTTTCTTCATATATATATATGTGTGTGTGTGTGATAAAGAAGCAATTTATACAAAGAATTAATTAGCAATGTTAATGTGATTAATGGCGAAATCACTTCAATAACAAGACTTAATGAGACATTAATTTACTATCAATTCCTTGAATTATAGGACCCTCATATTTCACTTATTGTCAGATGGGATTAAGGAGCCAAATTCTTTCGACAATTTCGAATTGTCATCTTCGGGGCGCAATTTTTCAATACACAAGCAAACACTAAGACTAAATATGCGTAGAATAAACCGAAAGACTTTTTTTGTTGTTTTAAATTATGCTATTTATTGACAAAATATATGTTTTGGATGCCGCAACGCTAGAGGTCTTGTTCAAATCAAGCAAGTGAGAATTTTGTTTGAATTTTGAAAAGTGATAAATCCACGAAAAATATGCTTTTCAGTTAAAGTTTCATGGACTAATCCAATTAGTAGGGTAAAATTTTACTCTACTAATTGGATATGCAAGATGCAACAATAAAATTTGAACAAAAAAAATCTCAAATTGCAAAGATATAGAAAACTTTTACAGTATGTGATGTTGATTTTCGAAAAGGCAGGAGATTAGATTAGCAATGTAGTTATGTAACTGATTAATCTTTGAAAAGTATTCCATTCTATTAAAACTATTTTTTCATGGAATTTTACAAACAATAATATTTTTTCTATCCAGCCAGGATGGTTATTATATAAAACGTCACAAGATAAAAAATATATTTAGTATGACATCTCAAAGTGGTTTGGGGCAAAACAGTTGTGACAACATTGTACTTTCAAATGTATTTATATATAAAACCATTATCTGATAATTGTTTCTGTTAGATTAAGTATTTTCACAACACATTTTTTCTTTGAATTCATACAAATCAAATGAAATCTGAAGTTCCAAAAGACTGTATCAAATGTTGTGATGAAAAATGAAAATAAATAAAAAAATTAATGTCTAAAAATATCCTTTAATCATTATTTACACTATTTACATTCGGATTATTGTCCTCATCTTTCTGTTTGCTGACAACAAAGATGAGGACAGTAGTCAAAATGTACATAGTGTAAACAATGATAACTCCTCATCCCCAAAATTCAACAAGAATATACTCTTTAATCTTTATTAACAAGAATTTGTTTTACAATAAACCTTTGTATTGAAGTAAGCAAAATAGAACAATGTTAACTGTTTCCTCAGGACGTGAATATGTTTGTTAAAATAATGTTTTGGATTATTTTCTAGGAATTACAGCAACAGTTACAAAAAGAGAAAGAAAGTCGGCAAGATGAAGTGGCAGCATTGCAAAATATGTTTTCTCAGAAAATTGCTCTACTTAAGAAAGCCCAAAAAGAAGAATTACATGCTGACAATATTGGTAACATCAGTTATTATTATTATTATTATTATTATTATTATTATTATTCTCATATAATTCAAGTATAGTTTTGACTCGATTTGAAAAAAAAAAAATTCTGGATGCTTAAAAGGAATTTATCAGTGTAAATCAAAAGGTAAATCTCCAAGAACACCAGAAAGCTGTAACACGAGGGCAAGTGGAAAAATCAGGCGTCGCTGACCACATATGGAGGGAAAAAGGAAATCAGCACCCTCTTTGGGATCAGGTTGAGATCATAGACAAAGAACATCATTGAAAAATTCGTAAACTTAAGGAATCAGCACATATGCTAGGCCACAATAATCTCCTTAGCCGACCAAACATAGAAATTAATATAATATGGGAACCAGTAATAAGGAGTGCCAGAGATAAGCAATAATAACAACGAAAATTGCAATATGAGATCTGGTAAAAAAAATGGCATGATGACAGCAAAAGTTGCAGTATGAGCACTGGTAAAAAAATTAGTTGCTGAAGACATTAAGGTTATTAATCACAGAAACTCATAGAGAGATGTCCTTAAGGACAGAGTGTGGCATAGTGGATAAAGGCGTTAATAAGATCCAGTGACAGGACCCAAAGAGCGTGAGTTCAATACCCGGTTAAGGCAGTGGAGAACTTGGAGAGGGGAATTAACAAGAGATAACTGACATACCATTAGACATGGCACGTGGAACTAGAACAGACTACCCCAGCGAGCGAAATTAAGGCTTCGATATTCCAACCGTAAGAAGAAGGCCGGAACGTTGTGATATATATGGCAACAAAGATGAGGACGAGAGTAAATCAGAATGGCTGATTCCCAACTCCTTGAGAGCTCCTCTTTACGCCTGCTTGGTCTCTCGATGTCTGCTGACACGAGGCGGAATAAATACATTGAATCATCTACGGCAAGGAAAGCGGGTTCTTTTTGTCGTCTATCCTTGAAATCTATGAGTCAACCATCCGTCCTTGCATGGCATATTCTCGTCATATATAGTCTGGTGCACCCGCTGTAAGTCTCGAAGCCAAGATGTGATAGGTCCTGATCTGGCAGCTAGTTTAGAATTTCTTTCACACAGACATGCCGTGGCTCCCCTCTGTCTTTTCTATAAATATTTTGACAGCAACTGTTCCAACGTGTTGCTTTCTCTGGTTCCCAGACTGCATGAATTTAAGCGAGCTACTCGGCCCCACCCTATCGCTATCGAAACGGTTAAATGTAACCGTCTCTTCTACTCAAAGAGCTTCTTCTCTCGTTCAATTCCTGTCTGTGGAACTCTCTTCCCCTTGCTTGCTTCCCCGATAACTATCATTTTTCAAATATTTAAGTGTAATGTCAATCGACATCTGATACCTTGATCCTCTTCCACGTTCTTCTCTGTATCCTTTCTTTAAACACGTCTCTTTACTCTTGTTCCCAATCCTCTGTGACCCCTCGCATGCTAGTGGCACTCCCGCCTTGCTTGGGGTGAATTGCTAAAAAAAAATAGTTTTACCATAGTACTATTAAAACAATCATGATTGTCATTTAAAATTAACATTTTCGTAATTATTAAGATAGACAAGCAACTGGTTTTCCTTTCTGATCTATTTCTCTATTTTAGGGTTTATCAGTTACGACTGATCTCTTCTTCTATTTACCGTGTCCCTTAGGGACGTAGATGATCACGGCTTTCCACAGTTTCTTGTCTTTTGCTCTCCTTAATACATTTTACTTTTTTTTTTATCTCGCCTAAACATTTTCCGCCATTCCCTTACTAAAGCTAGTTAAGCAGGTTATTCGTTGTTATTAGGTTGGTGCAAAAATAATGACGTAATAATGTCGTTTTTTGACGTTAAAAAATAAGTCAAAAAACGACATTATTACGTCATTATTTTTGCACCAACCTAATAAAATGTCTAGGGCGCATAATGAGGACAGAGGGCTTAGAAAATATGATACTCACAAGACAGATTGACGGCAAACGGGGCAGAGGAAAACAATGCATAACCTGCTTGGATTAATTGGCTTGCTTGGAATGAAATGATTTAATTAAAGATGTATATGGATTGATTTAAGGATTCAATATTGGTAAAAAAAAATGTCGATAAAATATTGAGACTCGTTGTAAATATCCGTGGAAGACGAATTTTATTGGCGGACATAACAAAAATTTTCTTTTGTTTGAAATGTTTCGTGATTGAATTGATATTTTCTGGTGGTTGGGTTGGAGGAATTATTTTAAATCAGTTCGAAAAGTTGAAATTGTAACTTTTATTCCAGACAGTCGAATATTTTTGTTTTGAGATAAAAGCAATATTTTTTTTTTTGTTAATTTTATTTATTTTCTCCTAAAAAGGTCACATTATTATCTGTGCTGTTACTTTGAACTTTCCTCATACGTCTATACACTCCATCTCTCCCTAGCACCCCCCCCACAAAAAAAATGAAATAAAATTTGCATCAGTGAAGAGAACTTGACTCAGCATTTTCATGTCAGCATTTTTGGCAAATTTTGAGAAACCAAACAGAACTAAGAAAATAATAAAAATCGCTTTTTAAAATATTATTATTTTTTGTTTTCAAGGTATATTCTCTCAACGCGTCACGCACACACACATACACACACACACATACACACACACATATATATATAAAGTATATATATATATATATATATATATATATATATATATATATATATACGTTTATATATATATATAGGTTTATATATAGGTTTATATATATATATATATATATATATATATATAGGTCTATATATATATGTATATATATATATATATGTATATATATATAGATAGATAGATATAGATATATAGATATAGATATATACGTTTATATATATATATATATATATATATATATATATATATATATATATATATATATATATATATATACGTTTATATATATATATATATATATATATATATATGTATCGAGGTTCCGGGCGCGTGTCAATAGAGATTCGGTTTCTCTTTGACTCTTGCTAAAGGCTTACGTTTTAATATGATCTAATCTAGCATGCGTTCAAAAACAGAAGGAACTATTCTTCTTTTTTTATTTTCTACTTTTTTTTCACCGCGTGCCTCTTGTTGGAATAAAAATAAAACATAAAATATCTCATTATCATCCCCAGCATTACTCCTCAGTCTCATAAAGGGGTCAATACTCAACTGAGCACCTTGCTAGCCACCTCAGTTTTTTTTTCTCTTCTATTTTATCGAGTTCACACCAAGCAAGGCCGTAAAGCCACTAAGACACAAGGGGTTACTGGATATGAAATAGTTACAAAACAGAAACATTACTAATGTACGATCAAAAAAGTGAGTAAAAACGAGTATAGCAGATAATGATTGACATTGCATTTAAATTTTTGAAGATTAAAGTTGATTGGAAAGTAAGACGCCAAAAAAAGAGTTCCACAAGCAAAAAAAAGAAAATGCTAGCATAGAACTTACGGTTACATCTAGCCAATTCAACTGGTTTGGTTTGGTTTGCTTTCCTTTGGTTTATTTTCTTCTAAGGTATTGCTTTGGTTTATTTACTTCTAAGCCTTTATGGAATATTTAATGCCAACAAAATTTTTAGGATAGGTTCGAACAGAAAACGTATTTTGTAAAAAATTAGTTTGTAGATCATGGTTTGGGTTTATTTTGTTTTCAGGCATATCAACACCTCAATGGGTTATTAATGACGACAAAATTTTTAGGATAGAATTGTATGAAGAAAAAATGTATATTGTAAAAAATCAGTTTTTTTAGTTCAGGGATTGGATTTATTTTGTTTTCCGCCATACCATCACTTCAATATGTTATTTAATACCGACAAGATTTTAAGGATAGGTTCGTATGAACAGAAGATGTACTTTGTAAAATATCAGTTTGTAAATCAGGGTTTGGCTTTATTTTGTTTTCCGGTAGATCAATATCTCAATGGGTTATTTAATGCAGACAAGATTTTTAGGATAGGTTCGTATGAATAGAATATGTATTCTTTGTAAGAAATCAGTTTGTAGGTCAGGTTTGATTGACACATTTTTGTAAAGAGGTTTTTTGTCGAGTGTCTGGATTCATTGATTTGGTTTAATTTATTTTGTTTTACAGCATATCAACACCTCAATGGGTAACTTAACGCCGACAAGATTTTTAGGATAGCTTCATAGGAACAGAATATGTATTCTTTGTAAGAAATCAGTTTGTAGGTCAGATTTCATCGACGTATTTTTGTAATGACGTTTTTTGTCGAGGCTATGGTTTCATTGAAGGTTTCTTTTCAGATATACATATATACATATATAAATCATATGTTGATTTTCTAAGTGTAGCTTAGATGTGGCAAAAGACCGCGTGCATGCGGTACTCAGTGAGGATCGACCTCATAATTCAGTTGTAAGCGAGGAAAGCGTGTTAACCATTACGGCACGTCAAATTGCTCTTTGGTATGGTTTGGTTTATTTTGTTTTAATGGCATATCAACACCTCA
>OZ010599.1:61524413-61581913 GCA_963932145.1 Acanthosepion lycidas | reverse complement strand
ATGACGTAATAATGTCGTTTTTTGACGTATTTCTTAACGGCAAAAAACGACATCATTACGTCATTATTTTTGCACCAACCTAATACTTCACTTATTGCCTTCCACGCACGGGAAATTGGCCTCTTTAGCTTTGGGTGGGAAGCGGTTTAAAAGATTGAAAACTGGATTCAAATCGTAGAGAGGCAACGAGAAATCGTGTTTTTTTCCCCCCAAGAATACATGGCAATTCCCCGATATTAAAGGAATCTGTGGATAGTCATGATACTGAAGGGGACATGCCATTTTAATTTGACTAATCGAATGACTGAAATAGTTTCTAACATAAATACTTTTAAAATAGCCAAGAAAATTCACTAAGATGAACTTAATATCGTATAAAAAATTGTTAAAATGTTTACATTGTCGCATCCGTTTTCATCTTGGAAATATATTAAATATGAATAAATACTTTTAAAGATAGTGTTCCTGCCATCCTGACTCTCAACCCAGCTTCACACCTACACGTAATTTTTTGTTTCGCAATCAGACAGATTGAGAAGAGGCGGGGACCTCTCCAATTAGGATCCAATTGAAGAAAGCTTCAATGAAGTTAAACACTTTTTTTTTGCAATGCGAAATTTTTCGAAAGTGAATTGATGGGTTTCTTTCAAGATGGAATAAATTCACACAGGATAAATTTTTCATTAACGTAAAAAGTCTTTTTTTTGTTTGTTTTCCCAAATTTATTTTATTAAAATAAATATATATTTTCAGGATTAAACAGCCCGATAGGTTTGCAGAAATCTGGCAATGAACTCGACAAGCCTTTTATTTAATTACATACGGATTACTTAGGTAAATATCCTTCAAGGGGGACAAAAAAAAAACAACAGGAAGGGAAATGAATCCAATCAATTGGGTTAATGAAATTAATGAAGATTAAGATATGATTATTTTTTAAGTTTTAATTTTATGGGAAATTAATTTAATAAATATTTATATATAAAGTAAGAAGAAGGAAATGAAATGATTTTAAAATGATTCATTCGGACATAGATTAAAGCACCATATAGAATATTGTACTCAGCTGGTTATAAATGGGTTTGCTAAATACACACACGAAAAAAGAGAAAGGAACCAAAAAAATGGCCCATGTGAATATTAACAAAACAGAGAATAAAAAGGTGTTATTTCTTAGGATGGATTAATAGACATATTAGCTGTTTCCTTATAAGGAAATATACCGCATTCACTGACCGAGCAGCCATTGCTACTATCGATTAAAATTTAGAAAAATCTATCTATTAAAAGACTTTTTTGGAGAATAGGTTTCTAAAGTTCAGTACTCTTTCAAGTATTAAACGAGGATTTCTTCCTAACCATTCGAGTTACATGTGCTCTCTATTTTAGTTTCTGTTGTTATTTAATATCCTCAATTGATGTGGTATCTGTTATTTGGTCAAGTTCTTTGTTTATGATTATGTAGCGCCAATCCACAAGGTTCGAAGAAGTCTAATCTTCGATAAGAGCTAAAGGCTTCATTCTCTCGAAGCCATTTTAATTATTGATCTGCGAAAATGGTTATATACAGGTGACAGTCAAGATATTTCTGGGCAAGCTTGGGGCTATGGATGAATATTCACGAATATTGTACCCAGTTTGTTATAAATGGATTTGCTACAAGCACATCGCAGAAAAAAAAAGATCCTAACAATAGTTCCTGCGAATTATAAAAGAAAAACAGAAAACGATGGTTAATTGATTGATTTATTCGTTTTTTACGGTTTATCAAGACTTTTGTATAACTGACGCACACTAATTCGACTTGATAGTTACACTCAATAATCACTCAGTAATCACCTCAGTCACTAGCCTGACACCGCTATATATACACTTGGCGGAAAACATATATTCATAAGATCAGAGTCTCACGCTCGAACTTCGTTGTGCATAGTTACTCATGTCCATTCCTATATGACAGCTACCTCGAGGATTATTTTGAAAAGGGGTTAGTGATGAGACGATTGACTCTTGACCCTGTTCCATTGCTATTTCTCGTTTTAATCGTTTTATCTTAAGAACAGAAACTATTGTTTTTTTCAAGCTTGATTAAAATGTAAATGTAAAATCTCTAGAAGACTCGGTTCCATTCTGCTGGTCATGAATTGCCGAAAAACGTACAGTTCTCGACAGTTTAAATCAGAAATAAAAAAAAATCAATCAGATTTTCTAGAAGTTTCAACTTTGAATTACTTTCATCTGCCGGAGATTAATTGCACACGGCTCCCGTGTAAAACAACAATATACATTGTAATGATTTTTTTTCATTTGTTAAATAAAAGAAAAGAAAAAAAAAAGAAGCCTTCCGCTGATCAAAATCATTTTTTCCTCTATCTACGACGTACAAAGCTAATGACATGCTAAGAAACACAAAAAAAAAAAAATATACACACAAGGCATCTAGCTTCGTAATAGTTAACAAGCTGATTTTTCTCAAATCAAGTGAATTCCCGCCACACACGACGCTCTCGTACAAAGCCCTGCGCCAGACTAGCTAATTTTAGAAAATAACTAGACTACCCAATAGGTCTTATGGTCATATCACTTTGAAACGTCGGTTCTCGTGAAACCACCGAAGTTAAGCAACGTCGAGCCTGGTCAGTACCTAGTGGCTGCTTGGGAATACCAAGTACTGTAAGCTTGGGTGTGCGGCTGGGATAAAAGTCTTACGGCCATATCTCTTTGAAATCACCGAAGTAAAGCAACGTGGAGCCTGGTCAGTACCTAGTAGCGCTTGGGAATACCAAGTACTGTAAGCTTGGGTGTGCGGCTGGGATAAAAGTCTTACGGCCATATCTCTTTGAAATCACCGAAGTAAAGCAACGTCGAGCCTGGTCAGTACCTAGTGGCCGCATGGGAATACCAAGTACTGTAAGCTTGGGTGTGCGGCTGGGATAAAAGTCTTACGGCCATATCTCTTTGAAATCACCGAAGTTAAGCAACGTCGAGCCTGGTCAGTACCTAGTGGCCGTATGGGAATACCAAGTACTGTAAGCTTGGGTGTGCGGCTGGGATAAAAGTCTTACGGCCATATCTCTTTGAAATCACCGAAGTTAAGCAACGTCGAGTCTGGTCAGTACCTAGTGGCCGTATGGGAATACCAAGTACTGTAAGCTTGGGTGTGCGGCTGGGATAAAAGTCTTACGGCCATATCTCTTTGAAATCACCGAAGTTAAGCAACGTCGAGCCTGGTCAGTACCTAGTGGCCGCATGGGAATACCAAGTACTGTAAGCTTGGGTGTGCGTCTGGGATAAAAGTCTTACGGCCATATCTCTTTGAAATCACCGAAGTTAAGCAACGTCGAGTCTGGTCAGTACCTAGTGGCCGCATGGGAATACCAAGTACTGTAAGCTTGGGTGTGCGGCTGGGATAAAAGTCTTACGGCCATATCTCTTTAAAATCACCGAAGTTAAGCAACGTCGAGCCTGGTCAGTACCTAGTGGCCGCATGGGAATACCAAGTACTGTAAGCTTGGGTGTGCGGCTGGCATAAAAGTCTTACGGCCATATCTCTTTGAAATCGCCGAAGTTAAGCAACTTCGAGCCTGGTCAGTACCTAGTGGCCGCATGGGAATGCCAAGTACTGTAAGATTGTCAGTACGTAAACGGGTGGCCGCTTAGAAATACAAGGTGCTATAAGTTTGGATATGTAGGTATTGTAATAGAAGTCACAGTGGATAAAGGCGTTGGTTAGATCCAGTGACAGGACCCAAAGAGTTGTGAGTTCAATACCTGCTTAAAGCAGTGGAGAACTTCGAGAGGGGAATTAACAGGAGATAACTGATAACTGGCATCCATTAGACATGGCACATGGAACTAGAACAGTCTACTCCAGCGAGCGAAATAAAGGGTTCAGTTCGACATTCCAACCACCTGAAGAAAGCCGGAGCGTAAAACGGTCGGAACATTGTGATAAATATGGCAACAAAGATGAGGACAATAGTCCGAATAATGTAAATAGTGTCCGAAACTTCCTAGAATATTATACGCAAGAACCTTTATTGAGAATAGTATACGCAAGAACCATTCCTAGAATATTATATGCAAGAACCTTTCTAGAATATTATATGCAAGAATCTTTCTAGAATATTATATGCAAGAACCTTTCTAAAATATTATATGCAAGACCTTTCGAGAATATTATACACAAAAAACTTTCTATAACATTATATGCCAGAATCTTCTTCCAATTTTATACGGAAGAACATTTCTAGAATATTATCCGAAAATACTTCTGGAACATTGTACGCCAGAATCTTTTCTAGAATATTATACGCAGTAATCTTTTCCTAGAATATTTTACTCAATAAAATTTTCTAGTGTTATACGCCAAATATTTGGTAGAATATTATACGGAAAACTTTTTTCTAGAATATTGTACACAAGGAATTTTTTGTAGAATATTATACGCATAATTTTTTTGCATAGAATATTGTACGCAATACATTTTTCCTAGCTTATTAAACACCCGAAAATTTCTAGAATATTATATAGAACGATTATTTTTTGTAGAATATTATACGCAATACATTTTTCCTAGCGTATTATATGCAAGAAACATTTCTTCGAATATCTTTGCCTAAAGTTAGCGTTTTGTGTTATACACAAGTACCAAGTATAAACAAATAATTACTGTGTAGATTATTTAAAGTTGTTGGTCACTTGAAGCCCTTATTTCTGCCTCTAACTTACAACTTCCTTTTGCGTTATCTGACTCAACTCTTCCAATAAAATTTATGAGTATCTATTAAATCGGTTCGCACAGAAGGAAACTGTTGTTTAAATTCTCTTTCCGCTTGTGAAATTCAGTTTTGAAGAGCAATCATATAAAATGAATCTAACAATCGACCATGAAATTCGAATACTCAGACTGTTGCTCATCGCCAACTATTAAGCGCTTCTGTATGCAATAAATCCTGAAAGGTTCCGATAATCATGGGTTTCTTTGTCTAACTCTCTAAACATTCGATTATGGACTCCCCCGATGGAAACAAATCTTACCTCCCGTCATATTGTCGCACTGTGAATGGGTCAGCCACATAAAAGGTGGACGCGTGTATTCCCGGTCTCAGATGTGTGGTGTTTTACGACCAGTGATAAATTCTGCGAAACGGGGTCTTCAAAGCGGTCACCCACTTGACCGAAAGGGAATAAAATAAATAAAAACGCTCGGGCTCAAGTGACAACCAGCAAGACGTTGGGGATTTCCGGACTTAAATGCTTGGTGTTTTACAACCAGCGATAAAATCTGAGAAACGGGCTCTTCAAAGCGACCACCCACTTGACCGAAAGGGAATATAATTATGAAATAACGAAAAATGTTCAGGGTCAAGTGACAACAAACATGTTATTGAGGATTTCCGATCAAAGGTCGATCTTAATAATCGCAGCTAGAATAGAGCAGAGATTTGGGCCGCTAGGTAACAGGGATAGATTGCCCTTCGAAGTAGTTTTGCTGCTGTAAGTCGTAATGTTGAGATGGGCAGAGATTTGGTAGGAGGAAGAGATTAAAGAAAAAGCTAATCTGCCAAGCTCTTAATGTCAGAGATGACAGATGTCCCTGGTGTCACCTGACTACCCACCCAGACCGTACAATGAAACTCTGAATAAACAACAATGTATTAGGTTGGTGCAAAAATAATGTCGTTTGCTCACGTAGTAACATATGTGATAAAACGTCATTATTTTTGCACCAATCTAATATATTGGAGACAGGGTTCGAGTCTTCGTTTCTCGCGTTTATTTGGCGTTTATTTTCACCTTTCATGCTCGTAAATAGCATTCAGAAATCGAGGATTTCGTATGGATAATATGCCTTGCGCCAAACAATATTGAAATTCTCAGCTTCATTCACCCACTTTTTCCGTTCGATGGTTAAAGGTAGCTTCGAGCGGATGAACTCTGTAGCTAGATAGATTGATAGACCGGCAGAGAGATAGACAGATGGCAACAAAGCAGCATTATATTTAAAAATTAAAAGAAAAATTATATACAGAGAGATAGGTAGGAAAGCGTAAAAGATAGATAGATAGATAGATAGATAGATAGAATGATAGATCAGAACAGTGACAGCCTCTGATATAAAGACATGCATAGACAAATTCTAAGATAGATACATAGACGAGAAAACGGAAAAGATATCTATCTATCTATATATATATATATATATATATATATATATATATATATATATATATATATATATATATATATATATATATATGAAGAAATATAGGGATAAAGTGATCAATATCAGAGATAGAGCGTGTGTAAATATAAATATAAAAGTGAACATTGATGTCAACACTTAGAGGCGACAGTCTGTTTCATGCTAGACGCAATCGTCAGGCCACGTGTGCTGTTATTTTTCTCGGCTATTTATATATACGAATCAGTGGTGCATTGTGGGTAGTTTATTTTGGCGGTTATTTTGTCGGAAGTCGTTTATTTATTTGGATTAAATTATTTTGCTTATTTTTACTTTTTTTATTTTTACTTTTTCGTTTTTATTCCTTATCTTATATATTTATTTATTTTTTATTTTTTAATCGGTGTTTTTATTAACGTGGTAAAAATTTGATTATATCGCTTATTTAATAGTTTTGTTTTGGTTTGGTAAGCTATTTATTCAATTTTGGAGTTAAATGTTGTAGTTTATTCTAACTATTATTTTGGCGGGAGCAGTTTTTAATTTCTGTATTACTTCATGTTTTTATTTGATTATCTTTATTTGCTTTTATCTAACGGTTAATATATCGGGATCGGTTTGTTAGTTTATTTATTTATTTGGATTAATTTGGGATTAATTTATTTTACTAGTTTTTGTTATTTATTTATTATACTGTATATTTTTATTTACTATTTTTGGTTTTCGATTTTTAAGTAACGTAGTATTTTTTATCGTTATATAACAGTGATAGCTATGTTTTTCGTCCGATTTTTGGTTTGATTTTATAGTCTAACTAATATTTTGGTCAGAATTGTTTGTTAATTTGTTTATTATTTGCTTTATGTATTTGGGTTCACTGATTTTGTTTTTTTATTTTTTATTTATTTATTCTATTTCATCTATTCTAACGGTTGTGATTTGCTAATTTGTTTGGGTTCATTTATTTTACTTATTTTATTGTCATTTTGTTTGTTTATTTTATTTTTTTATTTTATTTTTTTTCAGTTTTCGATTTGTAAGTAACGTAGAAAAAATTTGTTTTCATGTATGCATTTTACACAAATAGTAAATATGCGAACAGCACAATGCTTTCTAAGTATATCTGGGAAATTAAAACTCACATCACACCAAAAATATCTTGGAAAATAAGGAAAAGATCATCAGCCTACAACAACCGATGCAAAACTTGCAAACTTTGCTTGTACGAAAAAATAGCTATTATTACCTTCCCAGACCAAAATAAATTACTAAATAAACTATCCGAGCTCATCTCATTAATCCAACAGGAATCGAACCCGTAACCTATACGAAACCATCATACAGCCTTACGTTCCTTAACCGATTGAGTCACAGAGGATCGCAAGTTCGATTTTACTGTTTTAAACTATAATCCTCCATGAATATCTCACGTACATTCATATCTGCTCAAAGCGTATCCAACTGTAAACAAATGACGTCAAACATTATGAAAGTCCGACAATTATTTTAAGGCATTTTTATTTTATACATTCTTTTTATAGATACAATTATTTAAGTAAACGCTCTGTTTATAGTAAACAGTATTAATAACATTCACCGGTCTGAATGTCCGAGATTTTTCACAGAAAATATGTGGCTCAATCTGTGAAGGCACGTCATGCTATATGACGGTTCCCTATAGGGTACACGTTCGATTCCTGACGGGGGACGAATATTTTCTCTGAAGATTTCTCGGACATTCAGGCCGGTAAATGTTATTTGATAGTGCTTATTATAAACAGAGCGTTTACTTAAATATTTGTATCTATAAAAAGAAGGTATAAACATAACACTGGCTTAAAATAAATATATATGGATGCATGTTTCATTAAATAATATAGACAAGTTTTGTCTATTTATTTTAAGTAAATTGCTTTCATATTGTCTGACAAGCTTAATAACATTATCATTGAAAGACGAAAGAAAATCACAATATTGATACATGTTTTTAATCCTAAGCTTTCGATATTGTGATTTCCTTTCGTCTTTCAATCAAATGTTATTAAGCTTATCGGACTATATGAAAGGAATTTACTTAAAATAAATAGAAAAAACTTGTCTATATTATTTAATGAAACATGGATCAATAAAAAAATGCTGTCTAAACACACACACAATATATATATATATATATATATATGTGTGTGTGTGTGTGTGTATGTATGTATGTATAGACAGATAGATAGAAAAGATAGATAGACAGATAGATAGATACATTTCTTTTATGCTATCAATGATCATGATGTCAAAATATTCTTAGCACATGAATTATGGATTCCAATTTTTATCTATAATAACTCGTATGATTTATACACATTGGAAAATAAAGGCTTAATACTGATATATTAAAAGCTAAATGGCTTTGATATTTACCGAGGGTTACACGCATTTCCACGATTTTATAACATATGCCACTTGAAAATAAGCCAGATAACACCGTGTCAGTAGGTCTTAAAATTTCTCCGTTGTTGGAAATTTGACGCCATCCACTTGAGTGAAGTGTTTTATGATATTTTAAAACGACTTAGCACGTAAAAAGACAATGAAACCATGTTATTTTTATTTTTTATATGAAACACCTGCAAGATAACAATTACAATCAGTAAATGCATAAGTGGGATATATATATATATATATATATATATATATATATATATATATATATATATATATATATAATGGAAAGGGTATAATTGTTCCAGTGAGAGAAAAGTGTATATTTTAAAGAGAAGAGAGAAACTGCAAATGTTTTTTGGTTATAATGTGTTGTTTTTAAATATATATATTATACATTATTTTCCATATGGAATATACATATATATATGATATACATATTTTAAAAAATATATATGGAAATTAAATGATAATATGTATTTTAAAAAATCCTCATTATGACCAAAAAAGCTTGCGGTATCTCTCTCTTCTTTAATATATATATATATATATATATATATATATATATATATATATATATATATATATATATATAATTAAACCTAAACTTTAAGTAAGAAAGATTACCCATATAAAAATAATTACAAATTGCATTCATAAATTAGATTTTAAAGATGTTACCGTAACTATTTTTTACAATATTAAAAAAGTACAATCGGTCGAAAACAAACTATTATAATTTAAAATATTTTATAATATGTTCTCTATAAATGTGTTAATAAATATAGTATTTAATTTATATTAAATCCCTAAACTATTTGTTTTAAAAATATTAAATATTTAAATTGATAGCAAACATCAAATAAATTTATTCGTTTTTTTGTTTTAGACATCTAAATTATTATCAAGCATTAAAATCTATTCTTTACATAAATTGCTAAAACCAAATTACAGGCTCTTTCTCTTTACTTCCCTCTCCCTCTCCCTCTTCTTGCTTTTTCCTTTTTCTTTTCTCCCTTCACCCCTCCCATTTCTATATATCACTTCCGTTAAGTTAACCGTCTAAATAGGTCATGGTCTGGTCACTCCTCCTCCCCCAATACAAAGTATGCTTGAGAGAGATATGAAATTAATCCCTCTCTATACTCTACCATGTCTCTTTAACTACTCTTTTTACACTCTCTGTTAAATTACAAAAACTTACACTACCCATCAATTTTAATTTCATTTTTCGTTTCATTTCATTTTTGGAAGTGCTATCTGATGATCCGACGTCCTTTAAAAGGACTCTGGTGAAATAAATTATTATAATGGTACCTTAAAGTTGTCTGTTTTTCTTTAAAATATTAGCTCTGGATTTACATTGAGCTCTTAGGATTTCATCCTCCTTGGAATTACCTATACGCATTACCAAGTTCTTCATAACTTAACTATATATATATATATATATATATATATATATATATATATATATATATATTGGAAGCTTTGGTACACATCATCTGTGATGTGCCTAGCCGAGATTCATTAGGAGTTTCGGGTCTTTCAATATCATAACACCTCTCCATGGTGACTCAACCGATATGATGGAATCAGCTACACTACCTTCCATCAGCTACAGTACCTTCCGTCAGCTACAATTTTTTTGGATCTTCCAAACTACACATCATGCGACACTTCTTAGCAGTTTATTGTCCAATCCTCGATGACTTCCGGTTGTTCAGCAATGTATGCTCTTCCATAAAAAAGAAGCAAACGCAGCCACATTTTCTAACTGAACGGGAATCTCTCTTTCTCTCTCTCTCTCTCTTTATAGTGATTTTCCAAGCGTAGCTTAGATGTGGCACAAGGCCAAAATTAGGAGGCACCCATTGAGGATCGAATTCACTACTCCGTCGTAATTGTTCTAGCGAGCCAAGCTTGCTAACCATTACACCGCCTCGAGGTGACCCTCTCTCTCTCTCTCTCTCTCTCTCTCTCTCACACACTCTCTCTTTATATATATATATATATATATATATATATATATATATATATATATATATATATATGAAAGAGAGAGAGGGGCTTATTTCAGAACGATATATATATATATATATATATATATATATATATATATATATATATATATATATATGTATATATATATGAAAGAGAGAGAGGGGCTTATTTCAGAACGATACCAAATGGCAGAATATAGAATATCAAAGCACGTGTTGTACTACTCACAAAAGATGGACGGCCGTTGTTCGCTTGACATTCCTCATTCAGAATTTTCGCTTTTTATGTTGGCTTCAACGCCAAATACTGAAGTTAGAAGGGTGGATCAACGTGAAGAATTTCTCGTTGGCCATGACAGGCGATTCGGTCTCTTTTACCTTTTTGCTTTCCTTTTGAAATCATTTCATTCCAAGCATGGCAACAAAGCCTCTACGATGCAGTTTGTTACTGAATGTGATAGAATATAAGAATAAGAAAAAAGCAAGAAACCAGAAGCTATTTCCACAAGCGAGAACTGCAAGAGAAGAAACTGTCAATCTAGAACTTGCGGTTACATCTAATCATTTCAACTGTAAATTAAGACCTTTCCGCCAATCTAGTATTGCGCTTAACTTCTGTTGTAAGCTAGAAAAGGTTACTGAATGAGGAATAACCATAAACATTAAACGTAATCTTTATAACATCAACAAAATACAATGCTCGCCAGCGGCGTCAAATAGGTAAACTACTTCAAGTAGTGGATTACTTAGACAACATATTACCCTCACTTACAATAGTGTCCAACGTATTTGTGAGGATTGGGACATACCTATAAGTGTTCATACGTACAGTATATAACAATTATATATATGTAAAGAAAAATTATATCTATACATATATATATATATATATATATATATATATATATATAATTTTTCTTTACATATATATAATTGTATAATTTTTCTTTACATATATTATAATTGTTACAACAATATATATATATATATATATATATATATATATATATATATATATATATATATATTGTTTTAACCTAGAGAGGATTATTGGAAGAGAAATAACCAAAACAGAGGTTGGAAATGAATGTTAATCTTTATAACATCAATAAAATACAATACTCGCCAGCGGCGTCAAATAGGTAAACTACTAGTGGATTACTAAGACAACATATTACCCCCACTTACAATAGTGTCCAACGTATTTGTGAGGATTGGGACATACCTATAAGTATTCATACGTACAGTATATAACAATTATATATATGTAAAGAAAAATTATATATATATATATATATATATATATATATATATATATATATATTGTTGTAAGCTAGAGAGGGTTATTCGAGGAGAAATAACCAAAACAGAGGTTGGAAATGAATGTTAATCTTTATAACATCAATAAAATACAATACACGCCTGCGGCGTCAAGTAGATAAACCACTGCTAGTAGTGGACTACTTAGACAACATCCTACTCCCACTTACGTTAGTGTCGAACTTATTCAGGAGGATTGGGGCAAATACGTACGATATATAACACCTTCATAAAATCTAGGTGTCATGAGAACAATTACCATGGAAGTATTTATATAAAATACACAGGGAAGGTACATCGCGTTAATACCCTTAAAAATGCGTGAATCCATCTTCTTCTTTCTATGGGATAAAAATCAGCGCAGACTGGACTCTTTTGCCATGTAGTTGCAATCCCTCTAGCAGAAGGAAAACTCTGAATTCAAGACAAGCCTGAATAGAGTTGGCATACCTCAATCTATATGCTCTGCTATAGCTGCAGTAAATATGACGCTTTACGGTCTTAATGAGTTACGGGACACGCACGCACTCAGGTTAACCTTTACTGCAATTGATACATTCGTTTTTTACGGCTTACCTACCCTTTCCAGGGTATTTAAAGCCAGAAAAAATATTTTTAGAGAGTAATATTGTTTTAATTTCTTTTCTTTTTTTCTAGATAATAATTTTTTATTGTTACAAGTCTTACTATTTAACCCATTGCTGGGGGAAAAGAGGTGGATTCATACCTTTACCATGTGCATTTGTGCGTATGGGAATATAACGAACTTAACGGGATTTTGAACACAGCTCTCCGAATAACAATTCTGAGCCTTTATGCATTAACCCTCATATCCTACCTTACTGCACCTCTTATTCGCAAGTGGTCATCCATCTCGCTATTGACCAGACTCGCTGATCTACGGGAGCCGGTGTGTCAATGCCATGTAGCGGTATGCTCGTTCCTCCTAAATAAGGAGTTCGCCCCTCTCTAGAACCTTATGCCAAAACTAAGCAAAACTAGCTAACGAGCTAGTCTGATCATTCCTACTACACAAGACACTCCATACTAGTGGCTTTGCATTAAACTCTTGTAAACGTATACTAGTTACATTATTCGGACTATTGTCGCCATATTTATTAGAACGTTTTGGACACATCGCAGAGTGGATAAATGCGTTAGTTAGATCCAGTGACAGGACCCAAAGAGTGTGAGTTCAATACCCGGTTAAGGCAGTGGAGAACTTGCAGAGGGAAACTCACACGAGATAACTGAAAACTGATATCCATTAAACATGTCACGTGGAACTAGAACAGTCTACCCCAGTGAGCGAAACAAAGTGTTCATTTCGACATTCCAACTACCTGAAGAAGGCCGGAGCGTAAAACGGCCGGAACATTGTGATAAATATGGCAACACGGATGAGGACAATAGTCCGAATAATGTAAATAGTGCCCGAAACTTCCTAGAATATTATACGCAAGAACCTTTATTGAGAATAGTATACGCAAGAACCATTCCTAGAATATTATATGCAAGAACTTTCTAGAATATTATACACAAGAAACTTTTATGCCAGAATCTTCTTCGAATTTATCTTATATGCCAGAATCTTCTTCGAATTTTATACGGAAGAACATTTCCTAGAATATTCAGTTCAAGGGTTCAGTTTGACATTCCACCACCTGAAGAAGGCTGGAGCGTACAACGACCGAAACGTTGTAATAAATATGGCGACAATGATGAGGACAATAGTCCTAATAATGTAAATAGTGTACGTAATAACTCATCTCAGAAATATAGACAGATAATGTAAACGTAGGAAATAGCAAAATTGTTTTGTAATGGCTAACAAGCTAGTTTGGTTGACGGTGATTTCTGCATACTGAATTCGAGATAATTAAGCAAATTAAGCTAAACTCAATAAAAGAAAAACAAAAAACAAAAAAAGTCGTCTTTCCCTGCGTGAAGTAATGGTTAAAGAGCTACTATAGTTCACACTTACGACTAAATCGTTATTTCGATCATTAACCGGCTGGTTCATATTAGAGACATTTATTCACAAAACTAAGTTACCTATAGTAAATTAAAATGGCGTTTCGGTGTGTGACAATGGTTAATGGGTCCATCTGGTTAAGCATTACTACTGTGTTTTCGATTCTCATGGGGGCGCCATACTTGTATCTTTGTAAGGAACTAATGCAAGTTTAGTAAAAAGCGTCCCGGAGTACGGTAATAATTAACAAGCTAGTCTGATTGGCCATTAGTACTGAATAGTGATTCTATACCTACTGGTTGCTTTATACTTGCGACTTGGGGACCAAAATTAATGTAAGATTGATAAGTAACAAATTCGTTACTGTGTACGGTAATTTTGAATCCATAACATTCCCTCACTTACTAATACCCTTGGGAAAGGTATGAATCCACTTCTTCTCCCTCTACCTATGGATAAATAGCGAGACAGACCGGGTTCTATAGCCTTGGATGGCAACTTGTCTAGCGCAGAAATGGCAACAAAAAAAAAAAAAATCTGCCTCGTCAGTCATGTATCGAAAGATAGATGATCACCTAAGCGTGTATCACGCATGGCACATAACTGTCTGGAATTCACTTATGCACTAATACCCTTGGGAAAGGTATGACTCCTCCTCTTCTCTTTCCGGCTATGGGTAAATAGCGGGATAGACCGGGTTCTGTAGCTTTGGCTGACAACTGGTCTACTACACAAAGAAATGGCAACCTACCACGGGAAAAAAATCTGCCTTTTCGGTCATGTATCAAAAGATACATGATCGCCTAAGCGTGTATCACGCATGGCACATAACTGATAAGTGTACGGTAATAGTTAACGAGTTAGTCATAGCTACTGAAAAGTGGATTCATTTCTCCTTGTGTGCACCATATTTGGGACCTTCTTTTAAATTAGTTTAAGCTCTGTAAATAGTAAAGGTAGTATCGGTGCGGAGTAATGGGTAACGAGACTGGTTGACCCTTAATACTGAGTAGTGTGTTTGATCCTCACTGGGTGCCCTGCATTCGTGGCTCTTGTGGTCAATCAGAACAAATTTTAATTTTAAATAAAATAATACCGAAGAAATTCCAGCTCACAAGCAAATAAATTAGTGATAAGAAAATAACATGTAACGCCAATTTTCAAAGTGGGGAGCATATGTTAGCCATGAAAATCAGTATTCCCAATCTTGAATTTGAACCAGGCTCAAAATCTGCTGATTGCCCTTCGTGACAGATATACAACTCTTTCAATCAATCTGGAGTCTACACAAGGATTTTACAAATATTTGTCGTCAAACTGTTAGAAGTTGAAACGATTGTGTTGCGCCAGTTTTCAAAGTTAGTTGAATATGTTGCTTTTGAAAATCACTATTTGAAATGTCGGCTTTTGATAACAGGGGCGAAAATATCCAAGTAACGGATAAAGGTTTTTATCATTTTTTGTACTAATCTTAGTCTGCTAGTTGGAAGGTCTGGAACACATAGTGAGGAAAGAGTGTTTGGAGAGTTTGACACTCACAGTGACATAGTGAGTGTAAGAGGAAAAGAACAAGAGAGCAATTAGCGAACTTGTATGAATGGATGACAGAAAAGAGACTTGTAGTCATATTAAAACAACAAACAGTGGTATGAACTACAAAAGATAGGAAGTTGTGAAGAGTCATGATCATCTGCTTCCTGAGGGAACATGGCTAAAAATAAAAAAAAATCGTTTGCTGCTGAGCCGAATATGGGTATGTTGAATGTGCTTAAACGATATTCAAATTAGAATAGAGCCAAACTTTAAAATCAGCACGAACGTGTCTAGACTTTTCGCATACTATGACCAATCAATGATTAATACGTTTTGTAATGTCAACGAATACTCGTTATCACTTTTGTAATGTCTACGAACACTCGCTGCCACTTTGTGTTGTCAACGAATAGTCGCTGTCACTTTCTGTTGTGGAGTCGTTTCACAGTGGAGGTTTGTATTTCAATAAGTCGTCCTAAATTAGGTTCGACGTACAAAACGTTAGAACTTGGAAATAAGAGTTAAAGACACAGAAATCTAGTTGTGATGGTTGATACTTCAATGTCTGACTCGCTCAACACCACCTAGGTATTTATCTTTCCCCCTTCGAGTATTGAATGTGGCACAAGGCCGGGTTTAATGTGGGTTTTTCAAAAATATAGCCTTTGAACCCGCCTAGACGGGTTCAGGCCCTGTCTACCTCTCCGGACGAAACCTTGTCCTTCGGCAAAGCCTCGTCCGGGTTCCTCTCTGCTAACGCAGAGAGTTCGACAGAAGGCGCGCACAGTCAGAGACCGCTCAACACCACCTAGGTATTTATCGATCAATCCACGAGGACCTAATGTGGCACAAGGCCGGCTTTAATGTGGGCCTCTCCAAGCCCGTAGGCTCGGCCAAAAATATAGCCTTTGAACCCGCCTAGACGGGTTCAGGCTCTGTCTACCTCCCCGGACGAAACCTTGCCCTTCGGCAAAGCCTCGTCCGGGTTCCTGTCTGCTAACGCAGAGAGTTCGACAGAAGGCGGGCGCAGTCAGAAACCGCTCAACACTGCCTAGGTATTTATTAATCCACCCACGAGGATCAAATGTGGCACAAGGCCGGTTTAACGTGGGTATCTCCGAGCCCGTAGGCTCGACAAAAAATATGGCCTTTAAACCCGCCTAGACGGGTTCAGGCTCTGTCTAACTCCCCGAGCGAAACCTTGCCCTTCGGCAAAGCCTCGTCCGGGTTCCTCTCTGCAAACGCAGAGAGTTGGACAGAAGGCGTCCGCAGTCAAAGACCGCGAGACGCCACCTACCCCGAACTGGCGACCGCTACTGCTACTTATTGTCTCTGGAAGAGTCCATTACCATAGAATAGGTAGTATAACACTTTCGTAAGGCTCGTTGTAGTAGAGACTTTGTAATCGCAGATACAACTATAGTAACGCCGTTGAACAATACTGGTTTCAGACGCTTTTGAATAGCACTCACACTTATAGTACTTACTCGATAATACCCGCTCGAATAGTAATCACCGAATAGTGATCAGAATAAAGGAATAGTATAGTGAACAGAGTAGAGAAATAGTATAGTCTAGAATAGCGATCCGTATAATAATAGAGAATAGAGGAATAGATGAGAAATGACGATCAATTAGATGAAAAATTAAAACCTGAAGTTGCCACTTTTGTAATGTCAACGAATATTCGTTGTCATTTTCGTAATGCTCGTTGTAGTAGAGACTTTGTAATCGCAGATACAACTATAGTAACCCCGTTGAACAATTACTGGTGTCAGATGACTTTGAATAGCATTCGCACTAATAGTTCTTGCTCGATAATAATCGCTCGAATAGTAACCACCGATTATTAATCCATGTAGCATAGAGAAATAGTATACTGAATAGTATAGAGATAGAGAATAGTGTAGAAAGAGCGATCCGTATAGTAATAGAGGATAGAGTAGAAATAGTGATCAGTTAGTAACTTACAATGAGATGCGTTGATGCGCATCGAAACACGGCTACAATTGTGCAATTTGACAAGTTTTTCGATGTAATATGTTTTGTGATGTCAACGAACACTCGTTGCCACTTTTGAGATGCCAACGAATACTCGTTGTCTCTTTCGTAATGCTCGTTGTAGTAGAGACTTTGTAATAGTACTTGCTCGACAATACTCGCTTGAAATAGTAATCCGTATAGTAATGATATTCACTAACCACCCAACGCGGTCGGATGAGGCACAAGATTAAGTTTCTAGTAGGGCATCCAAGCTCGTAGACCCCGTAAAAAACGGAGTCGGGTAGCTGCTTCCCGAGACGAAATTCTGCCCTTCGACATAGCCTCGTTTGGGGATCCTCTCTACCCGGGGGCAGATAGTTTGACAAGCACAATACCGAAGTAACCTTATAGTGATAAAATTCATTAACCGCTCCACGTGGTCGGATGTGGCACATGGCCGAGTTTATTGTGCGGTGTCCGAGCCCGTAGACTCGGGTAACAATTCCCCGTAAAAACGAGGTCGGGTAGCTTTCTACAATGCCAGACAAGACTCTGATCTTCGGCACAGACTCGTCTGGGTTCCTCTCTAGCCGGAGACAAATAGTTCGATCAGCACACTTCCGAAGTAATCCGGATAGTGATCACTTAGACGCCACACTAATTCCCATATATACATTTCATTTACCATTACGTGATCTACTTATACAAAAATGGGATTGCCAGGGTTCACCCTCTGGTGATCTGTGTTCAAACTCCAGTGTCGGCAGCAACAATTTATTCCTATATAACAGTACGCAATTAACTCTGTTATCAGATTGTGGTTTAATTACACTCTTGTGCAAATGTATTGAAACATCCGTTTAGTTTCCTTTCTTACACCGTATAGACCCACTGGAGTGACAGAGTGTAATCGATTCCTATTTTTCCTCAGATTAGGTCATTTGCAGTGATGTGCAGTAATATGAATCTATACTCTGGTACACATACACCCTTGTGCAAATGAATTGAAACATCCGCTTTAGTTTCATTTCTTACACCGTATAGACCCACTGGAGTGACAGGGTGTAATCGCTTTCTATATTTTCCTCAGATTAGGTCATTTGCAGTGGCGTGCAGTAATATGAATTTATTCTCGGGGTCTATGATGAAATTTGTTTGGCCTCAAAAAATATTGCGTCATCCGCGATTGTATCAGATGTTTATCACGCTCAGAAACTATTGTCTCGACTGTCGATTAGTTGTCCTACAGCCATTCTCTACGAAGGACTTTACTCCAAGGAAGCGTACGAAAATTGTGACGCTGCACGAACGCAGTGTCAAGTCTTACTTTAAATCCAATCGAGAATCTGTGGTCAATCTGCAAGGAAGGACGTCGTGGTATGGACATACGAAGTATTAACATGTGCAATAGGTCATGTTTCATTGGAAAAATGCGGAAAAAATTAAATAATAACGAAATTATTTGTTCTGTTACAATTAATTTGAACAAGGGTGTCTAAACATTTGGGATATATTCGGGACTTGTGCAATATAAGTGTGAAGTAGACTTATTGTCGTACATAGTAGCATTAAGATAACGATATATATTTTTATATGTATATCAAGAACTATTTTAGGAAAATATAGGACAAAGTGGAAATATTTTCCGTGTTATGCGTTTCGTCCTTTACAATTTCAACGGATTAAATTGATATTTACCTTGCTGTGATTACACATGTGCGTGAAGGAGAGGAGACGCTGAAATTTTTAATTTATTTTTTTCATATTTTTTATAATTTTTTTTTTTTTTTTTTTTGGTGGAGGTATATAGTCTAGGCGATTGTTTTTGTTTTTCATGTTTTTATCACATTTCTTTATTAAAAATAAACGAACATTGTGATCACAGAAAGTCTGCCAATAAAGGTGAAGTATTGTAAGAATCTGGACGTAGATTTAAAGCGAATGATTTAGATTAAAGCACCCTCTATACATTTTCGCCTTTTTTCCCATTTATTAGTATTTATTAAATCAAAATTATGGTCAGACAGATTCTAGTGAGAAAATGATGTATAGAGTTTGTTGTTTTGTAAAACATCCCTTTTGAGTTCATGTAATCTTTTATTTAAACCTCTCGACGTTTCTCCTATATATTATTTGTGGCAATCATTATAGTTGATAGTGTAAATTCCCACTTTATGTTTTATGCTATTATTATTATGTTTTGTATTAATTCTTTAATTGTTTTAGATGTAGTTGTATAAATATATATTAAGCTTAGATAAATTATATTGAATTGTATCTGTGATAGAGTTGCTGGGTAGAATAATAAATTTTGATTCGTTGGGTTTGGCATAATGGCCCAATCTTCTATTTTGAAATATTTTGCTAATCTTTTGTTTCGCGTTGAATATGAAATAATTAGCGCATTGTAGGAGCTTGGGAGTATTTTCAATGTATTTCTCCTGTTCATATAAATATTAAGAGCTACAAATCCGGAGTACCCTAAAACAGAATCATCTGAAGATTATTCAACGTTTTCTCCACTATCACAATGTAGGATATTTAATAACAAAAATGTTAAAAGCACAAACAAAAAGAATAAGAAACTCAATGAAATCAGCTAAATATATTTCTTATGAATAATCAAGAGTGGTCTCCCCTTGTACACTAACTACATTATTCAGACTACTGTCCTCATCTTTGTCGACAATTTTATTACAACGTTTCGACCGTTGTACGCTCCGGCCTTCTTCAGGTGGTTGAAATGTTGAACTGAACCCTTTATTTCGCTCACTGGTGTTAATGAAGACATTATAATAGCCATAGACAGATGATACAGTGGACAAATGCGTTAGTTAGATCCAGTGACAGGACCCAAAGAGTATGAGTTCAATACCCGGTTAAGGCAGTGGAGAACTTGGAGAATTAACACGAGATAACTGATATCCATTAAACATGGCACCTGGAACTAGAACAGTCTACCCCAGTGAGCGAAATAAACGGTTCACTTCGACATTTCAACCATCTGAAGAAGGCTGTTTCGTACAACGACCGAAACGTTGTAATAAATATGGCGACAAAGATGAAGACAATTGTCCGAATAATGTAAATAGTGTACATAATACCTCATCTCAGAGATATAGACCGATACTGGTCTCCCCTTGTTTCGTTACTCTCCTCTTTGAGAGAGTTATTTCTCTTTACTGGGACTATAAAAGGACACTATACGCGAACCTTTTATTCTCAGTTGAATAAAGCTTCCTTAAAGCCTACACCTGCGTACTTTTGTCATCACATGTACAGTACTGTTAGATAAAAGTGACTCAACTGATTTGTTTTACTAAATCTCTTCTCCGATGAAACGGAAGTTGAGCTAAATTCAAAGGATAAGCGATCTAAAATCCGAATAAGAAAACTTATGGAGCATTAGATAGTACAGGCTCTCGAGAAAGCAGTTGAGCAACATGCTCCATAAGTTTTCTATGGGGTTGAGGTCAGGAGATTGGGGCGGCCATATCATAACACTCACCTGCTTCTCATCAAAGTATTCCTTCATCAATTTTGATTTGTGACAGGGAGCATTATCCTGCATAAAAATGAGCTTGGTGGGGTCGATTTGCACCCTTTCAGCAGAAGGGAGCAAGACTCTAAAATTCTCTTGTACTGCTCGCTCCTGAGGGTCTTTTCAATAGAATTCAAGAAACCAGTTCCATGAAAAGAAAAGCATCCCCAGAACATTATACTGAACGGATGCTTGACAGTACTTACTGCTAAATTCAAAGAGCTTTCAAAGCTTCTTCTTCGGATTTTAGACCGCTTATCCTTTGAATTTAGCTCCACTTTCGTTTCATCGGTGAAGAGAATATTTAGTAAAAGAAAAAATCAGGTGAGTCACTTTTATCGAACAGAACTGTATATAAAATTATTAGGTTGGTGCAAAAATAATGACGTAATAATGTCGTTTTTTGGCGTTAAAAAATACGTCAAAAAACGACATTATTACGTCATTATTTTTGCACCAACGTAATAAATATTGTCACGAATATTTACCTAACCCCAGACGAAGTAAATGCTTATCGACTTAAAGGTCTGCCACCAACATTTACCAATTCCCAAACCAGGTAAATATTTATAGACAAAAAAAATATTTACCTATCCCCAAATTAAACGTTTTATCCCATCGTTCCTTAATAATTTTAACCTTACTGCCTGTGCTTCAAATGCCATAAATATTTACCTATCCCCAAACGAAGTAAATAAATTCTTATAAATAATCAAAAGCGTACTTTTGTCATTACAATATTATAAAAAAAAAGAAAAGAAAATTAAATTTAAATATAAAATTCGCAGTGTTTTGAGAAGCAATCATGCGCATGCGTATTCACGTCAACGTAAACATCGCTTTAACTTGATGAAATCCTGGAGGACGAAACCTGTTACACAAACTTATTTATTTATTTTTTACACTTTGTCAAATATTTCCTGATATAGTCGAGGCATTTGTAGAAGTTATACACCGAATTATATGGATATTTAGACAACTTCAACTTGTCTTATACAAAGTCCTGAAATTACAAATCAATCTTGCTGTACATCGTTCGCGAGATTTAATTATGTAAAGATTTCACGTTCTTTCCAAGAATATCAATCAATCATCTTCGTCCCAGCTCTGATCATCAACTTCTAGGGTTATGCCTATCAGCGCAATGCTGTCTAGAGACAGGAATAATGTTGTAATCTCTTAAGATTTCCATGGCGTGGGTCTGTATCGAAAAACGAAGCCATTTAATATTAATGAAAATTAGCTTACATAGAAAAGCGTTCTCCTCATCAAATTCTTTTCAAACCACACTGGGATTTCATATTTTTTCTAGTATCCTTTCAAAATTTAAAAACGGTTTGTAAAACCTTTCAGGATTGCTATCAGCAGCCACACTGCGTTCTTTTTAAATTATTTTAACCAATTCAGCCAAAGCAAAGCTATAAAGAGAGGTAATTCAGTTCACCCGTCGTTTGTGATGACTGAAAGTGCTTGCTTTCATCTCCTTTCCACCGCTCTACTAACTGAGCTGTCGCGAGTGACCACTTCCTTATTCCCTCTTTCTCGTCAGTAACGTAGGCACGCCGTCACGCCAACACAGCCTTCCTCACAGATTCGCTATTTATGCCTGCGTCGGGGACAACTATAAATTTGCATAATAAAGCCACTAAGACGCAAGGTGGCTACACGGAGTAGAAGAGAATAAGAAAGCTTTAGAAAGAAACCGGAAACACATTTCTAAACAGGAAATAAAGAAATAAATCTCTACTCTTGTTCAGTGTGGCAGTGTGTGAACCGGACGATAGTTCAACGGAGACACTCTTCGTAGCGAAAGTTTTTTGATGATTGTCCGTCGTTCACTCCATCTGTGATGACATCCAAGCTTGATTGTATTTGTATATACACCAACTGGCTATGTACACAGGTTTGTCTTGTTGGCCGTGATCGCGTTCAACAAATAATAATGACGACATTTGTTTTTAAAAACACCGGTTACGTGTTCACAACAATACGATTTCTCACTTAGCCGGCTATCTTTTTCTTTCGGCTGAACTTCTATCTTAGCTGCCCCCTTCGTCGCTGGCCTCTGGGTTCACTGACTCTTCATTCCTTAATACAGGTCCTTCTGCCGCCGCCTCATGGGTGGTCAAATCTTCAAAACACTACTTCTAAAATCATTGATAAAATTTTGTCTGATAATTCAAAAGGCGTACTGGAGACATTATATCGTTAGCATCCAGCAAGCGTGTAAGCAACGATGAGGCCTTGGAGAGGATGCAGACAAGGCGGAAGCTTATACTTAACATAAGGAAGAGGCAGATGAAATTATTTTGGAAAGGTAATGAGAAAGGAGGCCCCGGAGAATCTGATGCTCAGAGGGCGAATTGAGGGGGAAAAGAGACAAGGGAAAGCAACCCATGACATACCTGGCGGCTTAAGCAAGTGGCCTGCTGGAGTTGGCAGAGGCACGAAACTTATTGAGAGCTACAAGAAACAGGGTGAAGTGGAGAGCCATGATCGCCTGCGGCCTGAAAGGAGACGGTACATAAAAAAAACGGAGACGTGAATCCTGAAAACCACTGACACTTAATTTTACTCAAATGTGAATTGGAAAACGAAATTCCAAGGAAACTCAGATAGCCTAGTGGACTTACAAGGAAAGAATTTAACTCCTTATCTTCTTAAGGTGTCTGAGAAAGCATATTGTTACACAACCTATCGATTCCTACTGAGTAAAATTAGCTAAATTAATGGTAAATTAAATTGCAAAGTCCAGGCGATGATGTTAGAAATATAGAGTTGAAGTAGAGAGAATAATAGAGTTATATAATTTAGGCTTCACTCAGAGACTAGTAGTATTCAAAAACCAGACAGGATGGAGTCTTTTAAAGACCCCATTAGCTTTTCCAATACGATTTTTAAATTCTTCGATTATGTCACCAAAATTAGATTGAACGCTTTCGAAGGAAACGGCGAAGCGAAAATTCAAGCTAACCGTTCAGTCGGTCTGTTCGTACCATTCCAAAAATATTTTGTCCGCCAGAAGCGAAAGTAATTACACAGAATGAACAAAAACGCGAGAGAAACATAGAGAAGACAAATTAATAACCACAGACAATAGGTAATCGTAGTATAATAATTGCGTTCCGTTTAACGATTGCTATGGTCGCTACTTCTTATGTTCACGTGAATCGGGAACACTTCAGAGATGAAAACAAAATTAATAGTTTCGTTAAGAAAGCGGCGTATAATTGTAAACATATAACGTGTCTCGCTCTCTGCTTTCTCAACGACCAGGTTTCGCTTTTCGTTTGCGTCGGTCTGCACAATGTAAGGGAAGAGAGAATGTCACGGTGAGAAACGCTATATCGAATCCTGTTTTTAATTATTTGTTGTTTATGTTGTCTATTCGTGTTGTTTCTTCAGGGATCCATTTGAACAGCCTCGATGGAGAGGCAGGTTCAACCTGGGACTCAGTCTTGTGGCTGACGGGCTGATACGTTTTATTATTTTTTTTTTGTTGTTTTTTTTTTTAACGGCTTACCAAACCATTGCGTCTTATTTAAAGCCGAAACATATTTTGAATGTTAAATATCATGCCTGTTTTTGCGACTGAATATTATCTAACATTTAATTTTTCTTTTTTTTAAAACAACAATGATTTTTACCAGAAATATGTCCAACTACTTAACCCATAGCTGGAGGGAGGAAATGAATTAATACCTTTGCCAAGGGCATTAGTGCGCAAGGCAATGTAACAGGCCCCAACTAAAACTCGAACTTGACTCTCAAAAATCTATTTCCGACACTCTGGACAAATTCTGCTGCTCGTGTCACACTAACAGACCAGTTTTCCCTCAAAGAGACATCTAATCTGTCCTATCGCACCTCTGTCAATCTTTACATGACAGCGCGCATCTGGCAATTTTCTCACGACGAAGAGTGTGGTCCGCCAATGGGCAGCCCGGAACTACTTTCAACACGAAATGTTACTGCTAATATATATATATATATATATATATATATATATATATATATATATATATATATATATATATATATATATTAATTTAATTAAAATTAGAAAACGGACAATCTTAAGGGTCCATTGATTATATATTATTCCCCCAGGAAGGTGTTTTTTTTTCCTGGTTCTTCAGATCACATTTCCAAGCATAAAAAATGCTTTTAAATTTACGTATTATTTTTATTATTTTTATTTTGTTCCATCGTCAAGCGATTTTTTGGGGGAATTCCCAAAAGATTTGGCTTGAAGATGGAACAGAGCCTACTTTAACTCAAGTTAATTCAAATATTATTTTGAAGTTTTCGGCTCTTGTTTTGAAACATGATACCTCTTATGTAGCGAGTTGGAATCATATTTTTAAATAAATAATTATATTTATGCTCTACTTTCGTATCGAGCACTATTTTTTAAAAATAATTACAAAAATACTAAGGAACTTTGGATTATTTACCAAACCAGTTTCTTTCCTATTTTCTACAATATTTTCAGACATATATATATATATGTGTGTATATATATATATATATATATATATATATATATATATATATATATATATATATATATATATATATGACTAACATAAATCCTAAAGAGACAGGAAAACCTACCTAGGTTTCACCTAAACGGATTTTCCCGGTAGCCTGGCCAACTTATCCTGAAGATCCGTTTAGATGAAACCTAGGTAGGTTTCCTGGCTCTTTAGGATTTATTTTAGTCATATATATATATATATATATATATATATATATATATATATTAATTTAATTAACATTAAAATTAGAAAACAGACAATGCTTTCAAAATTCACGTATTATTTTTATTTTATTTTACCCAACTATATATATATATATATATATATATATATATATATATATATATATATATATATATATATTCTGTAGTTTACTGCTACCAGCAAGCAGAAATATTTCTTCTCCCGATGATGGCCATTTTGGCAGAAACTAGTCGAGGAATCTAAATGAAATAATAACAAAAAAAAATGAAAGAATATTAATCTACAACCCAGTGTGTCTGAAGATTTTTATTTTTTAATTTTTTAATATTTTTTTATTGTCCAATATATATATATATATATATATATATATATATATATATATATATATATATATATATATGTGTGTGTGTGTGTGACTAAAATAAATCTATTCTATGTTTTAGTCTTACTACTCGTTTGGGTTTTTTTTTTTCTTTGGACTAAATACTTAAGGCAATGGATGTTTTATTTCCCCCTGTTCGGATGTTTTTATTTATTTTTTTATTTCCAATTTTTTCCTCGGGTACCAGTTTGTTTGACATACAGTGTAACCCGGATATAAGAGAGTTGTCGGGTCCGGAGAAGAAGTCTCTTATATACGGGTTTCTCTTATATCCGAGTTTGGTCTATTTTGTTTAAGTAAGTATGGCTCTAATTTGGGACCAGAGAAAATATCTCTTATATCCGGGATCTCTTATATCCGGGTCTCTTATATCCGGGTTACACTGTATCTACAAGTTGACCTATACGAGGTTTTTTTTTTCTTCAAACGTGTAATATTATTAATATATATATATATATATATATATATATATATATATATATATATATATATATGGTTGGATAGATGTGAGCTTGTGACCCTGGGTTTCACGCTTTAGCGCTGACAATCGCTAAAGCGTGAAACCCAGGGTCACAAGCTCACATCTATCCAACCATATATGTTAGCTCTATCTCTGATATTGAGCGCTTTCTAATAAGTACCGCGCATATAATATATAAATAATTATACATATATATATATTTATTTATATTTATATACACACACTTTTCATATATATATATATATATATATATATATATATATATTATTGCTCCTATTTTTGAATAGTTGATCTCTCTTGGAAATTAATCCTTTTGGAAATTCAAACTACCTTTCTTGTTTAACTTCATCTATCTACACTTTTGAAATTTAGCCACCTCCTCACTTACCAAAATGGATAAATTTCATCCAGATTATTCCTTGAAGAATATTCCTTATCTGTCTCTCCATTCCTTCAATTAATCTCTAACCGAGAAAATTGTTGATTTTGTGAAAATGTTAAGACGGAAGTCTCATATTTACCTTAATCCTTCTAAAACAACAGATATGGATTTTACAAGTTAAAAACTCAAAGGTCTACACCTTCGTGCAACCTACCGAATCCATTCGAAAAGGACCCGTTTAACATTGTTAAGAATAGGAAATTTAGTAGAAACTTTAACCCTTTTCAGGAGGCAAAAATCAAGGATATAAATATAATTAAACACTCAAATGAAGTTTGGCTTAGAGCAGATAAATTTAAAAACATAAAAATGTAACCCTTCTTAATATTGCAAGATCCTTAAGGACAAATTTACTGATAATTACAAAAACGTTAGACATAATAAGATTTTTGAGACAGACAATGTGACAGCTTAGTTAGCTAATAATATTGATGATAGAATGTGGAAGGTCCAGACTAAAGATGCCTATATTTTATTCAAAGGTCATAAACCAAGTTTCCCGAATAATACTCAACCTATGTTAAATAATCCCACTAAATCTGACTTAGGTATAATTTTTTAAAAAATAATTAAAAATATAACTGACAAACTATTAATTACAGTCAGTACTAATCTTTGGAAAGATTCATAATTTACCATCAAATTGTTTAATAATATGAGATAGAAAAAAAAGTTAACCTTTATTAAATTCAATCTCATTAACTTTTATTCAACTATTTCGAGAGATCTATTAATTAATTGCATAAATTTTGCTAAAAAGCACATGGATATATCTGATGATGAAATCAGTATCGTATTTGCTGTCTGGAAATCGGTCTTGACACTTAATGATTCCACTTGGATTAAGTGTGGGAGTGGCGATTTTGATGGTTCAATGAAAGCGTACGATTCGGCCCAGATTACGGAGCTTGTCTGTTTATATTAGGTTGGTGCAAAAATAATATCGTTTTTTGACGTTAAAAAAAAATACGTCAAAAACGACATTATTTTTGCACCAACCTAATATATTCTGGAGATCCTTGGAAGAATGTCTAGAACCTAAACTGGTAGGTCTGTATAGAGATGATGGACTCATTTATGTTCCTACTAGTAATGGTCGTCTTACTGTAAAATTCCAGAAAAAAATGACAAGAGCTTTTAAAGATCACTTCCAATATTAAAATTGTTGATTATTAGGACATCACTTTTAACAGGAATACTGATATATTTAAACGTTACCATAAGTAACAGGAAACCCCTAACTATATTATGTTTGAATCTAACCACCCCTCTCATATCTTGAAGCAGATACCAATTACTGTTGGTTCGAGAATTAGTAAACTGTCATCTAATAAGTATGTGAGATGAGGTATTATGTACACTATTTACATTGTTCGAACTATCATTCTCATCTTTGCCATATTTATCACAACGTTTCGGCCGTTGTACGCCCCGGCCTTCTTCAGGTGGTTGGAATGTCGAACTGAACTCTTTATTTCCCTCGCTGGCGTAGACTGTTCTAGT
Organism: Acanthosepion lycidas; assembly: GCA_963932145.1. Classification (NCBI taxonomy): domain Eukaryota; kingdom Metazoa; phylum Mollusca; class Cephalopoda; order Sepiida; family Sepiidae; genus Acanthosepion; species Acanthosepion lycidas. The sequence continues at coordinate 61,553,388 of OZ010599.1, read as the reverse complement.
TCCACGTGCCATGTCTAATGGATATCAGTTATCAGTTATCTCCTACTTAAATCCCTCTCCAAGTTCTCCACCGCTTTAACCAGGTATTGAACTCACTCTTTGAGTCCTGTCACTGGATCTAACTAAGCCTTTATCCACTGTGAAATGTGTCCTTGAGGACATCTGTGTATGGATTTCTGGTTATTATTTTTTTACCAGTGCTCATAGTCCGAACAATGTAAATAGTGTCATCTAATAAGAATATTTTTAATAAAAAAACAAGTAATTATACGAAAATGCTCTCCAGAATGTGGTTTTGTTAATAAACTTAAACCCCATAAATAACACTAGTGAGGATAAGAGGATTAGTATGCACAAAATAGAATAAGAAATGTAATATGGTTCAACTCTCCCTTTTGTAGGTTATCCAGAAATAAATAATGGCCAAGTTTTCTTGAAACGTATAAATAAGCATTTTAGAAATAACTACCTTTTAAGTATGTTCTCTAATAGAAAAAATATTAAAATAAGTTATTCATGTACAAATAACACGTTTAAAATCATTGACTTGCAAAACAAGTATATTCTAAATAAATTCAATGGTGACATAAGAATCCTAGTATGGACCCCTCCTGTAATTGTAGAAATAGCAACCTTTGTTCAGTCAAGGGAAAATGTAGACCATCTAATGTTATTTATGAAGCTACCATTCCCCGCGCCGTAAAAAAAAAAAAAAAAATCAAACCACTATGTTTATATTGGGATTTCTGCCGGAGAATGGAAACAAAGACTTTATAACCAAAGACACTTCTTTTCTAACCTAAGATTAAAGCACCAAAATATTTGGGGACTTGATGGAGAAAGAGATGAACCGTCAAATTAACTGGGAATTCATAGATTTTGCTCAAAATCCTGGTGCCTTTAAGGCTAAATGTAACTTGTGTTTAGAAGAGAAAATTACAATTATTAAATTTGAAAATCAAAGTAGTTTACTAAATCAAACTAATGAACTGGTATCCAAATTTTGTCATAGAAGTAAATTCAAATATAAAATATTTTTTTCAATCTCGCACTATCTGTTATCACGTAACACTTATACGGTTAATTGCTTTCCTTATCACACATTTCAATAACCTCCCTCCTTTTATATTTATATTTAGTGTAACCCGGACATAAGAGAGTTGTCGGGACCGGAGAAGTCTCTTATACCCGGGTTTCTCTTATATCCGGGTTTGGTCTATATTGTTTAAATTAACACAGGCTATAATTTGGGACCAGATAAACTCTCTCTTATATCCGGGTTTCCCTTATATCCGTGTTACACTGTATATTTTTACCCTACTATTATTACTATTAATATTTTCAACACTTTCTTTAATCTTGTCTATACTATATATATTTATTTTATCTTATCTACATATAAATTTTCTTCTTTACATTAAAAGATATTTTTCTATATTTAATATTCTATTAATTTTTTTTAATTTTTTTTTACATTTATCATATGTTATATTTTCCTTTAGGTATATTTAATACTCAGATTTACTTTTAATTACTTTTTAACTGGTAGCTGTCTTTTGGTTAATTATGTTTCTGTGTGGGGTCATTTGTAATTCATATTTCCCTCTTCAAAGGACTTCTATAAATTTAAATTATAAAGATATTTTCTATATTTAATATTCTATTTTTTTTTTCTTATTTACGTTTCTTATAACTATGTTTAAGCACTTTTTTAATTGCTAGTTGTTGTTTTTTTGTTTGTTTTTTGTCTAAATATATTTATATATGGAGTTAATTGTAATTGGTATTTCGCCATTCGATGTGCTTCTTTGAATTTAATCTATAATTGATTTAAATGATTTAATTCTATTTTATTTATATTGTACAAGCATTGATTTTTTTCATTTAATCTATTACAGTGTAACCCGGATATAAGAGAAACCCAGATATAAGAGATATTTTCTCTGGTCACAAATTATAGCCATACTTACCTAAACAAAATAGACCAAACCCGGATATAAGAGAAACCCGGATATAAGAGACGTATTGCCCAGTCCAGACAACTCTCTTATATCCGGGTTACACTGTATATATATATATATATGTATGTATATATATACACAGTGTAACCCCGATATAAGAGAAACCCGGATATAAGAGAGACTTTATCTGGCCCCAAATTACAGCCATACTTACCTAAACAAAAAAGACCAAACCCAGATATAAGAGAAACCCGGATATAAGAGACTTATCCGGTCCCGACAACTCTCTTATATCCGGGTTACACTGCATTGAATTAAAATTAATATTCTGTTCTAATTCTTCTTTTTTTTTTTTAACTTAGTTTCTATTAGGATGGTGCAAAAATAATGACGTAATAATGTCGTTTTTTGACGTTAAAAATACGTCAAGAAACGACATTATTACGTCATTATTTTTGCACCAACCTAATAATAATAATATTTTGCAACATTTTTGCACAATCTTAAAACCGTCTCTTTATTTTAAAGATTGTAATTCCTTACGTAATTTTTCCTATTTGAACAAGTGAAATAGAGATCATGGTTAATTTTTCTGATATTAAATTTCCAACCGTCTTAAACTTTCGCCTAGAGTCTAGACATTAGACGAATCTTTCTTCCTTCTCGACCCAGCTGTACTTTGTTCTTTTTTACTCTCTGTCTTTCTTTTTCCTCCCTTTTAGAGCCCCCCTTTCCCTTATTTGCAGTCTTTTCCTTTCTTTTCCTCCGTTTTTTTTTTCTTTCTTGTCTCTCATTTAAATTTTAAAATAAAGTTAGGCTTCATATTGATTTTATTTTATCGAATTATTTACTGTTGACAAGCTCTTTCGGAGCGAAATGGATGGAGTATTTTTGAATTTCATTTAATTGTAATAGTTCAAGAAAGACATTTAGGTCACTAACATATTAAAAAGTCAATGTCTCATATCATGAATATTTAACATCGAAAAACATAAGAAAAAAAATTATTATTTTTAATAATATGTTGAAACCTCCACGCTTTGCTTGATCTAGGTCACGAAAACGGAAACATGTGTAGCAAAATTATGGCAAATAAAGCATATTTAAAAAAAAAAAAAATCCACATTACAACCAAAACATTTGCGGCTTCTCACTTCTTTTATACATACATACATACATATATATTATGAAATGGAAAATGTCCGACAATTATTTTAAGACATTTATATGTTTATACATTATTTTTATAGATACAAATATTTAAGTAAATGCTCTGTTTTATAATAATAAACAATATTAACCGGCCTTAATGTTCGAGAAATTTTCCCAGAAAATATTCGTCCTCAGACAGGATTCGAACCTGCATGCTATACGGACTGTCATTTAGCTTAACGTGACTTTAACCGATTTGGCCACAGAGGAGCGTTCGGTTAGTAAGGTCGAATTTACTGTATTTAAACTTCAATCTTCCGTAAATCTCTCACGTATATTCATATCCGCTCATGGCCTATCAAATTTAAACAAATGACGTCACGCATTATGAAATTAACAAAGTCCGACAATTATTTTAAGACATTTTTTATGTTTATACATTCTTTTTATAGATGCAAAATATTTAAGTAAATGCTCTGTTTATAATAAACAGTATTAAAGAACATTTACCGGCCTGAATGTCCGAGAAATTTTCACAGAAAATATTCGTCCTCCGACAGGATTCGAACCTGTATCCTATACGGAACCGTCATTTAGCTTGACGTGCCTTTACGGAGGACGAATATTTTCTGTGAAAATTTCTCGGACATTCAAGCCGGTAAATGTTGTTTAATACTGTTTATTATAAACAGAGCATTTACTTAAACATTTATATCTTTAAAAAGAATATATAAACATAAAATATCTTTTTATATATATATATATATATATATATATATATATATATATATATATATATATATATATATATATATATATATTGTTCTTTCATTATGAGTTTAGCTAATGCAATATATTTCTATCCATGGCAAATATTAGGTCGGTGCAAAAATAATATCGTTTTTTGACGTATTTTTTAACGTCAAAAAACGATATTATTTTTGCACCAACCTAATATATTGTGGCTATTTTTGATGAATAAAACTTTTCTCTGTTATCGTATTGGTGTGTTTCCCCTACAATTTAAAACATATATTTACACAGCAAATTTATTATAATTTTTATTTCAATCAATAATTATATCTTCATTTCAAGTTTGGATTTAATATATATAATTGTAAAACTAAGCTATTTTTCTTTTATTGCAGAGTAGAAACATCCCGGAGGACAATCAATTTACAGAATTCCGAGTTGCCTATCGTAGGGTTAACTATTGTCTTAATTGCAAAAGCGGTGTCATTAATGGCAATTTCGTAGTTTAGTATACAAGACACCGCCAGAAAATAACTTTGATACATTTGTTGGTATAAGTTATTTGTAAGATGTTATTTACGATTGAAGATAATTGCAACGAGAGACAGACGTAGCCTTTAATCAAAACTCTGCGAATATTGGATAATCACTAAGTGCTTCTTCCAATACTGTAAATATCTACAGCACAACTGGTGATTAATTCGATATATCGATTGATCGATTATATTTTTTTACGGTTTATCAGGTTATTTACATCCAGAAAATATTTTGAGATTGTTAGAAGTTTTAGGGGAGATAATACAGATTTACTGATACAATTCCTATGAATTAATCCAAAACTGGAGTAGGAGAGAAATGGTGTTTTCATGCCTGCCGAAGAGTATTTGCACGTAAGTGAATAATAATGAACTCGGCTGGAATTGGAACTCGGTTCGCCGATTTCAAATTCCGTGCGGTTATACATTACATCACATCCAAGCTTCCAGCACTTTGTATTCCTAAGTAGTCACCCATTTTTATACTGGCTAGGCCTGACTTGGCTTAACCTCGGTGATCGTATGAGAATCGATTTCAAAGTCATATGGCCGTAGGACGTTTATCCCACCAGCACACCCTATTTATTCAAGTGGTCACCCATCTAGTTACTGACCAGGCCCGATGTTGCTTAACTTCTGTGATTATACAAGAAGCGGAGTTTTAACAGGATATGGCCGTAAAATATTTCCATAGGCTAACCTGTCCCCACGCGGGTATATAATAAAAAATAAAAAAGTATCCACTCACATTGTATGAATGCTCTCTTTGACATTTCTATAAATACTTTCATGGAAATTGTTTGAATCAGCTCTTTGCTATGGTACTCAGATTTTAGAAATTTAAGCGCAGTACTACACTGGCGTCGAGATCTCATCAGTTTACAGTTGAGCTGGCTTGATGAAACCGTAAGTTCTATGCTGACAGTTTCTTTACTTACACGTCTTGCTTGTGGAACTCTCTTCCGATTCTATGCTTTCCAGAGAACTTTAATTTCTTAAAATTTGAATGCAATTTCAATCGCTATCTACTGTCCTTCTGATTACTCTTCTTTTTGTTTTCGCCTCCTTGTAATGCTTCTGTTTTCTAATTCTTCTGTAACCCTTGCGTCTTAGTGGCTTTATTGTCTCGCTTGGGGGTGTAAACGATTACAAAAGAAAGGAAAGAATAATATGAAAATGACTGTTGTCAATATAAGAGGTGCTGTTAGGTTAAAATTCGTTTTGGAAATACGTGTATCCACTTTAAAATGTCATCGTAAATACTTAGAGCTCAAGAGACATGTTGCCCGCTTAAAGCCACACGTTTTCTTGAATAATGGGCACGCATGCGTTCAATCTGCCAAAGAGAAGCATGAGAGAAAAGTGGAAAATTAGTCTAAAGTGAGAAAGACGGAGAGAAGCTAAGTGGAATATCCATGGCTCCCCTGATCAGAAATACAGTAGAAAGTACTGGAGAGAGTGAAACACTCATTTTATTAGATCCAGAAAGACGGAAGATGGCGTGTCATGGTGTGTGTGATTTTATAGCAGAAGCGTTCTCGCTTTTCGAGGCTTATGTAGAGATATTGGTTAAATTTTGGTTATGTAAAATCACACCTGAGCCGAGTGAGAATCTGCATTGAAGAGAAAAATATAATATCAGAGTAACTGACTCAGGCGATGGAATTCCCCTGCAACGGATCAACAACAACATCCGACATAACAAGCATAAATGCGAAAGATGTTAACAGTAAATGGAGAGAATTTTGGTAAAATGGCTTTTGAAAGTACGATGGGACGTGGTGTTGTGTAAAAAAAATTGGTTGATCGATAAGATAGATAGATAGATAGATAGATAGATAGATAGATAGATAGATAGATAGATAGATAGATAGATAGGAAGACTTAGCTGGACGTGGTGTTGTGTAAACAGATTCGGTTAATCTATAAGATAGATAGATAGATAGATAGATAGATAGATAGATAGATAGATAGATAGATAGATAGATTAGAACAGTGATAGCCTCTGATATAAAGTCATGGATAGACAAAGTCTAAGATAGATACATAGATGAGAAAACGGACAAATTAGATAGCTAATTAGCTAGCTAGCTAGATAGATAGATCAGTATGGGCTCTGATATGAACAGTCATGAACTGACAAATTCCGTTACACTAAGATAGATAGATGAGAAAACGGATATATATATATATATATATATATATATATATATATATATATATATATATATATATATAGATAGACAGACAGATAGATAGACAGATAGATAGATAGACAGACAGACCGATAGATAGATAGATTAGAACAGTATGGACACTGATATCACAAAAGCATGAATTGAAAAATTCTATAAGATAGATAGATAGATTTGAATACACACACACACGCATACACATATGTGAGTGTGTGTGTGTGTGTTTGTGTAATCCTGTTCCTTTTAAAATATATAATACATGAATTAATCCGAAACTAAAATAAGATAAATATTAATTAAATTATTATTTTTAAATTCAAAAACCATCGTTCACTCAATCTCGTTTAATAAATTCCGTCACATAGCATCGTCCATAATTTACTTTTTGGTTGGACTGATGAATATTTATGAGCGTCTCTTAAATTTAAAAAAAAAACTTAAAAACTTACGGCATTATTATTTCGGCTAAGGGGCCGAATACAGAGACCTACTGCACTATGTGCCACAAGGACCCCAAACAAGTCTAGGGTTAACCCTTATCTTCCCCACATATCCTCATAAACTGTGCTTCTTCCCTCTTACATTGTAGAACCGACTCCCAGGAGGATGCTTCCCCGATCACTACAATCTTAACATGTTCAAGTCTAGGGTTAAACGTTATCTTCCCCACATATCCTCATAAACTGTTCTTTTTACCTCTTACTTTGTGGAACCGACTCCCAGGAGGATGCTTCCCCGATCACTATAATCTTAACCTGTTCAAGTCTAGGGTTAACCCTTATCTTCCCCACATATCCTCATAAACTGTGCTTCTTCCCTCTTACATTGTAGAACCGACTCCCAGGAGGATGCTTCCCCGATCACTACAATCTTAACACGTTCAAGTCTAGGGTCAAAAGTTATCTTACCCATATATCCTCATAAACTGTGTTTCTTACCTCTTACTTTGTGGAACCGACTCCCAGGAGGATGCTTCCCCGATCACTATAATCTTAACCTGTTCAAGTCTAGGATTAAACGTTATCTTCCGCACATATCCTCATAAACTGTTCTTTTTACCTCTTACTTTGTGGAAACGATTCCCAGGAGTCTACTCCCCCGATCACAACAATCTTAACCTGTTCAAGTCTAGGGTTAAACCTTATCTTCCCCAAATATCCTCATAAACTGTGCTTCTTCCCTCTTACATTGTAGAACCGACTCCCATGAGGATGCTTCCCCGATCACTACAATCTTAACATGTTCAAGTCTAGGGTCAAAAGTTATCTTACCCACATATCCTCATAAACTGTGTTTCTTACCTCTTACTTTGTGGAACCGACTCCCAGGAGGATGCTTCCCCGATCACTATAATCTTAACCTGTTAAAATCTAGGGTTAACCGTTATCTTCCACACATATCCTCATAAACTCTGCTTCTTACCTCTTACTTTGACCAACCGACTCCCAAGTGTATGCTTCCCGGATCACTACAATCTTAACCTGTTCAAGCCTAGGGTTAACTGTTATCTTCCCCACATATCCTCTTAAACTGTGCTTCTTACCTCTTACTTTGTTGAACAGACTCCCAAGTGTATGCTTCCCCGATCACTACAATCTTAACCTGTCCAAGTCTAGGGGTAACCGTTATCTTCCCCACATATCTTCATAAACTGTGTTTCTTACCTCTTACTTTATGGAATCGACTCCCAGGAGGATGCTTCCCCAATCACTACAATCTTAACCTGTTCAAGTTTAGGGTTAACCCTTATCTTCCTCACATATCCTCGTAAACTGTGCTTCTTACCTCTAACATTGCTGAACGGACTCCCAAGTGTATGCTTCCCCGATCACTACAATCTTAACCTGTTCAAGTCTAGGGTTAACCGTTGTCTTCCCTACATATCCTCATAAACTGTGCTTCTTACCTCTTACTTTGTGGAACCGACTCCCAGGAGTCTACTCCCCCGATCACTACAATCATAACCTGTTCAAATCTAGGGTTAACCGTTATCTTCCCCAAATATCCTCATAAACTGTGCTTCTTACCTCTTACTTTGTTGAACCGACTCCCAAGTGTATGCTCCCCGGATCACTACAATCTTAACCTGTTTATGTATAGTATTAACCATTATCTTCCCCACATATCCTCATAAACTACCCCTTAACTTAACCCTCTACGTCGAGTGGTCCCCGGGCCTTTTACAATATGACCCCTAGTATAAAAATATTTGTGTAAATATGTTTGTGCCTTTGTATGAATATATATATTTGGTTAAAGAACTAGATAAGTCTTTCTTTTAGAATTTTTGATTATTCATCTATATTCTCGACCTAAATACAAATTAGCCTCTTACACCTGACAAGAACTCAGCGGTTGAGACCCTGGCAGTGTAAGTGGTTGATGTTCTTATATTTATTCTTTAAACGAATTGAGTTCTCTCAGACACTAGCGTGTTTAACTGAAAATAATTGCTCCTAAATTCATTTTCATCCGTACCGTGCGCCAACGATTTCGGCTCAGATTGTCCGACTGACGCCAATTCAACAGGGTTTCCATCCTAGCTAGGGCAAATATTAATCAATCAAATTAAAAAAGACAAACTTAAGGTCCCATGTCTAGAATTTATTTTCCTAGAAAATATATTTTTCAAAAATATATTTTCTGTGGAAATAAATTATAGTCATGGAACCTTAAATTTTTCTCTTTTTAATTTAATTAATATATATATATATATATATATATATATATGGTTGGATAGATGTGAGCTTGTGACCCTGGGTTTCACGCTTTAGCGATCGTCAGACAAACTGATTCATTTTTTTAAAAATTTGTGTTTATGTAGATTGCGTGTATTTGTGTTATTGTGGAAGTGGTGGGGGAAACTTCGTCGTTTTTTCATCGTACTGACGCAAACATCGATGTATGCAGACACATATACATACTTGTTCGTCCGTCGGGACTCATACATATATAAACATATTATGTGGGCAGTTTAGCATATGACATATGTATGTATACGGGTGGTGTTGTGTCTATACATACGCATTTGTATGTTGAAATTGAAATATTGGAAGTGTGGCGGAAATGTCTCCTGAATGTCTCGTGAATGTATACATGTCATATATTTTATTTTTCCGCTGAATAATATTTCCAAGCGACTGAAAAACCCGAGACATTCAACTTTAATACAAAAAAATGCCCACCAATATGCAAGAAAATGCTAAAATGCGAAGAGGACATGATAAACATAATTAGAACCTTAAAATTCAAAAAAAACTCGGACATTTTCCAGAAAAAACCTCATAGACGACAGGAAAAAAAATAACCAACTCCACAAGGTATTCATTTTGGCTGACAAAACCACAAACATATATACTATAGATCCTACAGTTACAATCAACTCTTAACCAACAAAATTACACAACTATACAAAAAGACAAACACGAACACAATAAACATTATTAACCATGAAGCCAAAAATATAGCCACCAAATTGAATATAGATGGAAGAGTAAACAAACTAGCTGAACAACATGCTTTCATCACGGCAAAGGACCACAAAACCAGCTTCGTAGAAAAACCCACATTCAGACTAATTAACACGGCGAAGAGCGAGATAGGAAAAATTAGTAAAAAGATACTAGCAAATATCAACACCAGCCTAAGAGAAAAATTAGGTCTCAACCAGTGGAAGGACACCAAAGCCGTCATAGAGTGGTTTAAAACGATAGATAACAAGAACAAATCCACCTTCATCCAATTTGACATTGTGGATTTTTATCCTTCCATTACAGAAAGCATATTAAATGAAGCTATAGAACTGGAACCACTAAATGTAAAACTCACGGACGGAGATATAAAAATAATCAAGCATTGCTGCAAATCCCTGCTGTTCCACAACAATGAACCATAGGTAAAGAAACAAAACTACAACCTATTTGACGTAACAATGGGTAGCTACGATGGAGCTTATATACGAATTAGTAGGCATACCTATCCTATCATCCCTGGCCAGAATCCTGGAGAGAAAGGACACAGGATTATACAGTGATGACGGTCTTATCTTAATAAGGAAATCAAATAGCCCCAAAGTAGACAAATTCAGGAAGAAAATAGTGAACGCCCTAAAAAATATTGGATTCAAAATAGAGATAAATACAAGCACAACAATAGTAAACTTCCTTGACGTCACTCTTAACCTGATCAACAACACATGAACCATACAAAGAAGAAAATGACACCCCAACTTACTTACACACATCCTCCAACCATCCACCTTCTATCATCAAACAAATAGCAAATTCAATCAGCTGCAGATTATCTGAGAACTCATCTAACATACACATTTTCAATAGCAAAAAAGCACCATACAACGAAGTACTAAAAGCAAGTGGTTACACACAACAACTACAATATATACCTCCACAGCCAAAACGCAAGAACAGAAAGAGAAACATTATCTGGTTTAATCCACCATATAACAAAACCGTTAAAACGAACACAGGCAAAATATTCCTGAACTTAATACAAAAACACTTCACTGAAGCAAACAAATTATCAAAAATATTTAACAAAAATAACATAAAGATCAGTTACAGCTGTACAAAAAACACAACAGAAATAATCAAAAGCCACAACAAAAAAATGACAACCTACAAAAATGAAACGAAGGATCCAATATGCAACTGCAGAAACAGAACAACATGTCCACTCCAAGGAAATTGCCAACTTACAAACACAATATACAAGGCCAAGGTAAGTGCAAACAACAAAATAATGCACTACATCGGTGCCACCGAAGGTCCATTCAAGATGAGGAATAACAATCACAATCTTTCATTCACCAAAAGGAAATATTCGAACAGCCCGACACTTTCTACATACATATGGCAGCAAAAAGACAAAAATATTACACCAACAATAAGTTGGGAAATATTGAAAAAAGCCCCTGCCTACAGCAACATTACAAAAAAAAAATGCCTACTTTGCCTACACGAAAAAGTAGCAATGATATCACACAAACCGCAAAAGAACCTACTAAACAAAAAATCAGAGATAATCTCCAAATGTAGGCATGAGAACAAGTACCTATTATCCGAATTCATACCAAACGGATAAAATAGACAAACCACCAACAATCAAAATAAAAATAATTGCATCTATCATTATTATCATTGCACCACCATTAGTAATCACTTTTACCACTTTACAATAACTATTATCTAATAATATTATCATTACCACCAACACCCAGCACCATCACTTACACATCACACCTACTATTATAAATCCTCTACAATCTTTAAAGCATATTACTCCCCCAGCATATTTAACACCTTAAAACAATAAGATCAGATATAATTTCCATATTTAACCATGAGAATAAACACCCATTACCAGGATTCATAATAAAAATAAACAAATAAATATAAAATAAAATAAAACACCAACAACCACCCTTTAGTTCAAGCTAGCACCACAATAATTACATTTATAGGTTTTATTATTCTCCCACCAACATTACTAATAACTACTAACAATTTACAATAAATATTAACCACTTATATTATTATTGCCACCATCCACCTTACATATTACTATCACACCATATCTAACATTACCATATAATCCTGCCATAATTATTAACGTAAACTACCCCCTCTCCCAGCATATTTAATACCAGCATAAAAATAACCAATAAGGATTACAAACTGAAATTTGTACCATCCACATATACACAGTCACAAATAAACAAGGAAATAGCGAGTTTTAATATAATAAGCAATAATATTTTTGTAAATTAAAAATTAAAATATTATAGCAATCTTCAACTACCATAATTTTACACAGAATACCTATTATCAGGATTTATACCAAAATAAATTGATACATATAACAAAATAAAATAAAACACCAACAACCACTCTTTAGCTACCACCACTATAACTACATTCATGGTTTCATCATTCTCCCACCACCGTTACTAATCATTTCTACCAATTTACATTTTCTGCCAATTTACAATAACTATTAGCTAATTATATTATCATTGCCTCCAATCCCTTGCAACATTACTATCACATCATATGATATAGACCCGTTATTAAATCAAACTACCCTCTCACCCAGCATATTAAATATTAAACATCACCATATAAATAACCAATAAGGATTACAAATTTCTACCTGTTACATATACACAGTCAAAAACAAACAAATAACCAGCTTTAAATATAACAAGTAAACCGCCATTTTTTTTTTCAAGATTTAAAAATAAATATAAATAATAATAATTTATACCTATCATAATTTCACACAAACCCCAGCACACGTATATACATACATGCGAGGAAATATTATTCATCGGAAAAAATTACATGTATACATTCACGAGACATTTCCGCCACACTTCCAATCTTTAAATTTCAACATACAAATGCGTATGTATAGACACAAAACCACCCGTGTACATACATATGTCATATCCGAAACCGCCCACATATGTTTATATATGTATGAGTCCAGACGGACGACCAAGTATATATATGTGTATACATCCAAGTATGTATATGTGTATACATCGATGTTTGCGTTAGTACGCTGAAAAAACGACGAAGTTTCCCCCACCACTTCCACAATAACACCAATACACGCAATCTACATAAACCCAAATTTAAAAAAAAATGAATCAGTTTGTCTGACGATCGCTAAAGCGTGAAACCCAGGGTCACAAGCTCACATCTATCCAACCATATATGTTAGCTCTATCTCTGATATTGAGCGCTTTCTAATAAGTACCGCGCATATAATATATAAAAAATTATACATACATATATATATATATATAAATATATATATATATATATATATATATATATATATATATATATTTATATAAAACACTTTTCACACACACACACACACACATATATATATGTGTGTGTGTGTGTGTGTGTGTGTGTGTGTGTGTGTGCACGCGAGTGTTCGACGTATCCTAAAATGTTTACGCCTCCGTTCTGAATAAATTTCTTTTAAACAGTCTTTTCGCCTCATATTTGTCAGTATACAGATTGTTCCATACTTGCAAACACACACACACAAACACACAAATATATATATATATATATATATATATATATATATATATATATATATATATTTGCGTGTGTGATCTTGCGTTTGCAAGTACGTATGTATATATAGAAGTTAAAATACACACACACTCAAATATATATATATATATATATATATATATATATATATATATATATATATATATATATATATATATATATATTAGGTTTGTGCAAAAATAATGTCGGTTTTTGACGTTGAAAAATACGTCAAAACCGACATAAGTGTAGCACCAACCTAATACATATATATATATATATATATATATATATATATATATATATATATATATATATATATATATATATATACGTGTGTTCCGACGCTCGCGTGTAAATGTATATATACTGATACGTCTGTATAAGAAAAAGCGTTAATCTATTCCATTCTCAAAAACTAAATAAATCCGAAAGAAATAATGATTTAGCACTCACAGTGTTGTCAGACGATATTAAACCCCACCTATGTTATTTTTCCTCCTTCTCTTTAAGGAATAAAACCTTTTATAGTTTTATGTTATCTTTTCGCCTTATATATTTATATAATTTTGTTGCATTGTGCTTCTATATTTTCAGAGCCATTCTCTCAATGATCGATCGGCCTCGCGCTTCCACACGTTGACCAAGCCACCTCGATCCAATGCCGCCTCGTTTTCGTTTCTGACACGAGGCGGCGCTATCTATCAAACCACACGACAAGTCGTTAAATCTGACAGTATTTTTTCCTGTGTTTCCGTCCTCATAAAAAAAAAAGGAAAATTTCCAAGATGAATAAAATTGTAATCCTTAAAATGCGTGTGTGTGTTCGCTTATCTGTTAACGAAAGTATTGCCTTTTACTTGTATTTTCCCGCCTTTTTCTTTTTCCGCCATGTCTGTTTATATTTGCAACCTCGCGTGCCTGCTCCGTTGATTACAGCACACGTAACTAATTTGTTTCTGTTCATTGTGTTTTGCCGTCATTTTTAAAGGTTTTATTTTTTAATGTGTGGGCAAACACAGTTTCTGCGTACATTTTAGCTTAAGATATTTATTTCAGACACTTGTGGGGCTCGGTGTGAATTGTGATTGCACTTAATTTGGGGCGTGTCGCCTGCTTGGTTTCTCGCTAAGCTTAGCTTATCAAAACAGAATGCCAGATTCGGAGAAATAGAAATAGAAGAAAAATGATTGTGCACTGCAAATTTTCCTAATGGGGAGGATCTACATTCCCTATCTGTCTAGAGAGTTTAATGTTCTGGAGTTTGAATAACGTGGTCTGAAGCCAGTTGAGGAAAAAAACAAAAACAGAACAAATAACGAAAACACAACCTGTTTACCCGTAATGAATTCGCATGATAGAGCTGAATAAGTATTTGTGATTTTTGTGAATCCTGGATAATTTTAAACACAATTATGGAAGTGTATTAATATTATTTGTGCATGAGAAGGACATTAAAATAAAACTTCCCTACACGCAAGCCGCCAATCTGCCACTGGGTGGCATGCCACTAGCGTTTACCGCTGGTAGCCCGCTGCCGACCGCTGGCGTGTTCGTCTCGGCAGTGTTACCACCGTTTACAAGAGGCTTACCGGTGAGCCTTCGTTGATCTGCCGGTGGTAGCATTCCGAGGGCTGCTAGGCGGCCCTCCAGTGGGCCACTGGCGGCTTGCGTGTAAGGTTACATATTTTAAATTAAAAAAAAATATTGGGGCTTAGGTTTAGAAACCATGGTTGGCAGTGAAGAGCCAACATTTCCGAAAAGAGATTAATTTTTAAGTTTAAATCCTTTAGACAAATGGATTCCCAATAAAAAAAAAAAAAAACAAAAAAAAACAAAAACATAATATAGGTCTAGGTCATTATTTTCTGATGAATACTAGAAAATCTGTATCGAGAGCTGATATTTGGTTGCTTGCTTGCTTGATTTGTTATGTTTTACGGGATGTCAACCTCAATGGGTTATTTAATGCCAGCAACTTTTTTTTTCTGGTAATATTTTTGTCTTTTGAAAAATCTATTCCTGGTAATATTTTAAAAATTTATATTTATAGGTGATAATATTATTTTAAAAATGTATTTCCTGAATTTTTTTGTTTTTTCAAAAACGTATTGCTGGTAAAAGTTTTTCGACAACATTTTTAGGATAGATCATAGACTGAGCGGATCCTAGGCAGAGGGTTGGCAAAATGTCGTTTTTTGACGTTAAAAATACGTCAAAAAACGACATTATTACGTAAACTTTTTTTCTGGTAATATTTTTGTTTTTTGAAAAATCTATTTCTGATAATATTTTTTAATTGGAAAATTTATCGGTTGTAATATTATTTAAAAAAGATGTATTGCTGATAATTTTTTTTTCAAAAATGTATTGCTGGTAATAGTTTTTCTTCAAAAATTTATTTCTGGTAATAATTTTTTACAGAGTATTTCTGGTATTAAAACATATTTTTCACTTTTATAATGTTTTTTACCTCAGTTTCGGGGTTAACTATTTGCCCATAGCTGGGACCCTAACAGGTGCTACCACCCGGGTCGGGGTGGATGTGAGAACACCAGCAATTAAGAGGTGGTTCCACGCTCCTCAAAGCCTTCTGATCAGAGGCCTTGTTGTTGGATGTAGTTTATCGTCTTACCCAGGACGCGGATGTAGTTTATCGTCTTACCCAGGACGCGGATGTAGTTTATCGTCTTACACAGGACGCGGATATAGTTTATCGTCTTACCCAGGACACGGATGTAGTTTATCGTCTTACCCAGGACGCAGATGTAGTTTATCGTCTTACCCAGGACGCGGATGTAGTTTATCGTCTTACACAGGACGCGGATATAGTTTATCGTCTTACCCAGGACACGGATGTAGTTTATCGTCTTACCCAGGACGCGGATGTAGTTTATCGTCTTACCCAGGACACGGATGTAGTTTATCGTCTTACCCAGGACACGGATGTAGTTTATCGTCTTACCCAGGACGCGGATATTTGGTGCCGGACCTATGGTGTATAAAGTATATGAAATGAATGAGTTGTATACATTTCAAGGTTCTTCCGAAAACAGTTTTAAATCTTGGGAAATGGAATTAAAAAGATTTTTTTTTTAACCAATGGATGTTTTAGCGTTATTCGATGTTAACAGCGGGAAGATCAGGATGAAAAACGATGCGGGTAGAGTATGATAAAAAATATTTTGTTGACAGAATTTCGGGTTTAAGGGCCTCAAAATCTACTTGATATCAAGGTTTTCTGAAATCAAGTGCCTGATCAGATCTTTCTGTTATTTGTAACATTTGTTTCAACAAGAGGTAAAGTAATGTAAATTACATTTATTGAAAGGATAAAGATAATGTTTTAGGATCTGCAACCACTTAGACTCGAAGATGAACCAAAAATGACAAGAGAGCCCCTAGGGTACATGTCCTCCATGCAGTTGAAGGCACTGTTAAATGCAAAGTTGTTGATAACCTGGGTGCATTCCTCCTGGGTGATTGCTTGAATCTTCTCAGTGATGTCTGCCTTCAGTGCAGCAGTGGCATAAGGCTTCCCTTGGTAGATGTTGTCCTTGAGGAACTCCCCAGAGGAATATCTCTGGGGGATCCAGGTCAGCCGAGTGAGGTGCCCATTCTACTTCAGATCTGCAACTGATGAGACACTACATACACACATATATATATATATATATATATATATATATATATATATATATGCAGGGTGTTTCACAATTTTTTAAACAAAATGATTGGCCTCACATCAAGGACCACAAGAGATAAAGTAATGGAAATTACATTTATTGAAAGGTAAAAAGATAATGTTTTAGGATCTGCAACCATTTAGTCTCAAACCTGAACCAAAATGTCAATAGGAGCCCTAGAGTACATGCTCCAGACGTCCGCCGTTGAGTTAAAAGTACTGTTGAACGCAAAGCTCTTGATAACCTGGGTACATTACTCCTGGGTGATCGCTTGGATCTTCTCAGTAATGGCTGCCTTCAATGCAGTAATTGTGCGAGGCTTGCACTGGCAGATGTTGTCCCTGAGGAACCCCCAGAGGAACAAATCTGGTTGGGTGGGGGGTTCAGATCAGGCATGTGAGGTGCCCATTGTACTTCAGTTTGCGGCTGATGTGATGCTCCCTAAACTTTTCATGGAGCCATGTGTGAGGATGAGGAGCCCAATCCTGCTGGAACCCCAGTTCCGCTTCATCAAGGTCCCCATGCTGGTCAAGCTCTCCCCATCTGAGAGGCTATTCCTTTGTTTCACAATTTTTGAAACAAAATGATCGGACACAAATCAGGACGACAACAGATAGAGTAATGGAAGTTACATTTATTGAAAGGTAAAAGGATAACATTTTAGGATCTGCAAGCATTTAGTCTAAAATATGAACCAAAAATATCAAGAGGATCCCTAGAGTATATGTTCCAGATGTCAGCCTTTCTGTTGAAGGCAATATTGAATGCGGTATGCAAATTTGTTTATAACGCACGCACATTCCACCTGGTGAGAAACTCGTTGCCGTACGATGTTTATAATTGCCAGGATCTTTAAACTTCTTGGCCAACTTGAAAATCTGAACTTGCTTTATCTTGCTTGAACAGTCTCGAAAGACATAGTAATTAGTATTTTGTAATATGTCTTCGCACAAAGAATCTTCTGCTACATCTTCCAAACCATAATTCTGCGATATTTCTTTGGATATATCACAGTGGTAACTATTTCCCAGCAATAATCTGGACACAGAAAGAGAACACAGTCAACAGAGAAGACCTAAAAGACCACTTCTTTGTTTCAACAATTGCTAAAGACTGTATATTTATAAGTCTGCCATTTTTCCATGTATTGAATATTGCTGCCACATCTGGTCTGGTGCTTCTGCTGTGTATCTAGAGATTCTTAACATAACCCAAAGAAGAATCTATCACTTTAATGGTCCTAATTTGGAATCTCGGCTTCAGTTATTTTCCCACCGACGTAATTAACTTGCCTGCGTTTTTCTATAAATATTTTTTTATGTAAACCGTTCTGATGGTCTTTCCTCTTTTGTACCTAGATTTTATGAATTCAAGTGCAGAACTAGATTGGCAGTTAGGTCACATTATTTTACAGTTAAAGATCTAAATGTAACTGAGCTATAATGTTTGTCGCTCACGCTTCTCTATTCGGTCTACTTGTTTAGCAAAGTTGATCTTCAAAAATGTAAATACAATGTCGATCGTTATTAACAAATTCATTGAACCCTGTGTTTCTATTGTCCTTTTTTTGACAATTATTTCTTTTATATCGTTTCAAACTCTGTGACCTCTTGCGTCTTAGTGGCTTTATCGCCATGATCGGTTTGGTTTATTTTGTTTTACGGCATATCAACCTCAGTGGGTTATTTAACGCACACAACATTTTTAGAATAGATTGAACAGAATATGTATTCTTTGGTTTAGACTGGTTTAGTTTATTTTTTTCCACGGCAAACCAACCCCAATGGGATACTCAATGCCGATAAAATTCTTTATTACAGGTAATATTTTATTTTGTCAAAAATCAGTTTTCGTTATATTTTTCCTTCAAAATTGTATTGCTGGTGATAATTTTCCCAAAAAAGTATTGTTGGTAATAGTTAACTATTTGCCTATAGCTGGGACAGATGCTACCACCCCGGGTCAGCGTAGACCTGGGAACACCAGCAATTAAGAGGTGGTTCCACGATTCTCAAAACCTCCTGATCAGAGACCTTGCTGCTGGACGTAGTTTATCGTCTTACCCAGGACGCGAATGTAGTTTAACGTCTTATCCATGACGGCGCCATGTTCGAGGTTGGATGATTGAAAATAGCGGGTAAATATAGCACATATCAATTGAGGATTTTTTTTTTTTTCCTTTTAGTAATTTCACCCCATACAGGGCAATAAAGCCACTAAGACACCGGGGGTTATTCAGTGTGAAAGAATAAGAGGAAGAAAAGAAAAAACATTATTAAGGAAAAGGGAACAATAGAAGAATTCTTAATAAGACAATAGATAACGATTGGCATTGCATTAATTTAATGGTTTGCAGATCAACTTTGGGCAGAAAGAATGGAACAAGAAGAAAGTTCCACAGGCGAGAAGTGCGAGACATGAAACTGTTAGCATAGAACTTACGGTTACATCTAGCCAGATCAACTGTAAATTGATGAGGTCTCGAGGCCAGCCACGCGCTACGTTTAAATTCGTGATATATTAAGATTAATTAAAGACTAGATAACATAGCGAAAAGCTGATCCGAACAATTACCATGAAAGTATTTATAGAAAAGCCACAGAGAGTCAACCTTACGTCGGTAGGAAAATGACCGTAGCCGAGGTACCAAGTCAGGACAAATATTATTGCCGATTCTTCTCTGGAGCTTATGAAACGACTTAAGGTAAATATCATGGACATTGGATCATATATGGCAGCAATATTCTAGTCATGGAGCAATGTTAGACATATAGATATGAATGAAAGATTCTGGAGGCAAAAGAAACATAGAAATTATGGTTACATCTACCTAATTCAACTGTAAATTGATCAGACCGTGCCGCCAATCTAGTACTGCTCTTAAATTAATAAAGTCTAGGTACCATAGAGAAAACTTCATCCATATAGACTAGATTCACCCCGCCATTTTTGTTCTTAAAAACTGCCACATGATCGTGTCATCAGTGACTAAACCGATTCCCCCACCAGGCTTTTTTTTCTGGTGAGGACAGTGTCTAGACACATCAGTCAGCTAAGGGCCATACATAACACACATGAGGGTTCATGTCTCTTTCGATTCATGATTGACTCGGCAGAAGACTATTCTTTCTGAGGTAGACTGGTCGCCAACCGAAGCATTATATCTGTCCTAATATTTAACCCATAGTTGGAGGAAATGCAAGAACTGATAACGCGTCGATGAACCCAAATGTGGGGTCAAATGTCATCTGGCACAATAGACTCTGTAGTTATGTATACAACCAGTGTGATCGCGAAAGACGGTGTGTTTATGTGTGCTTTTGTGTATGTGGATTTTATATGTGTGAGAATTGGCGTTTTTGTGTGCATGTGTGCCTATGTAAGTTTGTGTATGTCAATTTGTGTCTGTTGAGTTTGTGTGAGAATTGACGTGCGTGCGAAGTTGTGCATCCGGTTGTGTTTTATGCATGTGCCTCTGTGTGTATGTTTATGTGAATCAAATTAACTTTGTCGCCTGATCCCGGCCTAGTTCAACAACCTTTCCCTACCTGCCATAAAATGGGAGGAAAAAAGTGTTATTGATTTTAAGATTTTTAAAATTTAAATCAGAGTTCTCTCGCCACCAAATGCAATGATGCGATGTTTTTTTTTGTTTTTTTTTATTTATTTATTTTTATATTTTATTTGACGTTATTTTATTTATTTGGCTTGTGGCTTCTTTTTTCCCTCGCCCAACCCATCTATTCCCCTTACAGACGCTTTATTTTCTGTCTTTATCATCATTAGCTACATTTTCTTCTTCTTCTTCTTCTTCTTCTTCTTCTTCTTCTTCTTCTTCTTCTTCTTCTATTACTTATTCTAAATCTTCTCTCACACTCTTTAATCAATCTCTCCTTTTGTCTTTTAAATCATTTCCCACCATTCTCTGTTTCTCTTCTTTTTTCTTCTGTTTTCTTCTGCCCCACTTTCCATCTCCTTCTTCCTCTTCTTCTTCTTCTTCTTTCTGGTTCATCATTAATATTGTCACTTCTCGTTCATAATCATCATCTTTCTTCATTCTTTTCAGCTTCTTCTTCATCATCATTGTCCCTTTTACTCTTCTTCTTCTTCTTTTGGTGCTGCTGCTGTGGCTAATGCTGCTTTCTTTCTTTCTTTCTTTCTTTCTTTCTTTCTTTCTTTCTTTTGCCGTTCCGAGGTCTGTTTTATTTTCCGTCTATTTCGTTTTTGCTATTCTCTTCTACCTTTTTCCTATATTTCTTCTTCTTCTTCTTCTTCTTCTTCTTCTTCTTCTTCTACTTCTTCTTCTTCCCTATTTTTTCTTGTCTCTTCTGTCATTCTTCTTTTTTTTTCTTCGACTATATCCTGACTTTTTCTTCCTCTTTTTCTACTTCTTTATTATATCATTTTTCTTCTTTATCCTCCCCCTCCTCCTCCTCCTCCTCATCATCATCATCATCATCATCATCATCATCATCATCTTTATTATTTCATTCTTATTCTCTTCTCTCTCATTCTTCCTACTTTACTTCTTTTTCTTATCTATTCTTTCATTCTTCTCCTCCTTTTCCCTTTCTTAAATTTTTGCTCTCTTCTTAGAAGTATTGATTCTTCTTCTTCTTCTTTTTCTTCTAGATCTTCTTCTTCTTTTTATTCTAGATCCTCTTCTTCTTCTTCTTTTTATTCTAGATCTTCTTCTTCTTGATTTTCTTCTTCTTGTTCTAGATCTAATTCGTCTTGATCTTATTCCCCTTCTTCTAGAAATAATTCTTCTTTATTGATTTGATTCTTCTTCTTCATTCTGTCATTCCTTTTTTTTATTCTCTATTCTTAATCTTCTGTATTCTGTAATCATTTTTTCTTCCTCTCTGTTCTTTCATTTCTTTTTTATTCTCTATTCTCTCGTTCTTCTTCATCTTCATTTGTCTTCCGTAGGTTTTTTTTTCTTCTTTTTCATCCATTCTGTCATTCTCTGGTTTTATTCTTTATTCTCTCATTCTTCTTCATCCTCTTCTCTATTCTGTTATTCTTCTTCAACTTCTTCTTCTACTATTACAATGTAACCCGGATATAAGAGAAACACGGATATAAGAGAAATCCGGATTTAAGAGAGATTTTCTCCGGTCCCAAATTTGAGCCATACTTACCTAAACAAAATAGACCAAACCCGGATATAATAGAAACTCGGATATAAGAGACTTCTTCTCCGGTCCCGACAACTCTCTTATATCCGGGTTTCTCTGTACTACTACTACTAGTGCAATATCTTATTTGTTCTTCTTCTCTTCTCTTGCACTTCTGCTGTTTTCCCACAAGTATTGCTTCTTCTTCTTCTTCGTCTTCTTCTTCTTCTTCTTCTTCTTCTTCTTCTTCTTCTTCTTCTTCTTCTTCTCCTTCTTCTTCTAAGTCGTCTCCTGTTTATTACACTTCTTCTTCTTCTTCTTCTTCTAAATCATCTCCTGTTTATTACACTTCTTCTTCTTCTTCTTCTTCTTCTTCTTCTTCTTCTTCTTCTAAGTCGTCTCCTGTTTATTACACTTCTTCTTCTTCTTCTTCTTTTTCTTCTTCTAAGTTGTCTCCTGTTTATTACACTTCTTCTTCTTCTTCTTCTTCTTCTAAATCATCTCCTGTTTATTACACTTCTTCTTCTTCTTCTTCTTCTTCTTCTTCTAAGTCGTCTCCTGTTTATTACACTTCTTCTTCTTCTTCTTCTTCTTCTTCTTCTTCTTCTTCTTCTTCTTCTAAGTTGTCTCCTGTTTATTACACTTCTTTTTCTTCTTCTTCTTCTTCTAAGTCGTCTCCTGTTTATTACACTTCTTTTTCTTCTTCTTCTTCTTCTTCTTCTTCTTCTAAGTCGTCTCCTGTTTATTACACTTCTTCTTCTTCTTCTTCTTCTTCTTCTAAGTCGTCTCCTGTTTCTTACACTTCTTCTTCTTCTTCTTCTTCTTCTTCTAAGTCGTCTCCTGTTTATTACACTTCTTCTTCTTCTTCTTTTTCTTCTTCTTCTTTTCCTCCTTCGTCTTTCTATAACATTTATTATTTCCTATTCTTTACTTCCCCTTCCTTCACCCACACCACCTCCTTTATTTTTATTATTAGCAATATAGCAGTCGCTGTCATGTTCCCTCTACGACGTCTATGAGTTCGTTACTATACAAATGATGATAAAACCCCATCTACTTTAAAGCCCTTCCATTTCTTTCTTAACCAGTTCCTTCCCTTTTGGTGTGCCCGATTCTCCTTTTTTGCCCAAACGCATCACTTCGTCCAATAAACCAGTCGCACTATCGTCATTCTAATCTATATTTGACCTTCATTCTTCTTTTGGCAATTCGTGCTTCTCTAGTCTTCTCTCTTCTTCCTCCATTTCCAATTGTTTTTCTTCCACGTTCTGTCTTTCTCCCTTCCGTTCTTTTTTTCTCTTTCATTCTTCCTGTTCCCTTTTCGAGCAATTTATCAACTATCTCACCCTCACTGCCACGTGCCTCGCCTCTTGACGGAATATTCACTTAGATCGACGCCTGTCAGGACCTTGTCTTCTTAACTCAATTAAACCGGCACTAATGTTTCTTCCTCGGAAGGTTACTTGTCCCCGGCTTTGATTTCGCCAATGAAAAATCTAAAAAACTCCTTCATCTTCAGATACAGGCACGCAGACAGTTGACAAGGATACTCCTGCAATAGTGATTTTTAAAAAAAATTTAAATGTGTACGCGATTTAATGCTCAAGAGCCTCTCAAGGTTTAACTTGAATTGAATTTTTATATGGACGTAAGAATTATAAATCATGATTTTTTTTTTAAGCGTTTCACCGCGAGCAAGGCGAGAAGCCACTAGGACGCAAGGAGTTACAGAAAATTTGGAGCAAGATGAGATAGGAGTGATAGAGAAAAGGATGAGGAGAAGGATTGTGGATAGATCAAGGCAACTGAAGATGTCGATTGACATTACTATTTGAATAGCTGGAGATTATAGCTCTCAGGGAAACTGGAATAGGGAATGGAGTTCCACAGGCGACAGGTGCGAGACATGAAGCTATGGGAGTAGAAGAGACGGCTACATTTAGGAGTTTCGACAGTGAAGGGGTGAGAGCGGGATGCTAGCCTCGTATGACGCTTAAACTCATGAAGTCTGGGAACCAACGAATGCAGCTCCTCGGAGCAATTGCCATGAAAGTATTTGTAAAACAGACAGAGAAAGGCGAGATGCCAGAGCAGGGCCAATTATATTGCATATCCGCCTCTGGAGCCTATCAAGAACCCCGAGGCAAACAGAAGGGGCTCCAGACCATATATGGAAGCAATACTCCATGCAAGGGCGAATTGTTGATTTGTAGATCTGAAGGATCGGTTCCGGGGAGAAAAATTTCCTGGCGCGGCACAGGGAGCCAACTTTCCTTACGGTGGAGGAAGCAATTGACTCAATGTATTTGTTCCATCTCAGGTCAGCAGTCAATGTGAGACCGAGCAGCCGCAGAGAGGTGCTCTCGAGAAGTTGAGCGTCAGACATTGTAATGGAGGGCAGGGAAGCATCTCTATGGTGATTACCGTAATTCCCCATGTATCATACGACTTAACCAATGATACGCACACTTAAAATTGTGCTGAAAGTGTTGGAAAATGTTTCTACTCATGCATAATACGCACCCCATGTTTGGTAATCAAACCTTATAAATTGTAGCTCTCCAATTTAATTACGTCCAGCTTTTCATACTCTTATTTAAAAAATGGTTTTAAAAATAGAATAATATTATTCTAATTTAGTTTTATGATAATTGTTAATTTATTTTACGGCAATTTTTAAAAGATATTATGTAGCTGTTCATAATACGCACCCTTGATTTTGCGTGTTATGTTTTTAGAAAAAATGCGGATTATACATGGGGAATTACGATAGCATATAAGTTGATTGCATGGTTGATTTGTTTTTTACAGTTTATCAAGCCTTTTGCAGACTAAAGCTAGAAAATATTCTTAGATTTTAAGAATTTTTTAATAAATAATTATTTTGCTGATACAAGAATTACTAATTAACCCATAGTGGTATATATGGATTCATAACTTTCCAAAGGTGATTTGCGCGTATCTGAAATGACAAACTTGACAAAAAGATTTCCAATTCTGAGCAGTTAGCCATTACATTACACTCATGGCCAATCTTACAGCACCTGATTTTCCCTACGGGTCACCGATCTAGGTACTAACAAGGCTTGACGTTGCTTTACTTTGTGGCTAGTACGGGAACCGGTGTTTCAATGTGATGTGGCTGTGAGCCGATTTTAACATTGTTTCAAGGAGAAAACAGTGGAAACAGGTTCAAATATATATATATATATATATATATATATATATATATATATATATATATATATATATATATATATATATATATATATATATATATATATATATATTGGTAAAAATGGTTGCTGAAAACATTAGGTTTATAATACCCAGAAATTCATACCCAGATGCTCTCAAGGACACATGGCACAGTGGATTAGCAATAGCACAGTGGCACAGTAGGTTAGATCCAGTGGCAGGACCCAAAGAGTGTGAGTTCAATACCCGGTTAAGGCAGTGGAGAACTTCCAGAGACTAACAAGAGATAACTGATAACTGACATCCATCAAACATGGCACGTGGAACTAGAACAGTCTACCCCAGGGATCGAAATAAAGGGTTCAGTTCGAAATTCCAACCAACTGAATAAGGCCGGAGCGTACAACGGCCGAAACGTTGTGACAAATATAGCGACAAAGATGAGTACAATAGTCCGCATAATGTAAATATTATATATATATATATATATATATATATTGAATCAGAGGTGTACCTATTTTTAAAATATTTTTTGTGGTACAAAACTTTATTACGGCGTTAAAAACATGAATATTTTTACATTGGACCATGATGTTATTAAAATAAAATACCAGCCGACCGGTTTCGCCCCCTCTCTTCAGAGCTGTAAACGGGGGAAAATTATGAACAAGGAGAAAAAAAAAAAAAAAAATATATATATATATGGGTGACGTGAATGAACGGAAGGGAAGTTGTTACACCTAAAGATGCTAGAGACCCAGAAGAGCAAGCCCAAGCAAACAATCTCTCTGTTTACAAAGAGAAGGTCGCCCAGACTTGATAAACAGCGTCTCCAACACCTTCAGATGGAACAACGAGTGCGATATGGTCCGTTTCTCCCGTTATGTTGGTCAGGTAGTTGCACGCTGTCGTTCGAAGACAACGTGCTGCTATCATAGCAAATTAAAACATCTTATTTTCAAAAGATTTGGCTGCGCGGTTGAACCAAATTTGACTAATGTAATTAATTTATCATCATATAGTCCTTCTGAGCTAGAGCTTACTATTTTGGCACATGGCCTAGACTTCAAAATTCCGCCTGTTTCTCTTAATAGAGAACAGATTTTTTCGGAATTTGAGGTTCTTTATGCTCAGCTTAGTAAGCTTCAACCCCTTTCTGTGAGTAAATCCAGTGACTTCCGAGCAAAATTGAATGACTTAGCTCATTCATATGCAAGCTCTTCAATTTCCTCCTCTGAATTTAAATGGAGTAGGGAGCATCACAGGATCATTAAGTCCCTAAAGAATAATCACTCTCTGGTCATTACCAGACCAGATAAGGGTTCTGGTGTTGTGCTTATGGACCGCCAGGATTATGTGACTAAAATGTTACATATACTTAGTGATCCTTCTAAGTTTCAGCGTCTTGGTCACGTTGATACCCATGATAACACGTTAACTTCTGAAATTCGTTTTCAGAAGCGTCTCCTTAAATGGGTAAAAAGTGGTGTTCTCTCTTCTGAAATATCTGAGGAATTGAGACCGTCTGGCTCGATTCGACCCCGTCTTTATGGATTACCTAAAATTCATAAGGAGGGTGTTCCGTTGAGACCCATATTATCTATGATTGGGTCCTCTCAACATAAAGTCGCTAAGTGGCTAACTATAATGCTGGAACCAGTGTTGCAGCATTATAGCTCCTTTTGTATTAAAGATTCCTTCTCGTTCTCTGAATCTATTAGGAATCTTGAGACCACTGATGGATTTATGTGTTCCTTTGATATCTGTAGCCTCTTCACTTGCGTTCCATTGTCGGAGACTATAGATATTTGCAGTGATTTGCTATATCGTAGTCATTTGACACCTCCGACAATACCTGAAGATGTTTTTATTGAACTCATGAAATTTGCTACCATGTCTGTCGATTTTAGTTTTGATAATATTATGTATCGACAGATTGATGGTGTTGCTATGGGTTCCCCTTTGGGTCCTGTTTTAGCTAACATTTTTGTGGGTTTCTATGAACAGAGTTTGTTTACAGATTCCTCTAAGCCCACTGTTTACTTCCGGTACGTTGATGACACTTTTTGTGTGTTTCGTAATGAATTCGAGGTAGACAAATTTTTCTCCCTACTAAATAGTGTTCATCCTGCCCTTAAATATACAGTAGAGAAGGAAGAGGATAACACTTTACCCTTCCTTGATGTTCTAGTTCGTAGAACACCTTCCTTATATACTACTACAGTTTATAGGAAGTCTACTTTCACGGGTCTTTACACTCGTTGGGATTCCTTTTGTCCCAAACAACAAAAGATTAATTTAATTAAGTCTTTGACCCATAGGGCATTGAGGATTTGCTCAGATGACACTTTGAAAGATGAGATTAAGTTTTTAACTCACATCTTTATTAGTAACGGTTATCCTTATGATATCGTTCAAATGGTTATTCGTCAAAAGTTGGTGGACTTTAATAAAGTAAAACCAGTACTTGTCAAAAAATGTCCCGTGTATTTACGAGTTCCATATTTTGGTAGGGATAGCGAAATGTTGGCTAAGCAAATTTCATCGAGTTCTAATCAATGCTATTTTGCAGCGAATGTACGTGTTGTGTTTAAAACAAGATCTGTTCTTCCATCCATAAGTAAAGATGTTCTACCTCCTCATCATATTAATTCTGTAATTTATAAATTTAAATGTAGTTGCGGTGTCGACTACATAGGTAGAACTACACAACGCTTGGATGTTAGAATCAAGCAACAGGTGCCTGCTAAAATTTATAATAAAAATTTTTCGATTGGTGATACCGTTCGAAACACATACGGGTCATCTATAGCGGATCATCTCATAAATAGTCCTGGTTGTGCGGTGGACTTTAGTGTGAATTGGTTTTCTGTGGTGTCCACTTCGCACTCGTTGTTCCATCTGAAGGTGTTGGAGACGCTGTTTATCAAGTCTGGGCGACCTTCTCTTTGTAAACAGAGAGATTGTTTGCTTGGGCTTGCTCTTCTGGGTCTCTAGCATCTTTAGGTGTAACAACTTCCCTTCCGTTCATTCACGTCACCCATATATATATATTTTTTTTTTTTTTTTTTCTCCTTGTTCATAATTTTCCCCCGTTTACAGCTCTGAAGAGAGGGGGCGAAACCGGTCGGCTGGTATTTTATTTTAATAACATCATGGTCCAATGTAAAAATATTCATGTTTTTAACGCCGTAATATATATATATATATATATGTGTGTGTGTGTGTGTGTGTGTGATAAACATTGGTACATGCAAGTTGATAAATATCTATCTCAGTC
>OZ010599.1:61519413-61521913 GCA_963932145.1 Acanthosepion lycidas | reverse complement strand
AAATACGTTTGCATTGTTTTCCTCTGTCCTTCAATCTCTTCTGTGAGTATTCGAAGAGATCATTCAGTATTATACACTCTAGAAATTTCAACTGTCTCTTCCTTATGTTAAACAGACACAGACACACACATATATATATATATATATATGTTTGGTGCATAATTATCAGGCGTTTTTAAACTATTTATTATGAAAAAAGAAACAAAATAATATTGTTATTTAAAAAAAAAACAGCAGTTTTTATTAACAATTAACTCGCCTACTAAAACGCCTGGTAATTATGCACCAACCACACACACACACACACAGACACACACACACACACACACATATATATATATATATATATATATATATATATATATATATATATATATATATATTGGTTTGGTGTATAATTATCAGACGTTTCTAAAGTATTTATTATGAAAAAAAAAAAAAAAAAGAAACATAACAATTCAACAGTAATCTTTTTTAAGTGATTATTCCAGAGTGTATGATTATCGACACGTATTTTTATAACCTGAAAATAAAATATTTTATTAAAAACAAATAAACATAGCAGCAACATTTAATTAACAAATAAATCGCCTACAGAAACCCCTGATAATTATGCACAAACCCCATATATTTTCTGTTTCGGAACAGAAATGATTTACCGAGAAAAGTCGTCGAGGATGTGTGTTTATAAGCAGTAATTTGAACGTTGCTAAGCCGGGCGTCTTCTGTGGCTGAATGGTGAAGAGTTCGTCAGGCCCAATGACGATTTCCGTATGGGATAGACGCATATTTTCTACGAAATGTAATTAATAATGTTTAATACAGAGCATTTACTTAAATAAGCTATATTCATAAAAATAACGTTTAAACAGAAAACATTAAAATATTTCACGGATTGAATCCATTTCATCTATGTTGTCATTGCCTGCGGTATGTTAAGTTTCGGGGCAGAAATGAATTATCGAGAAAAGTTCGTTGATGGTGCGTGTTTATGAGCAGTAGATTGGAATTCTGCTAACCGGAAAGTTATCTGCGGTTCAATGGTTAACAGCATATCAGTCTATACGACCGTTTCTGTATGGGATACAGGTTCGATTCCTGCCGGAGAACGCATATTTTCTACGAAATTCTTGAACATTCTGTCCGGCAAATGTAATTAATACTTTTTAATTAAAACTTCATTTACTCAAATAAAATGTATCCATAAAAATAACATATAAACAAAATAAATATATATATATATATATATATGTGTGTGTGTGTGTGTTTGCGTGTGTGAGAGAGACAGAGAAGGAAATATTTTCAACTTTGAAAAAACAAATTCCTCACTAAGATTAAGATACGAGCACCTGGTCATTAACGAAACCGCATTCCATGAATTTTATATAGCGATTTTCCAAGCAAAGCTTGGATGTGGCACAAGGCCGAAAGAGGCAACCAGCGTAATTGTTCTAGCGAGACAAGCTTGATAACCATTAGGCCACTTCGAGTTGCCCACGTGGAG
Source organism: Acanthosepion lycidas (assembly GCA_963932145.1). NCBI lineage: Eukaryota > Metazoa > Mollusca > Cephalopoda > Sepiida > Sepiidae > Acanthosepion > Acanthosepion lycidas. Next base: position 61,520,409 of record OZ010599.1, on the reverse strand, counting down.
TTTATATTGAAGTAAAATCAAATGTATTTATGTCATGAGTCCTTACCTATAACTACAGAACAACCTCTTCGTAACACTATGTATACTACGCCTCTCAAGAGAGAGGGACGAATCGAGCCGAGCTTCTGGGCTTGACGGTCGAACTCTCTGCCTCTGAGCAGAGAGGAACCCGGACGAGGCTCCGCCGAAGGGCAGTCTCGTTCGGGGAGGTTGACCAAACCGATCCCGTTTATACGGGTTCTACGGGCATTTTTTGGCCGAGCTTACGGGCTCGGGAAACCCACGTTAAACTTGGCCTTGTGCCATATGCAACCCTCGTGGGGAGGCTGGAAAGATACCGAATCGAACCGAGCTTCTCGGCTTGACGGTCGAACTCTCTGCCTCTGAGCAGAGAGGAACCCGGACGAGGTTCCACCGAAGGGCAGAGTCTCGTTCGGGGAGGTTGACCAACCCGATTCTGTTTTTACAATTTCTACAGGCATTTTTTGGCCGAGCCTACGGGCTCGAGAAACCGACGTTAAACTCGGCCTTGTGCCACATGTAACCCTCGTGGGGGTGTTCGTGTAGTTCTTCCTTGGTCCTAACCTGGACCATAACAATTTACAACCTACTTGTTAAAAAAAAAAAAATCCCAGGACAAACTCTTGTCTTCTAAACTAATATATCAGATTGCCTTACAAGATATCAAATAGAAGGGCTAAATATAAAAAAAAAGAAACTTCCTGATTATAACATATCTAAATTCTTCTGTCCAGAGAATGTTTCTGAGTGAACTCAAGCGCATAAAGCAAATATTAACTGATATTTTTTTACAACTACATCATTGATAAACAAATAAAATTATTCTCACTAAAAATACAATACAAAAAAACATCGACATATTTGAATGTAACCAGATGCACAATAATTACAAGTACGGCGAATTCCCCGTGCAACAAAACATTACACACCATATTTCAACTATATATCCACCCCCAAAAGTTAAAACTTGTAATA
>OZ010599.1:61511913-61514413 GCA_963932145.1 Acanthosepion lycidas | reverse complement strand
CATAGTCCTAGGTATGACGATAAACTACATCCGGCAGCATGATTTCTAATCGGCAGACAGGACTTAACCTGGAACCACCTCGATACTCTACGAGATTCAAATATTTTACAGTTTGCCAGATAAATGTTAATTCTGTGGATTTCTATACACGATTTTCTGAACAAACAAAACATAATCCTGGGTATGACGATGAACAGCATCCGGCAGCATGATTTCTAATCGGTATACAGGTTATTTTGACGAGCCTGGAACTTCCACGAAATGCTTTCACAATTTAACCGACAAATGTTAAAGTTAAGAATTTCTATCTGCGCTCTTTCTGCGCAAACAGACCATAGTCCTGGGTATGACGATAAAGTACATCTGGCAGAGATCATCTCTAATCGGGAGATTGAGGTTTTGAAAAGCCTGGAACAACCGCGAAAATCTACGATATTAACGTATTTCCCAATTTAACCGACCAATGATAATCCTACGAATTTCTTTTAATCTTACGATTTTCTGCACAAACACAAGATAGGCCTGGGTATGACGATAAACAACATCCGGCAGCAAGACCGCTGAACGGGAGATTAGAGGTTTTGAGATGCCTGAAACCAACTCTTACCTGGAATGGTAACAACTGTTACGTTCTCAGCTAAGGGATGATAGTTATTCTTGCCAGCTAAATCAAAACACTATGAAAGTATAAAGATGTATTTTAATAGTAATAATGCCTGCAATATATTTTTATAGGAAAAATACCGACAATATATGACCAGCAAAACATTTTATCTGCAGTTTAAGACATACAAAATATATTTTGTTGAAGCCATAAAATTGTCTTCAAATTATTTAGATTTCGACCATAAACCCATAGAGATGTTGATATGCCGCTGAAAAAATTAATCAATCATTCCTTTAGCGTTTCTTAGCATTTTTGTTGAAGGAAAACTAAAATCTAATCAAGCAATTCAAAGTGTCTTTTTTTCTGTCTTAACTTAATGCGTAAATTATCAAATGCACGGAAAACTGAATCTGCAACAGGCTAGAAAATCTATCTTCTCTTCGCACTAATAGTCTCCGAGAAAGGCATAAATCCTTATCTTCTCCTGCACTCTTATGGCAGACAAAGTTGTCTAACATTGGTTTCCAACCAGTCTAGTACGAAGACAACTGTAAATTCAGATTAGCCGTCACTTTAGACGTTTGTAGCTCTAATATATCTTCCTTTCAAATGCTTCCGAAAGCGGGGTTGATGTGTACAAGGTCGTTTCAAGAAATGTACGACAAAATAGTAACAGATGATGTGCGGATAGGGGACTAAAATTTTACTTAAGCATTGACAAAAAAAGCACTTACAATGCAGAAATTTATCCACTACACCTCTCATTACACGTGACATTTAATCTGATTTTTTTTTCGGAAAGCGGCTGATCATAGCTCTCCACGAATTAGTTTTCTTTGTTATTTACATTCTAAGGAAATATAATGGTGTGTTTCCCATTGCCTACTCAACGGGTTTGAAATCAGAGTTTTCTTTTTGCTTTCAACAGATCCATTTTCTTTATTTTCTGGGAATTACGATATATTCTTTGGAAAGATAAAGTTGTTTCCCTTTTGACTTCTGAAAGCTTTTTTTGTTGAAAATCAAAGCAAACTTTCTCCTTTCTAAACGTAGACGATTATGGCTCTCCGCGACTTCTTTGGAAGACTCTGCATTAAATAACCGGGTAAAGATTAATATGTCGTAAACCAAACCGAACCAAACCAAACCGAACCAAACCAAACTAGATCGGTTTCCTCGTCCGTATTTTAACAGTTTTAGCTGAATCGTTTGTGTTTGTGTGTCAGTATCTGTGTCGTGGGGGGGCGTGCAAAAATTGAGTCATAAGTCATTTAAATTGGAATCCTCACTTTGGCAATTTTGGGAGCTCAAAAGAACACTTGTATCGAAATTTAAACGAGATTGAAAAGGGCCTTCGAATACGGGACACCGTCATTATTCTTTTTTATCCTAGAAAATATACTTAACGTAGACATCAATATTTTTCAACCATTTCTATCTATAAAAAAAAAATCAATGCCCTTTAAAGACGCATGGGCATCTTCACGGCTTCATTTTTTTTTTATTAACCTGTGAATTCCTGTGTCTTCTTGTCTTGGGAAAAATAGTGAAGTGATTTCCAATTGCCTTATTTATGGTTTGGAATTCAAAGCAGTCTTTTCACCCAGACGATCATGGCTCTCCACAGATTCCTTTTCTTTATTATCTATGAATGGGCACGTGGCCGAGTGGTTAGAAGGTTCGCTTTCTGACCATAAGACTCGGGTTTGAATCTCACCATAGTCGATTTGTGAGGAAGGTGAATTCTTGATTTCTGGAGGAGGTGGTCCCAGTGTGAGGCACCATAGGAAAGTGCCTAAAAAAACATATCACACGAGAGTAAAATTGGGTAGACTAGCATGACATTACTAGTCATCGTGACCGAGGCTTTGAGCGTGCTGGCCTTCATAAGAT
>OZ010599.1:61474413-61509413 GCA_963932145.1 Acanthosepion lycidas | reverse complement strand
GTTGTATAAATAGCTGTGTCAGGCTACTGACTGCAATGAGTGACTATTTTGCGGAACTATCCAGTCGAATTAGTGTGAATTATTGTGTGTGGGTGATTTAAGATTTAGGATTTAGGATTTACCAGATGTTAACCCGAGTCCCGTTCTTAACAAGGTATTCACTGAAATGATTAATCATTTTTGCCTGATTTTCAAATTTTGTTATTGTTAAGTATTTATTTGCGGTTGTAATAAAATGCTGTTTATTTTAACATTGTTGTCTTGATTTATACTTAAATATTAACGGCCACCATACGTCACAAAACGTAGACTTGTAGTTTCGACGCTAATCCGAAACATGTTGTGTACATTACCTGTCAAGTTTTGTAGCAGTTTCTTCTATCGCACTTTTCGATTGTGGAACTCTTCGGGCTTCTCACTTACAGTTATCGTCCGGTTCCTTGTACCATGGTGATAGTCCAAGGTAGAACCAATAAAGAAGAACTCGAACACAGGTATGGAATAACACAGATATATTACAAACAGGAATATATACAGAGAAGTAGAAAGTGTTAGTATGAACAATCAGGTTTAGTAGAGAGAACAATGTAGTCGCGACCAGTATCACTATTCCAATGTCTTGTAGTAATTGTCTGAACGCGACTCTGTTTCGGACCGCCTCTGACTCGACTCTTGACTACACTTGAACTACTGACTCCACTTGAACTACTGACGATATTTAGTCACACCCACCACGTGGGAATCATGTGGCACAAGAACGATTTAACATGGGATATCCAAGCCCGTGGGCTCGGCCCCAAAATATACCCATTGAACTCGTATAAACGAGTTCAGGGTCGGTTTCCCTCCCCGAAAGAGAATCCGCCCTTCGGCGTAGCCTCTTTCGGGTTCCTCCCGCCCGAAGGCAGAGCGTTCAACCGATCAGCCGGTCGACCGAGATCGACTTGAACGACTGACTATATTTAGTCACCCCCACCACTGGGGCATCATGTGGCACAAGGCCGGTTTTTAACGTGGGATCTCCGAGCCTGTGGGATATTCGAGCCCGTTGGTTCTCCGAGCTCGTGGGCTCGGCCCCGAAATATGCCCATTGAACTCGTATTAACGGGTTCAGGGCCGGTTTACCTACCCGAAAGATAATCCGCCCTTCGGCGTAGCCTCGTTCGGTTTCTTCTCCGCCCGAAGGATGAGAGTTCAACCGAACAGTCAGTTCAGAAGTGAACGACTGACGATATTCAGTCACCCCACCACCACTGGGGGCAGCATGTGACAAAAGGTCGGTTATTTATTGTGGGTTCTCCGAGCACGTGGGCTCGGCCCCAAAATTGCCCATTGAACCCGTATCAACGGGTTCAGGGCCGGATTACCTTCCCGAAAGTGACTCCGCCCCTCCGCGTTGCCTCGTTCGGGTTCCTCTGCGCCCGAAGGCAGAGAGTTCAACCGAACAGTCGCTCAGAAAGAGAGCAACTGACGATATTCAGTCCCCCCCACAAGGGCGTCATGTGACACAAGGCCTTTTTAACGTGGCCTCTCCGAGCCCGTGGGCTCGGCTAAAAATATGCCGATTGAACCTGTATAAACGGGTTCAGGGTCGGTTTACCTACCCAAAAGAGAGCCCGCCCTTCGGCGTAGCGTCCTTCGGGTTCCTCCCCGCGCGAAGGCAGAGAGTTCAACCTAACAGTCGGTCAAAAGTTGAGCGACTGACGATATTCAGTCTCCCCCCACCACGAGGGCGTCATGTGGCACAAGACCTTTTTAACGTGGGATATCCTAGCCCGTGGACCCGGCAAAAAATATGCCCATTGAACCCGAATAAACGGGTTCAGGGTCGATTTACCTCCCCGAAAGAGAGTCCGCCCTTCAGCGTAGCCTCCTTCGGGTTCCTCCCGCCCGAAGGCAGAGTGTTAAACCGATTTGTCGTTCAAGAGTTGAGCGACGGACTCCTTGCCTACTCCTGAGGCGCACGATTTATTAAGTATGGATTAGTCCATTATTATTAATATGGGTAAGATCCCATAACACGTACCAGTCAAAATTGAACTTCAAAAATTTAAATGCAATGTCAATGGTTATTTTCAGTTTTCTTAATTCTTGTTCTCTTATTTTTCTCTCTCCTTATCAATGTTTTTCCTCGTGTTTACTGACACTCAGTAACCCTCCTGCGCATTAGTGAATTTATTGCCTTGTTTGAGGTGGGTCATATATTAAAAAAATGAGTAAATACCGACACTGAGATTATTCTAAATTATAATTGACTTAAATTTAATTAAATACAGTATTCATTACTAATGAGGTCTTCTTGATTTATTGTATAATCAGATTTGTGAACCACTACACTTGCAATGCCTTTGTTTGCCGGTAGTATGATGGGGTGTCACCAGTCTCTCCTGTTACGTGATGTTCAGCCTGGCTGGTGTGGCATTCACCAAGGTCTGTCTTATCTTCCATTTCAGTTGTGAGAAATTTAGACAACACTAGGATGGCTGGAGAATTGAACACAACAAAGATGAGAATAACAGTCTGAAAAATTCATGGAATAATGACAATACTTCATCTGAGAACTTTAGACAACTCTAGGAAGGCTGGACAGTTGAATACAACAAAGATGAGGATACTAGTCTGCATAATACATAAAATAATGAAAATACTTCAACTGAGAACTTTAGACGACACTAGGAAGGCTGGAGAGTTGAATACAACAAAGATGAGGATACTAGTCTGAATAATTCATGGAATAATGACAATAATTCATATGAGAATTTTAGACAACACTAGGAAGGCTGGAGAGATGAATACAACAAAGATGAAGATAATAGTCTAAATAATTCGTAAAATAATGACAACACTTGATCTGAAAACTTTAGACAAGACTAGGAAGGCTGGAGAGTTGAATACAACAAAGATGAGGATACTAGTCTGAATAATTCATGGAATAAAAACAACACTTTATCTGAGAACTTTAGACAACACTAGGAAGGCTGGAGAGTTGAATACAACAAAGATGAGGATACTAGTCTGAATAATTCATGGAATAATCACAATACTTCATCTGAGAACTTTAGACAACACTAGGAAGGCTGGAGAGTTGAATACAACAAAGATGAGGATACTAGTCTGAATAATTCATGGAATAAAAACAATACTTTATCTGAGAACTTTAGACAACTCTAGAAAGGCTGGACAGTTGAATACAACAAAGATGAGGATACTAGTCTGAATAATTCATAGAATAATCACAATACATCATCTGAGAACTTTAGACAACACTACGAAGGCTGGAGATTTGTCTACAACAAAGCTAAGGATAGTAGTCTGAATAATTCATGGAATAATGTCAATACTTCGCCTTTGAACTTTGGACAACTTTAGGGCGTTTGTAAAGTTGAATACAACAAAGATGAGGATACTAGACTGAATAATTTATGAAATAATGGCCATACATGATTTGAGAAACTTTAGACAACACTAGGAACATTTGTGAGATGAATAGAAAATAATGATGCTCACCTTGAAAAATTGTCTCTAGGTTTCATTCTTAATTTTCTCTTGTGAAAAGAGAAGATTATGAATTATAATGTTCGAATATCAAACTCATTGCTTGTCTCGGAATTTCTGAAATATTTTAAGTCCCCCTTTTGTATTTGATATAATGAGACGGTTTTTTTTTTAATCTACATTTTGTTTTCTTTTACGGGGAAGCTGAATATATTTTACTTAACCTTGAAGCCACCTGAGTAGAATATTTCACATTTTTGTAAAAACAGCAATAGAGACACCTCAGCAAATATCTTATTTCCCCTAAATTTCTTAATTACTTTCCGCTTCGACATAATTAAATTTTCGATTTTAATTAAGCTAACATTATTTTGCATAGTTCGTATATAAATACGCCTGATCTTAAAAATGTGTTACATTTCGTGGTAAGCTACAGGTTTTTTTGGGACAATGCTTATTATTACCTTTGCCTATTATTAGGTTGGTGCAAAAATAATTTCGTTTTCTAACAGATGTTACTATGTGAGAAAACGAAATTATTTTTGCACCAACCTAATATCTGCATTTCCCTGAAATCTTTTTACCCTGAGGGTGATACGGTCTCCAACCCTTCTCTTCTCATTGGGAGTCCCTTAAAATTCAACTGCCTAGGTGAGATTGTTAGCACCAGCATCTAATATAAAGATTTCTCTTTTGCTCATATGGTATTTCAAATATTATACATGACATTCGTTGGAGAACCACATCTCTGTCGAATCTAGTCTCGTGTTAATCCGCGAGAAGATTGCCAAGCATTATCATTTCTGTTGTTTCTACTCTCTTCTTTATCTGTGAAACAATTGTCCAACCCTTACAGTCATATAGGAGATTAGATATCACATAACTGTTCGCATTACTTTTCTCTGTTGCTTACGATATTTCCAAACTTAAGTAACCAGAGGGGCCGAATACAGAGACCTGGTGCACTATGAACCTTTGCCGGTTTTGAAGTCAGAGTTGTCCTTCTCTTAGACCAGTTGCAATCCAAATTTTATAATATATTTATGTTATAATTTTCGAATGAATAATTATATTTGCTCTACTCTGTACTGAGCACTCTTTTAAGAATAGTATTTGTTAGTTAATGAAATTTATTCCGTATACACCAATCCTATATTTGGATATCATGAAATATATATATATATATATATATATATATATATATATAGAGAGAGAGAGAGAGACAGAGACAGAGACAGAGACAGAGAGAGACAGAGAGAAAACGATATATATATATATATAGAGAGAGAGAGAGAAAGAGAATGAGAGAGAAAGAGAGAGAGAGAAATATATATATATATATATATATATATATATATATATATATATATATATATATACAGAGAGAGAGAGAGAGAGAGAGAGAGAGAGGGATAAATACGTAAAATAAATAAAACACATTTAGCCTGTTTTCTATCCTCTGTAGAATATCGACAATCATTTGTCACGATTCGAACACTCTCTCTGACCTGTTGTCTAAGTAGTTCGCTAAACACGGCCCTTTATGAGTAACAGACTTCATATACAATGGGTGAGGAAAGGCTGAAACATAAACGCTACCCTGATATCATTACACACCCTCTAACACACACACACACACACACACACACACATCTCTATGGCGGTAGATATTTGCCAAGGCCTTCTACGTTCGGTCTAGCTGCAAATGCTTATTTAAAAACCTACTTAACAATGACTCTTAAACACACTTTTAAACGAATTAAAATGTTTCTCTTGAAATTCCTCTATTAAAGGTGATTAAAGTCTATTAGGAAAATTTGCTCTGTGATAGGATATGTTTTTTCTTCTTTTCTGCAAAAAAACATGGGGCGGAGTTAACGTTAGCTAACCTTGGAAATGTAAGTAATGCCATCTTGAATACACTTGGAAGATAATTACATTTCGTCAATTTTTCTATTTTTAAAGATTGGGTGTCGTCTTTATAAATATTAAACATTACTAGCAAACATTTCTAATTTGTTTCTAAATGTTTGCACAATACAATAGTCAACTGAACGACAAACGCAATAAACAAATTCTAAAAGCAACTCGATATTCTGTACATTAACTTGTTTTGTGTACTGTAAGTACAGTTCTGACGTGATTTGACCACTCGGCTGCGAAATGCGTCGATGGCCAAGACCTTGGCCAGCGACGAACTCCGTAGGCGAGAGATTAAAGCAAGTCAGTTCTAATGACGGCTTTCCCCTACGGGAACATAAGTTCGAATCCTGCTGGAGAGCTCATATTTTTCTAACAAGATTTCCTAATTATTCAGGCTGGTAGACGAAAATCTCTATCAGGATGTGTGTGTGTGTGTGTGTGTGTGTGTGTCTAACAAATGCACGGCCGCAATTTTCGACGGATTTGCACCAAAATTTACATGCACATGCTCCAAGTTAGTGGGAAGGCCAAGACCGACTTTGCATTCCCCAACTCCCATCGATAGTGAAAATAATCGATTTTTTCATGCTTCTACGGCAGTTTTCATGTAGTTTGCGACCATTTTCTACTGGCCAGTGTGAGAGCCTATAGCTGTCTACCACGAATAGGCAGGAAGATTCTATTGGCCAGCGTGAGAGCCAACAGCTGACTGACACGAATATAAACTAGCATGCAAAAAAAAATCGATAGCTCCATTCGTCACAAGTGGGAAAAATTTAAATCTGCATGGCACTTTACTCCAATTGGCTCATTCGCTTGCTTAAACTCAACGTTGATTCTGATTCCGCAGAACTGGGTTGGGTGTGAAAAGGTATTTGTTGTTAACATTCTTCTTTCATTCGGTTTTTCCAGTTACGAGTCCTTTTTTTTTAATGCTGATCGTTTTGTGTTCATTTTGTTTAGTTCTTTTTTCGTGACAGATTTAATCTTTAGTATAGAGCTTAGAAAAATTTGCAGTGTGAAATAGGCAAGAAGTAAGGCATGTAGCAACATCAGCACGGCAAAGGACACTCCTTTAAAGGCAAGGAAGGGCAAAAATATTTTAAGTCAAGTGATATCGATTGCTGCATGAGTCGTACGATTTTTGAATCAAGCACGGGCAACGCCGGGCCATGCTGCTAGACTTTAATAAAATTTCTGGAACATTAAGGCCGGTAGACGAAAAAAAAAATAAAAAAAATATCTTTTTAAATGAATAAACGGAGTATCTACTCAAATATCAGTATCAAATTATAAGATATTGTCAGATTAGTAAAAAAAAATCCATTCCTTTCTTTAGAAATTGCTTTGTTTACGTTAGGATATGAAACTAAGCAGATATGTCTATTTCGAGAGTTGGAGAGAAATCTGCGTTTAAAGGCACTACTCAACTTTGCTTCGCTATCGACGCACTCCTTGGCCGATATGTCTAAAAGCACCTCAGATCTAATATCCATTTTACCTAGAAGAACAGAGGTTCGAATCCTGCCAAAGAGCGCATATTTTTTTCTCTGATATGACTTCTCGGATAATTCAAGCCGGTAGACATCTAAGTAATAAAATCGAATTAACAATAAAAAAAAAATCTGTCCATTTCTTTTCAAATTGCTTTGGTTACGTAAGGATATGAAAGTGATCAGATATGTCTACTTCGAGAGTTGGAGAGAAATCTGTATTTAAAGGCCCAATTCAATTTTGCTTGACCATCGACCCACTCCGTCACCAAGTGGAACAGAGGTTCGCTGGAGAAGATATTTTTTCTCTTAAACGATTTCTCGAATATCCAAGCCTAAGTAATAAAATCGGTGGGATTAACAAATAAAAAATCCGTCCATTTTCTTTAGAAATGGCATTGTTTACGTAAGGGCATGAAAGTGGGCAATTATTACTATTTCGAGAGTCGGAGAGAAATGTGTGTTTAAAGGCATGATTTGTACTTTATTCGCCATCGACACGCTCTGTAGCCGTTATCTTGTTTAATAAATAAAAGCAGCGTCTACTCAAATATGTTTGGTTTGGTTTGTTTTGTTTTAAGGCATATCAACCTCAATGGGTTATTTAATGCCGACAATTTTTTTTTTTTCCTGGTAATATTTTTTTGTCAAAAATCTATTTCTACTAATATGTTTTTCCTCAAAAATGTATAGCTGGTAATATAATTTTCAAAAAACGTATTGCTGGTAATATTTTTTCCAAAAATATATTGCTGGTAATATTTTTTTTTCTTCTAAAATTTATTTCTTGTATTATTTTTTTTACAATGTATTTCTAGTATTAAAACCTATTTTTTTTAATACTTTTATAATGCTTTTCACCTCTTTTCGGTGTTAACTTATTTTCCCATAGCTGGGACCCTTACAGGTGCTACCACCCTGGGTCAGGGTGGACACGGGAACATCAGCAATTAAGAGGTGGTTTCACGCTCCTCAAACCCTCCTGATCAAAGGCCTTGCTGCTGGATAGAGTTTATCGTCTTACTCAGGACGCGGACATAGTTTATCTTCATACCCAGGACGCCTACTCAAATATGTGTATCTACTAAAAATAAATTTTAAGTAATAACAAGCTGTCGGATTAATAAATAAAAAAATATATTCCTTTCTTTATAAGTTGCTTTGTTTACGATAGGATATGAAACTAAGAAGATACGTCTATTTCGAGAGTCGGAGGGAAATCTGTAATCAATGGCACTACTCAGGGTTTGGCAGGCCATCGACACTTTGTAAATACTATATAAGTAATTGCTTTAATTTTTTTTTTTATTTATTTTTTATTAAATAATTATTTTGCTTTCTTTTCCGATAGATTGATTTTTCTCGGAGGATTCAAACCTCTGTTCCCCTTGGTCACGGAATGCGTCGATGGTCGATCTAGTAAAGTTAAATAGTGCCTTTAATTTCTCTTCGACACTTTTTTTTAATCATCCCCGCCCTCAAGCAAGGCAATAAAGCCACTAACGCGCAGGAGGCTACTGAGTGTGAAAGAATATAAAAAAAAACAAAAACAAAAAAAAAACAGATTTAATGAATTCAGTAAACTGTTTAAACTCAGTTTATGGATTCAGGATATAAACTGGGAACAAACCCCATGCATAGAGATGAAAAATGAATTCAGTAAATACACTAAAATAGAAAGAGACGTAAGGCAATGATGTGTCTTCTCGCCGGACTTATACAGCCTTTTATAGCAACACAAGAATAAAAAGGCGAGTAAGGCAAGACACTAAAGAAACAACGAACTCCATATTTATTCCAAGAATAACACAACACAAATGTTGAAGCATATATACCTTTGTTTTATAGATTACGCAAAAGCGTTTGATGAGCTTCGTCGTAAAGAATTGTTTGAACTATTGTGTAAGCTCAGTTTATATGGATCCAGGATTTAAACTAGGAACAATTTGCCTGCATACAGATAAAAAATGAATTAAGTTAATACACTGAAACAGAAAGGGGTGTAAGGCAAGGATGCGTCTTCTCACCGGACTTATGCATTTTACGATAAGGCAAGATTTATTTTATTTACATTTTTATACAATCCTGTTTAAACCTAGCAAGATTTATTTCTTTTTCTACAATTATGTTCACCATGCACAAAGCCAACGAGCCACTCATGGTAGAGGATTACAGAGAAAGTGGCACCACTCAAAGAAATGTGAAAATGCCGGGTGGGGAAGAGAAGTAAAAGTCTTTAGAAGGAATTTGATATTCAGTCTTAAACAGAAACAATGGAGAAAAAAAACAAGCTCTATTCCTGTTTTGTGAAGGAGTGTGATCCGGACGATAGGCGAACCTATCTACTCCTACTGAGGAAGAGATGAATAAATAGTAAATAAAAGTTCAGAGTTCTAGTCGGCGACATTAGAAGTATTGAGTTGAAGTAAGCTTTGGAAGCAACCGCAAACCCAGTCCTAAACAGGAAACAACGGATAAACCTCTACTCCTGTCCAAAAGATCGGGTAGGCGTATGAAGCTATTTACTACTATAAAGGAAACTGCAGAAACTCTGAGAGGAGACACGAAGGGAACGAACGCCAATTGTACGGAGGCAGATTCTATAGTTGCTAGTAAGAGGAACAACACGAACCTCACATGATGGAAGAACTGGAGATGCCAAATTCACGAAAGCAACAAATTCACGAAAGCAAAAATAAATATATAAATTAGCATTCAGAAATGGATTTAACAGAAGACGGAAAATGTGAGATCTGAGGGGCATTTGCATGGAAAAAGGGCGCTTTCAAACGCAAAGCAATGCAATAAGAAAAAGAAACAAAACATAGTCATTCTCTTCACAGATGAAGGAGGGAACTGAGAACAGCATAGGGGGGGAATACCGATCTAATACTGTTCATTATCTATCTATCTATCTATCTATCTATCTATCTATCTATCTATCTATCTATCCCTGTACACATCTATCTAATTCTGTTCATTATCTATCTATCTATCTATCTATCTATCTATCTATCTATCTCTCTCTCTCTCTCTCATATATATATATATATATATATATATATATATATATGTATATATATATATGTATATATATATATATGTATATATATATATATATGTGTGTGTGTGTGTGTGTATGTGCGTGTGTTTGTGCATGTATATATATATATATGTATGTATGTATATAATTGTGATAATTATCTCTCTTCATTATTTATTGAAATCTCTTCATTATCTGTCTCTCTAATTCTCTTCATTATCTATCTATCTATCTATCTATCTATCTATCTATGTAATTCTCTTCATTATCTATCTATCTATCTATCTATCTATCTATCTATCTATCTATCCCTGTACGCATCTATCTAATTCTGCGCATAATCTATCTATCTATCTATCTATCTATCTATCTATCTATCTATCTATCTGCCCCTGTACGCATCTATTTATCTAATTCTGTTCATTATCTATCTATCTATCTATCTATCTATCTATCTATCTATCTATCTATCAAATTCTGTGACATCCATTAATCCGTGCGCCCGTCCGTCCGTCACACCCTCTAAAATAGCCATACATTGACTGATCAAAACCACATTTTTGAGGAGAATTACAAACAAGTAACGTGGTACAAAGTACAGTTGGTTTTACTAAAGTGCGCAGCTTAATAAATTTTCGATAATGTTGGGAGAAAAAATTGAAAATTAGGTTATTTAACACACAAAATGACCCCACTATTTTAAAAACAATTTAATGATTAAAATAATAAATACTTCTTTATTTAACAAAAATGCAGTATTGTTTTTGGCATATCTTTTCTTTCAGCTTTTATATTTGATCGATTAGTTTCCGAAATTGAACGACACACAGACTTTGTAAATCAGGGCAAAAAATGTTTGCGATAACTTCAACAATACTACTGTGATGATTTTTAAAAATCTATTAATTAAAATGAAAAATAATCTGAGAAAAGAGTGCTTAGAGAATTTAACACTCACAGGGTATACTGAAGGCAAAGAGGGTCAAGCCGAAACAGCGAGTAACATACCTAACACATTTTTTGTAAATTAATTGTAAAGCAGAGAGTTGGAGACATAATGAAAAGACAAAGCTTAATAACAATTCGCCCTTGCATGGAGTATTGCTGCCATATATAGTCTGGTGCCCCTTCTGTTTGCCTCGGGGTTCTTGATAGGCTCCAGAGGCGGATATGCAATATAATTGACCCTGCTCTGGCATCTCGTCTACAGTCACTTTCTCACAGACCCGCCGTCGCCTCTCTCTGTCTGTTTTACAAATACTTTCATGGCAATTGCTCTGAGGAGCTGCATTCGCTGGTTCCCAGACTTCATGAGTTCAAGCGCCATACGAGGCTGGCATCCCGCTCTCACCCTTTCACTGTCGAAACTACTAAAAGTAGCCGTCTCTCCTACTCCAATAGCTTCATGTCTCGCACCTCTCGCATGTGGAGCTCCCTTCCCTATTCCTGTTTCCCTGTGAGCTATAATCTCCAGCTATTCAAGTGTAATGTCAATCGACATCTCCAGTTGCTTTGATCTATCCACTACCCTCATCCTTTCTTCTATCACTACTATCTGATCTTGCTCTAAATTTTCTTTAACCCCTTGCGTCCTGCCTTGCTTGGAGTGAAGTGCTTAAAAAAAACAAAAAAAAAAACCCAGCGGCAAATGATAGGAAACTGTGAAGAGCTATGATCACTCACCACTAGAAGAAGAAGGAAAAGCTGTTGAATTTGTATTGTTTAATTCATTGCCTGCAAATATAAATAAAAAAAGAAAATGTTGTCGTAAAAAATGTTGATGTAAAAATTCTTAATATAAACGTCTATTTTAACATACGACCGTACGAAGATCTAACAGATCAAATCTGTTTACTTTCATTGGACAATTAAAATAATTACCGCCGACAAGATGTTTTTTTTTTTTTTAATATTATTTCTTTTTCATTGGCTTGACATTTTGGCGGGAGAAAAAAATGAATAGCGTAAAAGCTATTTGCAAGGAAAATTCTTATTTCATCTGGGTTTTTTTTTTTTTTTTTTTTTTTTTTTTTTTTAAATTTCCGGATGTTTATACTGGGTGCGAGGAAAGAGAATAAGAAAAGAAAAATGTCTTGATAAATCAAACGAATAAAGACAATTCTCTATTACGTGTGGAACGGAGCAGAGACAGTTCAATGAGTGTCTTCTTTTTCCCGAGGTTATGAAAGAGGACATTGAATTTAAACAAAGATTAATTGCGCAGACGATACAATAACGCCATTTTTACTTTTTAATCAGAAGAATCAGTGTCTTGTGTGAGCGAGACCAATTTCCATCGGTTTTCACGTATTTGACATTCAACCTTCCGGTATATATATATATATATATATATATATATATATATATATATATATATATATATGTGTGTGTGTGTGTGTGTGTGTGTGTGTGTGTGTAAAATGAATAGCGTAAAATATATATATATACATACATATATACATATATATATATATGTGTGTGTATGTGTATATATGTGTACGTATGTATGTATGTATATATGTGTATGCATATATATATGTATATATATACATATATATATATATATGTATTTATATATATATATATATATAAATATATACACACATATATATGATTGTGTGTATATTTATATGTATGTATGTGTGTATATATATATATGTATATATATATATATATATATATATATATATACACATACATACATATAAATACATATATATATATATATATATATATATGTATATATTAGGTTGGTGCAAAAATAATGACGTAATAATGTCGTTTTACCATTATAGACGTTAGCAGGATGATCTACCCACTCCAACCGTCCCTTTTTGGTTTGCTTGTCAAATTGAACTCGCCCGGTGGTATATGGGGTATTCATCTTATTATTAGGTTGGTGCAAAAAATGACGTGATAATGTCGTTTTTTGACGGTTTTTTACGTCATTATTTTTGCACCAACCTAACATATATATATATATATATATATATATATATATATATATATATATATATATATATATATATATATATATATATATATATATATATATATATATATATATATAAGTGTATGTATATCTATATCGTGTTTATTCGTAAGTACGTAAAAATTTACATTCCTTTCAACCGTGCCCCGATGAAAATCTCCGACAGTTGCTGAATCAGTCGGGTTTCGATCCCTGCTTGAAGCAATCGGATGTCTAGTCACACTGATGAGCTGTGAAACAGCGAAACAGTCTATATGTGGATGACAATATATACGTACCTGAAAAACTTAAATAGGGTTGTGCATTCTTGTTGGATAAGTGAATTTATACACAATGACTACAACTGCTAATATTACAAGGCTCTTCCCTGAATTGAGCACTGCCTGCCGTTGGCGTGTTTAAAAATTCGTGTAAAAATTCGCCTTCCTTTCAACCATGCTTCGATGGCTTAGGTGGAAAATCTCGGACTATAGCCGATCCCGCCTTGATGCAAGCGGATGTCTAGCGACACAGCAAAACAGTCTGTTGGCGAAAATAATCGGTTGGTAGAAAAATAATATTAAACAGAAAAATCGAATAGGCCCCATTTTGAAATAGGAAATAAAAAAAAAAATGTCGCAAGTATAAAGGCGGTAACAAATATTGTTTATTATGTATGGAGGAAAAGTTAGCAATGGCTACCTTCGATAAACCCCAAAATTTACTAAACCGAAGGTCTGAAATCTTAAATATGTGCAGGCATAATCTTCGTTATTGCAATAGAGGTATGTGTATTTTTTTTTTTTCGTTCATTGGTTCTTTTTTTTATTTTGTCACGTGGTTTATGGTAGTTTAGGTTTCTGCTAATTTTAGTTTTTAGTGTTGGTATAATCAATAAATATGTTCTGCGACATTTTCTTTTTAGCCAGCATACTCTTACTCTACTTAGGTGAAACGTATGTAGGCAGTTCCTGGCTATTTAGGATTATTTTATAATACATTTTCCTCCTACCTCACTCTCTATCTCTCTCTCTCTCTATATATATATATATATATTTATATATATATATATATATATATAGATATATATATATATAGAGAGAGAGAGAGAGTGGTCTGAGGAAAATGTATTTGGCTATATATATATATATATATATATATATATATATTATAATAATCCTATATATATATATATATATATATATATAGAGAGAGAGAGAGAGAGAGATAGGGAGAGAGACAGGGAGAGAGAGTGAGAGAGATGTTTGAGGAAAATGTATTTAGATATATATATATTAATAAAATAATCCTATATATATAGAGAGAGAGAGCGAGAGAGAGAGAAAGAGAGAGGGGGTGAGAGAGAGATGTCTGAGGAAAATGTATTTGGCTATATATATATATATATATATATATATATATATATATAAAATAATCCTATATATATAGAGAGAGAGAGAAAGAGAGAGACAGAGATAGAGACAGAGACAGAGAGAAAGAGGTCTGAGTAAAATCTATTTGAATATATATATATATATATATATATATATATATATATATATCACCCTATATATATAGAGAGAGAGAGACAAACAGAGAGAGAGAGAAGCATAATGCATAAATATTATGAATTAACTGATTTAAAAATATGGCTCCTTCGATACACAAGGATTACCATGTTACGAAAAAAGAATCTAACAACTTCAAATTCTATTATTTAATTAAATTAAAAGCATTATTTCTGTTTCATCTTCAAGCGAATTTTGGAATAGATATATATATATATATATATATATATATATATATATATATATATACCTGTTTTGCTGTATCACAGCTCATCAGTGTGACTACACATCGGATTGGTTCAACCCGGCATCGAAACTTGAACGATTAGGCATCAGTCAGAGACTTTACTCCTATGCTATCGGTGCGCGACAGAGAAAAGAAATCTATTAACGTCATCTATATAAACGCCAAATCAGCAGCCAAAGCACTCAATTCATAACAGAATATATATATATATATATATATATATATATATATATATATATATATATATATATATATATATATTGACATGGCTCGTGGAACAAGAACAGTCTTCCCCAACAAGCGAAATAAAAGGTTCAGTTCGATATTCCAACCACCTGAAGAAGTCCGTAGCGTACAACGGCCGAAACGTTGTGATAAGTATGAAAACAAAGATCAGGGCGATAATCCGAATAGTGTAAATAGTGCAAATAGTGTATATATATATATATATATATATATATATATATATATATATATATATATATATATATATATATATTCCGGGTGATTAGAACGTTAGTTTTTGACCATAGTCATGGTCGATTTATCACGAAGGTAACGTCTATGTGGTATCGGTCTGGGCGTGATCTCAGCGTGAAGCACATTTGGAAAGTGTCCGATAGCCAGACCACGGATTGACTCAAGCCTTGTGAGTGAAATTGTGTAGACAGAACCCTTGAGAGAAATCGGTGGTTGTTCTAGCACGAAGTAACTAGTTATCGTGAGCGAGGATTTTGTTCGTGCTAACCTTGACCAAGCTCTTGATCAAGTTAGATAACGTGCTCTCTCCCAAAAACTGTTACTAAGGTCCGTTCAGCATTTCTTGCAGCATAAACCACGGGTGGGTTCTGTGGATGTTGAACAAACACAAATGTGCCTGAGCGTGTGCCTGAAATAGGGATTAGCTAGCCGCCTTAGTAAAGTGGCATCGTCGGATAGTAGTGGCTGCTTTTAAAATATATATATATATATATATATATATATATATATATATATATATATATATATATATATATATATATATATATATATATATATATATATATATATATATATATATATATATATATATATATATATATATATATCCGAGAAATGTTCATAGAAAATAAATGGCGGTTCCGTATAGGATACAGGTTCGAATCCTGTCAAAGGACGAATATTTTCTATGAAAATTTCTCGGACATTCAGGCCGGTAAATGTTATTTAATACTGTTTATTATAAACAGAGCATTTACTTAAATACTTGTATCTATAAAAAGAACTTTAAACATAAAAAATGTCTTTAATAAATAAATTGTCGGACTTTGTCCATTTCTTAATGTGTATATATATATATATATATATATATATATATATATATATATATATATATATATATATATATATATATATATATATATATAGCACTGCCTCCACAAGGCACTTGATGTAGGTTTCTGTGTTGAGTCTGGGGCCCTCTGGAATGAAGAATGAGTGTTCATTCCAAACAACATGATGTTGACTGGATATATCATCGAAACTCTTTCCGAATCCTCAGCACTGTCTTCAGATTGACAGCCACAAACTCTGAAATGTTCCTTTAAAGCTTCCGGTGCGAATGCAAGGCAGTACAACATGCCCTTTCCAAATTTCTCGGCGAGTGAATAGCGTCATACTCTCTTTTTCTCACAGACGATGCCCAACTGACCCTACTATACTACGCAGTCGACAAAAACAACAATAAACAAGACGCAATTAAAAATATAAAATGGCGACAATTTACCCAGCGCACCTTGAGATAATCTGGTCAACCCAATAAAAGACTTCAAATTGAATGCATGTGGTGCTATAATCAACAGGAGTTACCCCCGCTTCCACAATAAGCTGTTGAGAGAAGGCCTTTTTACTTAAAGTAGATGGCGCTTTCTATTTGCATTTGAAAGATGGTAGGTATTAGCCAATAGACAGAGTGGGCTGGGACTGGGAAACCTATATAACACCAGTGGCTTTCTCACTCAAGAGAAGATGCTCACATCGCCGTACTGGTAAAACCCTCCCTATTCACCCGATCTTGGTCTGTGTTACTTTTTCGTTTTCTAACTCAAGGGGATCATCACCGGGACCCATTTTGAAGGTGTGGAGGCCATTAAGAGTGCCATAACAACGGAATTGAGGGGCATCCAAGAAGAATTCTTCCAGCAATGCATAGAACCGTAGAAAAGTGCATTGGACTCGAAGGGGGAATCCTTTGAAGGGGAAACCATGTAGTTTAGAATTAAAATAAATTGTCTGTAACACCTGCCCAGTTACTTTTCAGACAGACTCCATCGATAGATAGATAATATCTGGAGGTCTCTTCCCATCAACACTGGCTGAATATTGGAATGAATAAAAAGTTATGGTCTGAAGATTCAAGTCTCATCTTATCATTACTTAACACGACCACTTTCATCATAGATAGATAGATAAAAAGAGAGAATAGATAGATAGATAGATAGATAGATAGATATATATGAATGGATAATTGGATAGATAGATAGAGAGAGAGAGAGAGGAAGAAAGCTGAAAGAACCAATATATGAGAGATATAAACAAATTGAGATGTAAAGAGTATAGAAAAAAGGAAGAAAGAAAGAAAGACTAAGACAAACACAAGGCAGATATAAACAGGCTGAATCTTGATCAAGATAGATAGATAGATAGAGAGAGTGAGAGAGAGGGGTGAAGAGAACTGAAAGAATCAATATATGTTGAGAGATATAAATAGATTGAGATGTAAAGAGAATAGAAAAAAGGAAGTAAGAAGGAAAGACTAAGACATACACAAGGCAGAATTTTGATCACGATAGATAGATAGATAGATAGATAGATAGATAGATAGATATGAACAAACTCATATACAGATATAAACATACTGAGATGGATATGAACAGACTGAAATAGATAGATAGATAGATAGATAGATAGATAGATAGATAGATAGATGGATGGAGAATGCATATAGGGTCAGGGTCCTAGAAGGGTGCTTCCGATCAACACAGGCTGAGTGTAACAGACGGAATACTGGAGTGAATAAAAATTTAAGCGATTAAGATTTAACCCTCATTTATTACTGGTCTTATATATATATATATATATATATATATATATATATATATATATATATATATATATATATATATATATATATGTAATCAATTTTTGAACAAAATTTATATACGACATTTTTTTAAAAAATTGCTTTTACTCAGTGCTGCATTTGTTTTGTTCCGTGAAAGAAAAGAGATGAGAGCTGTGGCAGGACAAATTATGGTTGCTTCTCCAAGACAATACACCTATTCGCAACACCCTGAGAATGCGGCAGTTCCTGGCCAAGAAGAACATCGCCGTATTGGAACAACCTCTCTATTCACCTCATCTTGCTCCGTGTGACTTTTTTCTTTACCCAGCCGAATGGGATCATCAAGGAGAACCGTTTGGAAGTTGCGGAGGCCATCATAACGACGGAGCTGAGGTACATCTCAAAAGAATTCTTCCCGCAGTACAAAGACGCTTAGCAGAGAAGGATGGGAAAAGTGCATTAGACTCGAGGTGGGGGGGATCCTTTCAAGGGGAAACCATGTAGTTTGTGGTTTAGAAGTGAACTGTTTGTGACACCAGTCGGGTTACTTTTCAGACAGCCTCATATATAGACAGAAAATGTATATTTAACGAGGGAACTGTCTGTTTAATTTCAATCATTAGACTCGAGGGGATTTACTTTGAAGGGGAAACCATGTAGTTTGTTGTTTGGAAGTGAAATAAATTGCTTGTGACACTAGTCTCGTTACTTTTCAGACAGACCTTGTATAGGCATTTGATATATTCAACTGAAAAGGCCTGTCTGTTTAATTCAATCATTAGACTCGAGGGGATTTACTTTGAAGGGGAAACAATGTAGTTTGTTGTTTGGAAGGGAAATAATTATAAAATTAAATATAAATATGTTCTGTGTCATTTCCTTTTTAGCCAGCTTACTCTGAAGATTCTTTTAAGTGAAACCTATGTAGGTAGTTCCTAGTTTTATCTTTAAAATCTGTGACACCTGTCCCGTTAGTTTTCAGACGTACCTTGTATATATCATGTTGGAAGAACGGTTATAAAACAAATATGTTAGTGGTAATTTCTTTTTCAACTATCATTTGATGAAGAAAAAACACAATTTTTCGTGTTTGATATTCTAAAACCTTTATCACATACACACACACGCGCATGTGTGCGTACGTGGGTTTGAGTGGCAGTGTGTGTGTGAGGGTGCGGTTAAATATTGACGTCGTAACATATAGTAGAAATCAAAATGACATCAATTCTTTTCCGATCAAATGATTAACTATTCTCTCCTAATCAAATTAACTAATTGAATAATTAATTAATTGGACAATTATTGCTTCCAATAATGAATTTCCTGATAATAAATTGTTATGCCCGTTAATACGTGCGCTTGCAAAGCCGTGAATGCTTTGGAAATGTATTTAATCACTTCGCAAAAATGTTAATTTTATTTCCGATAAATCCAATCCCAACCCAGAAGGAGGGATGTACGATTCCAATAAGCGTACAACCATCTATATACAAAAGCATATTTACAGAGAAGTATCTATAGATATAGATCAAGAGAGAAAGAATGAGAAATGTGTTGCAGAGAAAATAAACGAAATCCATATATATATATATATATATATATATATATATATATATATATATATATATATATATATATATTAGGTTGTTGTAAAAATAATGACGGTTTTTGACGTATTTTTTAACGTCAGAAACCGTCAGTATTTTTGCACCAACATAATATATATATATATATATATATATATATATATATATATATATATATATATATATGAGATTTCATCGCCAACAAATTAGGGATGCCTACACTAGAAAACATATGGAGGAATGCGGAGGGCGATATCTATCAATGCAGTCACAAAATCACCAAACAAATGCGTATTAATAAAGAAACACTTTTTTTTTTATCCGCAAATTTGAACCAAAACTCAATTTATTACAGAAACCAAAGGCACATCCTGCAAAACAGATTCTATCGTATTTCCCTTACCATAATCGATAGATTAAAAACCAGTTACGCCCCTTGATTTGTTTTTTTGTCTGTTTTATTCAAGCCATAAGCGTCAGCACATAGGAATCTAATGAACATTTACACATTTTTTGAACCGGCAAAAGCGAAACCAGTTAATGGAAAATATTTTTTTCATGAAAACCAGCATGAAATTAAAAGAATTCTAATTTTAGTAATTCTATATAAACATACATATATTATAAATATTGCATATAAATGCATAAAAATATTAGGTGTTTTTCCAAATCTTCATCTTCTCATATATATATATATCTATATATATCTATCTATATATATATATATATATATATATATATATATATATATATATATATACTATAAAATCACCTTGTCTCGTATTCATTGTAATGTGTATTAAAGAAGGATTGCTGCCTAAACACACACACACACACATACACCAAAAATATGGGTAAATAGCAGGACAGACTGGGGTCTATAGCCTTGGATGGCAACTGGTCTATGAGAAAAACAACTCTGAATTCAAAAACCTGCGGAGGGTCGTTTGGGAACCTTGTGGCACTTAGTGCACCAGGTCTTTGAATTCGGCCCTTCAAAAAGTGTGGATGGTTCTATAATCAAATCTCATGTGCTGTTGTTGGGCTGTCGGTTTCCTGGGTACTAATATATATATATATATATATATATATATATATATATATTTCTTAATTTTCGAATTCGACGGGAGAGTCGACTATCTATCTATCTATCTATCTATCTATCTATCTATCTATCTATATATATATATATATATATATATATATATATATATATATATATATATATATAACGTATATATATATATATATATAAACGTATATATATATATATATATATATATATATATATATATATATTTCTTAATTTTTGAATTCGACGGGAGAGTCGACTATATATATATATATATATATATATATATATATATATATATATGAACGTATATATATATATATATATATATATATATATATATATATATATATATATATATTTCTTAATTTTCATATTTAAAGTTAAGAATTTTTTTCAATGTTTTGTTGTTTCTCCCGACTTCGAAGTTTCTTGCTAAATTTCCATTCTTTGGGGTGCTCTAGTTTGAAATATTTCAATTTCATTTCCAATTCGTCCTGCGTCTTTTTTTAATCTGTTTTTTACTCCATTTTGTATACGTGTGCATTCATGAATTCAACGTTATTTTACAAGCGCATGTTCATGAATTTTTTCTTTTTTTTTACTTTCCTCATTTTTTTTCGCCTCTAGATTTTTCTTCCAGTTGTATTTTGTTTATGACTTACATAGAAGTTGTTATTTTGTGTTAAATTATTGATTAAATTTTAATATTTGTTAATATGTATTATTAATTAATTTATAATTTTTTATTTACAATTTGCATTATTAATATTTTATTTAATTCATCATGTTATATTATTATTAAAGTAACAAATTAAATATTTGTTAATACGTCAGCCCATATATATATATATATATATATATATATATATATATAAGCACCTTGTCTACCGTATTCAATGTAATGTGCATGAAAGAAGGATTGCTGCCTAAATACACAAATCGATGTATTTATTAATACTGAACAATATAATCCGAGGTTAACAAGACAGACAACCGATATTTTCTTCTGCCGAAATAGGCTATTCCCCATATGAGGTAATTTTGGATTTATTTGTTTATTAAATATATATAGAGAGAGAGAGAAAGAGAGAGAGATCTCAAATAGCATGAAACCCAGGGCCACAAACTCACAGCTAAATATGTTAGCTCTCTAGCTTTTTAATAAGTACCGCACATATTTAATATATAAATAACATATGTAAAAATTGCATGCATGCATATATATATATATAGTCTGTCAGGGCAGCCCAGACGTCTAGTTTTTCATCTCGGCCTTGCTAGCAAAGTCGAAAGGAGAGGATAAACCCATACAGGAGTTACCGGAAGGAAGTACCTAATGCTCCACTCCGAAGTTTGAATTCAGATTTGCCCTTCTCCTAGACCATTTGCCATCCAAGAACCCAGCCTGTCCTGCTATTTACCCATATAAATATGTTAGCTCTCTCACTGGAGGAAGAAGAAGAGGATTCACACCTGAATTAGCAACAAAGTGAATGTAATGGATTCGACTGGAATTCGAACTCGGCTATCCGATTGCTCAATCCAAGCCTCTATTCATTACTCCACCGTGTCTCGTCTCTTTTTTTTATTTATTTATTTATTTAGAGCGAGAGAGATAATGTGAGAGAGAGAGAGAATGTAAGAGAGAGAGAGAGAGGGATAGATAGATAGATAGATAGATAGATAGATAGATAGATAGATAGATATTCATGAATTTTTCTTTTTTTTTTACTTTCCTCATTTTTTTCGCCTCTAGATTTTTCTTCCAGTTGTATTTTGTTTATGGCTTACATAGAAGTTGTTATTTTGATTAAATTTTAATATTTGTTAATATGTATTATTAATTAATTTATAATTTTTTATTTACAATTTGCATTATTAATATAGATAGATAGATAGATAGATAGATAGATAGATAGATATAGGATGCATTGTATAAATTGTCGTCTCAATGACGCAAAAATGAACCAAAACCTGACATCTCATTTTAACAAATATATTTATCAAAATTATATCTTAATATACTAAATAATAACTTTATTCAATGAAATTGTCATTGGCTTCAATCACGGCCTCCAGGCGATTTCAGAATCTCCTGCAAAAGTTAGTGTATGCTACCATAATTCTTGCCTTCAGTTCATCTTTGGTGTTACAAGGGGTTTTGTTGGTCTTTTATTTGATTTTTACAATCTTTGAATAAACTGTTGTGTATTAGGACTGACAACTGTAAATAGTTCACGCTTGATCTGTTATTATTTTTTTTTTTTTTTGCAATAACTTCGACCCTCTCGGTCATTTTCATGAAACATAGTGAGTCTGTTTGGTAGGTAAGTTTCCATTGGCTATATGATTTCTGCAGTCATTGAGTACTTTAATTCGATATTTTGTTCGCTGAAAGATTAAAATTTACAACGTTGACGCCATATTGAGTTCCATCCATCAACTTTGAGCAGTCTTTCTACAATTACGATCACTCAAAATTTCGAAAAACACAACAAAACTTTGCACAGGCTGACCTTTTTGGTTGTATTAATTCAAAATTGCTTGTATGCATATTTATTTCCGAAATACATCTTATATATATATATATATATATATCATATTAGTGATCAGTATATACATTTATATCTATATTTATATATCTATCTATATATATATATATATATATATATAGGTAACTATACTCGTTTTGAAAAACCCTCGAATTTTTGATTTGCCAATAATCAAATCAATCTCGAGGGAAAAAAAGGTTTTTTTAAAAAAAAAAAAGAGATACAAACATGAAAGATGCAGGTCTGAAGCCCCCCCCCCCCCAGCCAAAAAAAAAACCGATACGAGTAAACAACTAACTAACAAAAGAGCTCAATACAACCGTAGAGCAGACCTAGATACACCTAGTGAGCCAGACAAACCTACCTAGGTTTCACCTAAACGGATCGTCAGGGAAAGTACGGCCGTACTTTCACTGACGATCCGTTTAGGTGAAACCTAGGTAGGTTTGTCTGGCTCACTAGGTGTATAATATATATATATATATATATATATATATATATATATATATATATATATATATATATATATAGTCTTAAAATGTGCTATATATATAGTCTTAAAATGTGCTATATTTATGGGATAAAGTGATCAATATCGGAGACAGAGCGTGTGTAAATATAAAAGTGAACATTGAAGGGAGAAGGGAACAGTCTGTTATTTTTCTCGGCTATTTATATATATACGTGTCAGTGGTGCATTGTGGGTAGTCTATTTTGGACGATATTTTACCGGAACTCGTTTATACCATGGACTGAACAATTGGCCATGGTATAAACGACTTCCGGTAAAAAAAAAAAGTAAGAGAAAGAATTTCTTCTAATTTGGAGGAACTAGAAGCTATTGACAAAGAAGAATCAGGAGAAAATGTTAACAAAAAGGAAACTTATACTTAAAATCAGGAAGAGGCAGTTGAAATTTCTGGGGCATGTAATGAGGAAGGAGGGCTTGGAAAATCTGATACTCACAAGACAGATTAAAGAAAAGGAGAGAAAAGCAACGCGTAACATACTGGATAAGCTTGAGCAAATGGATGGTAGAACAGGGTTTGGGAGAGATAACAAAAAGGAAATACTTATTAAGAGCTAAAAGGGAAAGGAGGATGTGGAGGCCCATCTTCAGCTACGTGTTGAATGAATAAAGCATATAAAAGATGTTCAATTTGAACCAATTAGGAAAAAGTTAAATATGAATAGAATAATAAATTTAAAGGCCCAACTGGGATTCCTCTACAAAACGAGACATTTTGTCAAGATATGTCGAAAGGTTTCTGCTTTTCCGTAATGGTCCAAAAACGTAAAATTCGTTTTATAAAATTTACATTACAGTAAAATTCACATTTCATTTCTATAAATTTCGTATTACATTTTTATAAAAAGTTATATATCTATAAAATTCATATTTCATTTTTTGTAAAATTTATATTACTATAAAATTCTTATTCTATTTTTATAAAATTTATATTCCTATAAATTTCATATTTCATTTTTATAAAATTTATATATCTATAAATTTCATATTTCATTTTTGTAAAATTTATATATCTATAAAATTCATATTGCATATCTATAAAAATTTATATATTTATAAAATTCATATTTCATTTCAGTAAGATTTATATTTCTATAAAATTCCTATTTTATTTCTATAAAATTTATATTCCTATAAATTTGATTTTTCATTTCTATAAAATTTATGTATTTATAAAATTCATATTTCATTTCTGTAAAACTTATATTTCTATAAAATTCATATTTCAAATCCTATAAAATTTATATTCCTATAAATTTCATATTTCATTTTTATAAAATTTATATATCTATAAATTTCATATTTCATTTTTATAAAAATTTATATATCTATAAAATTCATATTGCATATCTATAAAATTTATATATCTATAAAATTCACATTTCATTTCAGTAAGATTTATATTTCTATAAAATTCCTATTTTATTTCTATAAAATTTATATTCCTATAAATTTGATTTTTCATTTCTATAAAATTTATGTATCTATAAAATTCATATTTCATTTCTGTAAAACTTATATTTCTATAAAATTCATATTTCAAATCCTATAAAATTTATATTCCTATAAATTTCTTATTTCATTTCTCTAGAATCTATATTTCTATAAAATTGATATTTGAATTCTACAAAATTTATATTTCAATAGAAGTCATATTTCATTTCTATAAAATTTATATTTCTGTAAAATTCATATTTGATTTCTATAAATTGTCTAATATAATTTTTTGCTTTGTTTTTAATGATTTAATTACTGTCTCTGTAACATTACGAACATCTATGTATATACACATCTCTCCGATCTGTCTCTCCGTTCCTCTCTCTCTTTCGTTTTCTCTCTCTCCCTCTCCCTCTCTCTCTCTCTGCAAACAGATCTGAGAATATTATTATTGGCCAATAATGAAGTTACTTCGACTTAATTGTCCTCTTCCTGTGGCAAAATTTTCTTATCTTCTGTTGTTCCGTTCAACGAGCTTGCAACAGATGTGAAACGGATTCATTTTTATTCCAATACGAATGCAAAATAAATAACGATATATATGTATATATATGTGTGTGTGTGTGTTTAAAATAGTATGTAGAATATATAACGATATATATACAGTTGTGGACAGAATTATTCAGCCCCATTTTCGCAATTACAAATAAAGTTGTAATACATGAAATTTTCATAGAAACGTCATGTGCATTTTTTACAAATAATGAAATAATGGATTTGAAAGAATGTGTTGTGATGCTCACAACAAAATTCGTATTTTAATGTCAAACAATAATACAAAAAAACTCCAAAAATCATTTAACATAGGACAGAATTATTGGCCCACTTGACTTAATAATCAATTGTATGACATTTATTCTTGACGGTTACCTTTAATCATTTTTAGAGTTCCTTACAAGATCACTACACACACTGATAGGTATTTTGCCCTATTCTTCTTTGTCAATAGCTTCTAGTTCCTCCAAATTGGAAGAAATTCCTTCTCTTACTTTTTCCTTCAGATATACTCATAAATTTTCGATGGCGTTTATGTCAGTATTTAAGCGAGATACGCTAATCCTCTAATTTTACTGTCATCTAAATATTTTGTAACAATTCGTGACTTCTGTTTCGGGTCATTGTCCAGTCGAAACGTCCTGTGACGCCCCAACGTCAGCTTTTGTGTACATTGTGTTATATTATTTTAAAGAATAGCCAAATACTTTTCTTCCATGATACCCTGTACCCTCACAAGTTCTCCCGTTTCACAAACAGCAAAACATCCCAAATGCTTAATTCTATGGAGGGTATTTTTTGGTTTAGCGTTCCTCCATATATAACAGGAGTTCATTTGACTAAATAATTCTAGTTTGGTTTCATCTGACCATTAAAGAAAGTACCAGTATTTACTCCCATATTCTAGATGGCTTCTAGCACCTAAGCACCTAAAATGCAGATTAGCTTATGATAGAAGCTGTAATCTTCATTTTAGGAGCTTAGCCTTAAACAAGAGTTTTCCTTGGGCAAAAAAGCTCGAAGTCCTGCTCATTGAAAGCATCTAGTGACTAACTTCGTTGATACATTCTCATCCTGATGTCTGTACGTCACTGCCAATGTCCTTTGTCGTTAAGCGAGGATTCTTTGAGACATCTCTAACAATTTTCCTTAGCAATCCCTCAGAAATTAACCGTTTTCTGCCGGTTCTTAATTAACTCTCAACTCAATGAGTCTCGTTTTACTTCTTGATAATGCTACGAATTGTCGATCTTGGAATAGTTAAGCACTTATATGTCCATCAGCTTGTGTTATTTATCCATCACCTTGTTTGTACGAATCAATTTCTTTCAGGGATTTTTGACAAGTATAGCCGCCTTTGGCATGGTCGCAGAACTAATGTGTTACACTTAATTTAGCACTCATAACCTTTTAGAATGTTATAGAATCAAGTCAATATTCTTTGATTTTTCGAAGGGTGTTTGTATTAACCCATTACCTACCATGAGCCCCATTTGGGGATCTGTTAAAATTAAACTCACTACATGTTATCCTTTTATTTACATTGAATTGCTTACATACATTGCATTTGCAGAGGTATATTTTAAAACACTTAGTCTTTAAATTTTTTATTATTAGGTTGTCCCAAAAGTTCGTAAACACTTGCGAAAAATTGAATTTTTATGCAACACAATCCAGCACAATCGAGACAAGCGATGGGTTCAGAAAGGGCAAGCGACACCGTCGGTTCCAAAACAAGATCGATTCGGCAAGAAAGTCATGTTGTGCGTTTACTGGAACTTTGAAGGAATCGTGCATTTTGAGTTGGTTCCGAATGGTCGTGCCATCAGTGCCGAACTTTACTGTCAGCAACTGGAGCGGGTCTACGAAAAGTTGAAGCAAAAGTACCCGGCTCTGATCAACCGAAAGCGCGCTTTGATGCAGCAGGACAATACCAAGCCACACACCACCAGGAAGACCAAAGACAAGTTTGAAGAGCTGGACGGCATTGAGGTTCTGCCACATCCAGCCTACAGTCCTGACTGTGCTCCATCAGATTACGGCCTTTTCCGCTCAATGCAACACTTTCTGAAGGGCTGCCGATTCGACTCGTTTGATGAAGTCGAGGAAGCGTGTCAAGAATTCTTTGATTCGAAGCCGGCTGAATGGTACTTTCACCAGATCCGGAAGCTTGCAGATCGATGGCAGAAAGTCTTGGAAAATGATGGTCTTTATTTTGAGGAATAATTTTTGTTGTTTTTGTTATTGCTTGGCGAGTAAAATTTCAATTTTTTGCAAGTGTTTACGAACTTTTGGGACAACATAATATTAACCGTAAGAAGAGACATTCTGTCGTAATTTTACATTTCATGAGTAGAAAAATAATGACTATTTTGAAAAGTATTTTTTTATTATTCCTAATCAATATTATTTTTTGATGTTTTATACACATATATATTTGATGTTCTAGTTTCTATACAAAATGAAAATGGTAACTACTGAAGTTAAGCATAAGGAAGAAATAAAATCCTAAGACACCTGTCTGGGCCAAAAATCCGCATTAAAAAAAATTTGGCAGTTAATGGGTTAAATGTCAAATTAAAAAAAAAAGATGAGAATTGCCATAGAGCAATATTATTTCCATAATTTTGGACAGCACTAATTTTTAGAAAAATCTATAACTATAAATGTACATTGAAATTTCTAAAAATTCATGAATTATTCAAACTTAAATACGGAATCCGTTATTTATAGTAAATTCATTAAAGACTTATACTTAAAATCAAGAAGAGGCAGTTGAAATTTCTGGGGAACGTAATGAGGAAGGATGGCTTGGAAAATCTGATACTCACAAGACAGATTGAGGGAAAAGAGGGAAAAGCAGCGCGTAACATACTGAATGAACTTGAGCAAATGGATGGTAGAACAGGGTTTGGGAGATATAACAAAAATAATACTTATTAAAAGCTACAAGAGAAAGAAGAATGTGGAGGCCCATCTTCAGCTACGTGTTCAATTCGCATTTTCTTAGAAAATATGAAAACGTTCAATGGAAGGGAATAATTCTATCCGCAACTATATATATATATATATATATATATATATATATATATATATATATATAAAAGTGAACATAGAAGTCAACACTTAGAGGCGACGGTCTGTTTCGTGCTAGATGCAATCGTCAGGCCATATATATATATATATATATATATATATATATATATATATATATCCAAATATAAAAGAACGAAGAATAAAATTACAATGTTCAAAACATTAATTTAAATCGGGGCTCAATAGAAAATTAGACCAATAAATATTCTTTCCTTTATATAAAATAAATCCTTTTTACCTTTTTTGGAAATTTTTTTCCAAAACTGAAAAGTAGGTAGTGTTTCATTAATTTCAATTTTGAATAAAATCGTTTTGGTACCATCATTGTTATTCACGTGAAGAATCGTTTAATTTTAATGTTAACACAGAATGTACAATCTTGTAGTGGATATTTACATCTTCTAACGTAACAGTGTATAATATATATATATATATATATATATATATATATATATATATATATATATATATAATTCCAAGGTGCGAATAAGCTGTTCTAATTAGAGTCTACAAAAAGAGGGAAAAGCAATAAAAGTATACAAAACCACTTGATAAAAATAAATACATTACATTCATAAAAAAAAAGTAGCAATTTAATTAATAAAAAATAATATATCCCATACTTCCAACCACCTATAAAATACCAACCTTGTGTATGAATATACTAGCCCACTCGCAGAATATTGCTCTGTAAAAAAAATATAAAGAGTCTGGCATAGGGTACACCAGAAGCGCACTCTCGCGGAGACTAACCTGCCATCTATCAGAGCAGACGCCATCAGGAACACATTAATAAGCAGCATACATATACATATACATCGTAACATTAGACAGCTATTTACAAACAATACTAAAATGCTATTAGGTTGGTGCAAAAATAATGACGTAATAATGTCGTTTTTTGACGTTAAAAATATGTCAAAAAACGACATTATTACGTCATTATTTTTCCACCAACCTAATAGAAAAATCAAACAGTAAAAAAAAATTACTAAAGCAATATTAATACAACAAAGACAACCATCTATAAGTAAAAACAATTCTCAAATGTATATATAAGAAAGAAAGAAAGAAAGAAAGAAGGAAAAAAATGAAGGAAGGAAGAAAGAAAAAAGAAAGAAAAATGAAAGAAAGAAAGAAGAAAGAAAGAAAGAAGAAAGAAGAATGAAAGAAAGAAAGAAAGAAAGAAAGAATGAAAAAAGAAAGAAAGAATGAATGAATGAATGAATGAATGAATGAAAGAAAAAGAAAGAAAGTAAAATGAAAGAAAGAAAAATGAAAGAAAGAAAAAAGAAAGAAGAAAGAAAGAAAAATGAAAGAAAGAAAGAATGAAAAAAGAAAGAAAGAAAAATGAAAGAAAGAAAAATGAAAGAAAGAAAGAAAAATGAAAGAAAGAAAGAAAGAAAGAATGAAAAAGAAAGAAAGAAAAATGAAAGAAAGAAAAATTAAAGAAAGAAGAAAGAAACATCAAAGAAAGAAAGAAAGAATGAAAAAAGAAAGAAAGAAAAATGAAAGAAAGAAGAATCAAAGAAAGAATGAAAAAAGAAAGAAAGAATGAATGAATGAATGAAAGAAAAAGAAAGAAAGTAAAATGAAAGAAAGAAAAATGAAAGAAAGAAAAATGAAAGAAAGAAAAAAGAAAGAAGAAAGAAAGAAAAATGAAAGAAAGAAAGAATGAAAAAAGAAAGAAAGAAAAGTGAAAGAAAGAAAAATGAAAGAAAGAAATAAAAATGAAAGAAAGAAAGAAAGAAAGAAAGAATGAAAAAGAAAGAAAGAAAAATGAAAGAAAGAAAAATTAAAGAAAGAAGAAAGAAACATCAAAGAAAGAAAGAAAGAATGAAAAAAGAAAGAAAGAAAAATGAAAGAAAGAAAAATGAAAGACAGAAAGAAAAAAGAAAGAAGAAAGTAAGAATGAAAGAAAGAAAAAAAGAATGAAAAAAGAAAAAGAAAGAAAGAAGGAATGAAAAGGAAAGAATGAAAAAAGAAAGAAAGAAAAAATTAATGAAAAAAGAAAGAAATAAAGAAAGAATGAAAGAAAGAAAGAAAGAAAGAAAAACGAAAGAAAAATGAAAGAAAGAAAGAAAGAAAGAAAGAAAGAATGAAAAAAGAAAGAAAGAAAGAAAAAGAAAGAAACAATGAAAGAAAGAAAAAGAAAGAAAGAAAGAAAAAGAATGAAAGAAAGAATGAAAGAAAGAAAGAAGAAAGAAAGAAAGATTGAAAGAAAGAAAAAGAAAGAAATAATGAAAGAAAGAAAGAAAGAAAGAAAGAAAGAAACAAACAAACAAACAAACAAACACACGAAGTTGTTTAAGAAAATGATTCGACTTTTGTAGTTTCCAATTTTGGTTGTATAGCAGCTTTCTGAGAGAAACTACGTTGAAATTAGCGTGAAAGAAAGGAAATTATTCCACGCTGACAAACAGAAAATAACGAACTTATTAAGTTCAGGAATGTGCGCTTTGGCGATATCAGACCATCTTCACAGAGATCATTTAATGATAAAGAAAATATTTGAAAATATAACTAAACTGAGAAGTAAAAGCAATGTAAAATGCTCTAATAACCTGTCACCTCGAGAGGAACGTAAACTAAAATCCGTTCACGCAAAACAATCATTTTAACCAGCCTTCAGAGCTTTGAACAGACTAGAATTGAGTGAGTCAAGTGAGACAAAAGCTCTATAATATTTCGGAAATGGAGATCTGTCAAATAATCCCCTTGATAAACTCTTCTCAGTAAAAAGAACTAAGAGAAGGCGTGAAAATCTTGCCAAGAAATACACGAACATTGATTTCTCTAAAGTAATTATCAAAGAATTTCGAGTGATGCTCGATGGAGCTGTTAGCTTGACTCAAAGGATTGATCTCATCTGAAGCAGAGAAATCAAGGAGACGGTGGTGTTTTACTGTCATCGGAAATATTCAACCAAACTATTTTGGGAGGTCATTCGAAGTTGTTAATTGTGGTTTCTTGAACAAGAATTTCTCTGAATAGTTTTAAGTGTCCACCTTCTAGTTTCAAAGTAAAGTGCATATTTACTCACTGAAATGTTCAGTCACATGCATCTAAATTTCTTTCCATGTGGGTGTCTGGAACTTAAAACGTTTACAGGTAGGACGATAAAGGAATGGCCACCGTCAAAATCTAACATGAAATCCAATCGAAAATCTATGGCCAACAGAATTTGACAGATAGATAGATAGATAGATAGATAGATAGATAGATAGATAATTAAAAGAACTAGATAGATAGATAGATAGCTAGATAGATAGATAATTTAAAGAACTAGATAGATAGATAGATAGATAGATAATTTAAAGAACTAGATAGATAGATAGATAGATAGATAGATGATAGATAGATAGATAGATAATTTAAAGAACTAGATAGATAGATAGATAGATAGATAGATAGATAGATAATTAAAAGAACTAGATAGATAGATAGATAGATAGATAGATAGATAGATAATTAACAGAACTAGATCGATAGATAATCAA
Organism: Acanthosepion lycidas; assembly: GCA_963932145.1. NCBI lineage: Eukaryota > Metazoa > Mollusca > Cephalopoda > Sepiida > Sepiidae > Acanthosepion > Acanthosepion lycidas. The sequence continues at coordinate 61,477,240 of OZ010599.1, read as the reverse complement.
AAGAACTAGATAGATAGATAGATAACAGAACTAGATAGATAGATAGATAGATATATAGATAGATAGATAGATAGATAGATAGATAGATAGATAGATAGATAGATAATTAAAAGAACTAGATAGATAATTAACAGAACTAGATAGATAGATAGATAGATAGGTAGATAGATAGATAATTAACAGAACTAGATAGATAGATAGGTCGATAGATAGATAAGAGAACTAGATAGATAGATAGATAGATAGATAGATAGATAGATAGATAGATAGATAGATAGATAACAGAACTAGATAGATAGATAGATAATTAAAAGAATTAGATAGATAGATAATTAACAGAACTAGATAGATAGATATATAGATAGATAGATAGATAGATAGATAGATAACAGAACTAGATAGATAGATAGATAGATAGATAGATAGATAGATAGATAGATAGATAGATTTATAGGAATAAAATTATGGGCAGATAGATATGAATAGACATATATAGATATATAGGTTCTTACCAGCAAAATAAAAATGGTATGTCGTTTTTTTCTATTGGCACGGTTATTACTCGAAACTTCATTGGGAAGTTTTATTCTTTTACCTATATATTTTTTATAATTTTATTAAAACCCGAATCTATGAAACTAAATATATATATATATATATATATATATATATATATATATATATATATATATATATATATATATATATTAATTTTTTCATTAGAATTGAAAACAAATGTATTAAAAACTATTTTATCTATTAAAAGTATTTATTAGAATAGAATATTTTTTAGTTTTGTAGAATGTTTTTTTATTTATTTTCAACGAACGAGTCCATTACTTAGATTTTACAAATGTCACCCGAATTAAAAAAGAACTTAATCCTTTACGTTGAAAGTACTTCGAATAATTACGAATAACTGTAATTGATTTACACACACGTCAGAACCATATAACCTCACGTGAAAAGCACGTCAAAAATGTATTGCGTCGCCAACATTTACTGAATCTATTATTAAAGAATCTGGCGTATTGTTATATAAAACAAACGGGATTTACGTAAAAAAAAGTTCCCAAATCAACATACGAAAAACCAACAAACTTAACGTCTACCAGACATACACGCGCTGACGAATATACATTATCATCTGGTGCATAATTATCAGGCGTTTTTGTAGCCTATTTGTTAAGAAAAATTGCTGTTTTGTTTACTTTTCAGTGAAAATATTATTTTATTTTCAAGTTATAAAAATGCTTGTCGATAATCCTACGCTCCGGTATAAACATTTAAAAAAAATTTTGTTGAATTGTTATGTTTCTTTTTCATAGTAAATATTATTTAAAAACGCCTGATAATTATGCACCAACTGAATACTAAATTTTGAACAAATGCATTTTCCTAACGTTAAGTTCAAAAAGTAGTCATGGCTATTGGGCCACTGTTTCGAGGTTATCTGAATACTTGGATGAGTATCGCTGCGGAACTGTAGCAGCGCTATATCGAGTCTAGTGTCTTCTAGTGTCTAGTGTCTTCTTCGTCACTGAGGCCCTAGACTTTAAGCTGATGCTTAAAGTACTAGATCAGTTGGGAAGAGGTGAATTTCTCGTCCCCATGGAATTTCTTTCTGACAAGTCATCCATATTACGAGTCGCATAACGCCTAGCAAGCAAAAAACATAATGTTCAGTCTTTGACAAAGACGGTACCACATTGCTACAGACAGAACTAGCCTCAAGGACGAAAATCTTTCCGGGCAGCATACAAACTATATCTTCAATAAAACTGCACAACGGGACCTCAAAGCTGCAGTGAAAGAAGCGTGACCAATGGTTTTCACCATCTCACCACAGCGAATGTTGTTTGGCCTGGTGAGTGATGCCTTGTCGTTGTTGACAAGGGCGCCCGAGGCCTTATGGAGCTTCCATCCTCTTTCGTACGCACCCACTAACTAACATAACAGTAAAACGCCTGGACGTCGGAATGGGCATCTGTCGCCCGTAAGAGTTGCTTTGAAGCAATCCGATATTCACAGTAGAAGAGCATTCGCTTCGTGGTCAACGCGGTGGAGTGAGGTCTCCTCCTTGCACGAGTGCACACTTTTCAGGGATGGGAAGTTCTTAAATGCTTCTTCTTTCCACAATTCGCCCTCACCATCTGATTGCTGACAAATTCAATCTCGGAACGCGATGCGAAGCGTATATTGACGAATCGCAACGCTAGGCATGCCCAAACCGCCTTCAGAAGGGTGGAGGTAACACATCTTCCAAAGTACCCTGCCTCCCTAAAAAAAAAGGAGGACAAAAGCCTGACTAATATCATTAGTATGGCACACGGAAATGGAAGTACGGTGATTAGGTAAAGGAAAATCGGATAGACGTGCAAGCACATACTTCCAACTTCCCCTTTAAGGAAAGATTCATCTGGGACCACAGATGAACTGCGACCTCGGCCTTTTACTCACTTTCGACAAAGAGGATATTGTGACCGAACCAGACGCCGGGTATCTTGACCGGCGTGTCCGTCCAGAGGTGTAGTTTTCAACCTTTTTGCTGGAGCGGAACCACAAGGAAACATTCCAGTGGCTCAAGGAACCCCTGCAATAAATTAATTGTCTTATGCAAAAGACAGCTTTCAATTATTAAAATAAAATAAAAATACTCATCTTCAGATTTATTTACCAAAAATACAAAGACAAACTGAAAAAAATATTGTTCACATACATATGCAATTTTAATCTTGCTTCTACGGTTATTACACATGTATTAAAAAAATTCAGTTTAAATGAATTACATTTATTTTCATTAAAAATTCAATGAGAAACTTGAGCC
>OZ010599.1:61454413-61469413 GCA_963932145.1 Acanthosepion lycidas | reverse complement strand
TGATTGTGGGTAGCTTAGTTTAATTATAAGACAGAAGACCAGCGTCCCTCAGCCCTCTTTTTAGCCTTGTGCCACATTTTTGTGTATATATGCAACATAATTAGGGAGACAGCACAAGCCATATTTAGCGGCAGTCTGAGGAAATGCAGTAGTAATCTGTAGCTGGACTTACCCTAAGAGTGACTGAACTCAAGTAAGTACTAGTCACATTACAACATAAAATAACTTTCACCAAATAAAAGTCTCGACTGCCATTCAAGTAGAGGGGTACATCTGGAATGCTAATGATGAATGAGACGTGAGCTATGAGTGAAAAAAAATAACAGGTTATTGTGAAAATATCTAGGATATATACCGATTAACCCTTGACTTGAAAAGATCCTTAATCAATGACGCAGGGAAGCACCTACGCAGGAGTCAGTTCGACAAAGAAACAGTTCATGGGGGAAAAAAACTGTCTGACTGGAACTACCTTCTTAAATTTCTAACACGGAAGGGAAATAAGAGTGATTCAGCTCTGTGAAAGTAGCAGAGCGTATCTGAGCAGTAAAGATCTGAACTGGTGGAACGAAGAACGGGGACTTTCTGAAGATTTGCGTAAACTTCGCACTAATGCCTTCGGAAAAGGCAGGAACCCGTCTCATCTTCCATCAGCTACGGATGCAATAGTAGGATAAACTAGGCAATCTAGCGAGCAGTTCTGTAGAGAACACAATGTGATACTTCTCCATTATATTTCGCAGAGGCTTACGGTCACATTACTTTAAAACATCGGTACGATCCCAGAAGTTAAGCATCTTTGGGAGTGGTCAACACCTAGATGGGTGATTGTTAATAGGAAAGCCGAGATCGCGGCTATCATTTCGTTTCTTTTTTTTTAAGTGCTATGTCCTTTCAGACACGACTGACGGCCTCATCCCGGAAGATCACAGACGTTAAGCAACGTCCACCTTAGTCAGTACCTAGATGGGTGACCGCTTGTTTGTGCAGGTGTTGCATTGTATAAACGCACGGAATTGTTAATCGCAGCTTTCAGTTCCATTTAGGTTCATTACATTCACTTACGCGCAAATACCCTTGGGAAGTGTATGAATCCACTTATTGTCCCCCAGTTATGGGTTAATTAGTAAGATGTGTATCATTAAACTATTATTACCTATTATCTCAAAAGAAATTCTTACAGTCTAAGCATATTTTTCTCGTATCTGTCTATATTTGAGATGAGGTAGTATGTACATTATTTACATAATTTGGACTATTGTCTTAATCTTTGTCGCCATATTTATTACAATGTTTCGGTCGTTGTACGCTCCGGCCTTCTTTTTTTTTCTCGATTTAAATAATCAGCAACAAAGTTGGTAAGATGTAGAAAAGAAATCAATCAATCGATGAATAAAAAAAAGTAATGTCATTTCGCATATGAAAAATAAATTAAATGGCGTCTGTGGAGAGCCATGATCGCTACTTTATTGAATCAAGAACGTTTCTTTATTCCATGCTACGGATAAACAGTTATAGGTTTCGAGAGTCATATGCAGCAGAAAATCCTAAAAAAAACAATATGGCGCGCAAAACAACGACCACAAATAGAAAAGGATATATACATAATTATTTGGGATGATATTTTTTGCTTTGACTGGCATAAATCTACATGCGCTTGAGGACAAAACCTGCACATATATTGAGGAGCGAAAAATAAAGTAAAATTTGACGTAACGATCTTCTAATGAAGAAAGGACGTAAAATATCCATCGCGACGTACCTTTTCTATTATGGAGTGATTTACCGAAACGAAAGCGATCCCACACTTCAACGCTTGCTGATTTATATTCAACGGACAATGCAGTGCCATTTCGATAAAGATGGACGTATAATGGCGGTAAGAAAGCGTCATTCATTTCGAAATTAGCGCACGTTGTCAGCCGAAAAGAATGACGCATAAGACTTTAGCGCAATTGCGAGTGATTCCTATTTATACATAAATGTATTCTGGCTTTAAACTGTAGGTGAATATATATATATATATATATATATATATATATATATATATATATATATATATATATTCACCTACAGTTCTGCGTGTATTATATATGTAAATATGTATGCGTGTGTATGGGTATTGATTTATGTATGTATAGTTAATGCATATAAGGGGTATATATATCTTTCTCTCTTTCACTATATATATATATATATATATATATATATATATATATATATAGGAAGAGAGAAAGATAAATATAGCATATGAATGCATTGACTATACATTCATAAATCAATACCCATACACACCCATATATATTTACATATATAATACACGCAGAAATGTGTGTTCTTGTGTGTGCATGAAACAGATAAATAGATAATGATAATCTGATAATGAGTAAATGGTGATACTGAGATAGATAGATAGATAGATAGATAGATAGATAGATAGATAGATAGATAATGAGCAGATTGAGATAGATATATAGATAGATAGATAATAAGCAGAGTGAGATAGATAGATAGATAGATAGATAGATAGATAGATAATGAGCAGACTGAGATAGATAGATAGATAGATAATGAGCAGACTGAGATAGATAGATAGATAGATAGATAGATAGATAGATAGATAGATATAGAATGGAAAGAGATATATATAATGAGCATTAAAAGATACATACATACATAATGAGCAGAGATATATAATGAACAAACAGATAGAAAGATAAGCAAACGGGGATAGATAGATAGATAGATAGATAGATAGATAGATAGATAGATAGATAGATAGATAGATAGATAGATTAAAACAGACTGGGATAGATAGATAGATAGATAGATAGATAGATAGATAGATAGATAGATATGCATCAATACATAAAGTCTTCCTCTCCTAATATGATGACGTGTATTTTGATCTGTTGAAAGTTACTTTGACATTTCAATACTCACGTACGAAAATAAAAACTCTTAGTAAGACCAATATTATGAGTTATTTAGCAAAATACGTTATATATATATATATATATATATATATATATATATATATATATATATATATATATATATATATATATATACGTGTGTGTGTGTACGTGTTTGTGTAAAAATTTCAAATGCAGTATAGCTGTTAAGGACAATCTGAATAAAGAAAAAAAGGAACAATTACAAAAATCAGTTGTCCGAGAACGTGACGCAAATAATAAGACACCCCAGCAGAACAACGAGCAAATCATCGGCACAAAACAAATCCACTTGTAACTGAAGAGCAAAGAACGAATGTTCTTTAAACGGCAACTGATTGCAAAGCAATGTAATATGCCAAGCCACTGTAAAATCAGCAGATTACGCATATATATATATATATATATATATATATATATATATATATATATATATATAGATCCAGTGACTAGAACCAAGGAGTTGTGAGTTCAATACCAGGCTACAGTAGTCGTAAACCAAACGAACTTGGAGAATTGAGTTAAAGAGAAATAAGTGAGAAATCCGGAAGAGGCATGGCACGTTGAACTAGAACAATACACCAAGGTTGTTCTAAATTCCAATTATCTGAAGAAGGACGGAGCGTACAGAGTTCGGGGCGTTGTGAATATGGCAATGAATTTGAAGATAACAATAGGAATAATGTCAGTCATACACACACACATATATATATACATATATATATATATATATATATATATATATATATATATATATATTAGTAATCATATACCTCATCTCAGAGATATAGAGAGATAGTTGGTAAATATATCTGTTAAAATGAGAACTTTTAGACGGTAATTTTTCTATCGAACACACACACACATATATCAGGTTGGTGCAAAAATAATGACGTAATAATGTCGTTTTTTCACGTTAAAAAATGCGTCAAAAAACGACATTATTACGTCATTATTTTTGCACCAACCTAATATATACACACACACACACATATATATATATATATATATATATATATATATATATATATATATATATATATATATATATATATATATATATATATATATAAAAAAAAATAATAGCTGGACGTTCAAATTCGAGGATACTTGTCTACTATGGCGGCTAGCAAATCCAATATTACAGACGCTCGCGCAGGCACATTTGTGGTATGGTTTTTTAAGGCATTTTCTAAAGGATCCGCACGTTGTAATCGACCTCGATTCAGTCCGGTAACATCAGGAGTGTCTCCTTTCTGACAAATCGACCATGGTTAGATTCGAAACCAAGTCTCATGGCCAGAAACGCAACGGTCTAACAACTCGGCCTTGTGATTTCTTCATGAAAAGCTAAAAAAAAACTCACTCATACGCATAAATACAGACAGACACACAAACACACACACACACACACACATATATGTGTGTGTGTGTGTGTGTGTGTGTTTTTTTTTTGAAAATCACTGTGTATTTCTTTTACGGTAATATATTGCGCTTATCTCTCTCACAAATTTGTCTCTTTATCTCCTCTCTCTCTATATATTTGTATTTCTCTATCTAACTTTCTCTCTGTACGTGTGTCCGTGCGTATATGTGAAATTTATTGGTTTTTATCCTTCTTTTCATTCGAATACAGAAATCGTCTACAGATACATGTATGCAATGTTTGAATACATTTATATATGTACAAGCATATATATATATATATATATATATATATATATATATATATATATATATATATATGCTCTGGAAAAACTCTTTTATTCGCCAAGCGATTTAAGTGTATATTGTGTTTATGTATCAAGGGCGGAGGAGGTTGAATGATGTTGTCAAATATTTCTACTTAGGCCATTAATTAGTAAAAGCTTTTAATCCAATAAGTTGAAATGAATTTAATTAATTCGGATCTTCCGAAAGGGCTTTTACTTAATAAAATGAACCTCTATTACGAAATACCTGATCTAATCATATTTAAGATTCGCTTTGTGTTGAACCCAGATCAAGCGAATGATATCCGCGTAGACAAAAATATGAATTAATCTGTTTCAGAGTGATTGACGCAATTTTCTGCGACCAGATCATCAAGGTCACCTCAGCGAAATCCTCAAAGAATGTAATATGTAGGAAATACAAAAGAAAGTGGCAAATATCAAAAGTCAGATTTCTGCCAATTTTTGCAAGAGTTCCCTATTTTTATTTCTATTATCTTTCGGTTTCTGCTTGATTAGGATCTTGACCTATTTTGTTTCTGTATTGGCAATAAGCCGCATGATTATATGTTTAAATGGCCGAAAAGTTAGAGAGGAATTTGAATCTCACTAGGGTGGGTTTTTTTGCATTTTTTGTTACAACAAAGTTCACTCCGTACAAGGCCCGGGCGCCATTTGAGGTAGAAGGTTAAGGTTACGAGGGGAAGATAACGGTTAATCGTATACTCGAACAAGTTAAAATTATAGTGATCGGGGAAGCATCCTCATGGGAGTCGGTTCCACACAGTAAGAGGTAAGAACCAGAGTTTATGAGGATATGTGGGGAAGATAACGATTAATCCTAGACTTGAACAGGTTAAGATTGTAGTGATCGGGGAGCATCCTCCTGGGAGTCGGTTCCACAAAGTAAGGGGTAAGAAGCACAGTTTATGAGGATATGTGGGGAAGATACGGATTAATCCTAGACTTGAACAGGTTAAGATTGTAGTGATCGGGGAAGCATCCTCTTGGGAGTCGGTTCCACAAAGTATGAGGTAAAAGGCGCGGTTTCTGAGGATATGTGGTGAAGATAACGGTTAATACTAGACTTGAACAGGTTAAAATTGTAGTGATCGGGGAAGCATCCTCTTGGGAGTCGGTTCCACAAAGAAAGAGGTAAGAAGCACAGTTTATGAGGATATGTGGGGAAGATAACGGTTAACCATAGACTTGAACAGGTTAAGATTGTAATGATCGGGGAAGCATCCTCATGGGAGTCGGTTCCACAAAGTAAGAGGTAAGAAGCACAGTTTATGAGGATATGTGGGGAAGATAACGGTTAACTCTAGACCTAGGTTAAGATTGTAGCAATCGGGGAAACATCCTCTTGGGAGTTTGTTTCAAAGCACAGCGTTAGCTCAAAGATGCTGTTCGAGTGGAACTTACTTCTCGCCGATTGAATACAGGAGGAATGTGGGCGGTTTGCTATAATGTAAGTCGTATGGCGGGTCCTAACCTGACGGAGACTAGAAATATTCTTCGCCCGAGACAGTTTCCTTGAAAGAAACGATGGTGATGTGAGAGGTTCGTCACATTTCCCCTGTGTGTGAGAGGTTGGAATGTGGTTAATCAACTGCTTGTGATGCCATCCGGCGCAGACCGTACGTACATAATAATTTACGTGCCACATCACGTTGAAACACCAGTTCCCGTACGATCATCGAAGTTAAGCAACGTCGAGCCTGGTCAGTACGGATACGAATGTGCGCTTAGGAATACCAGCTTGTGTAAGCGTAGATGAGTGGCTGGTGTAATAGATAACCGTTCAGAAGTGAAAGTCGGGTAGACGAGTGCCAAGTCAGTTACGAATCGAACGATACGCAATCGTCCAAGCGTGTATCACATATGGCACTTACCGGACTGACTGGATTGGCGGTAAGGTCTCATCTTTTTACAATTGAAATAGCTGGACGTAACCGTATGTTCTATGCTAAGCGTTTCTTCTCTCGCACTTCTCTCTTGTGGAACTCTTCTCCGGCTTATTGCTTTCCTGTCAAATTTGATCTTTAATAATGTAAATGAAATACCATTCGTTATCTTCTGTCTCCATATTTCCTATTCTTTTATTGTCTCCTCTCTTTAATAATGTTTTTTTTTTCTCGTATTCTTTGACTATCGGTAACTTGTCTGGGTTGCATTATTGGCTTACATGGAGTGGCATGTTTAAAATATTGTTGGTTCATTTTAAATCAGGTTCTGTTTAAAAATGATGGTGCTTACAGTTTTATTATTAATTACACATATTTTGATTTGTATTTTCATTACAAAATATTAAAAATAACTATTATTACTCACATTATGGAGGCCCGATAGAGTAATGGATAACGCCTTGGATTGAGAATCCATTGCATTCACTTACGTGTTGATGCCCGTGGGAAAGGGTAAATAGCAGGACAAACTGGGTTATATAGCCTAAGAAGGCAACTGGTCTACCTCAAAAAGAAATAGCAAACTTCTGCGGGAAAAAAAAAATCTGCCTCGTCAGTTATATATTGAAAGGAAAGAAACATGATCGCCTTAGTGTATATCACGTATGGTTCATAAATGATTGACTCACATAATACAACATTACTTAGATCAAACTTAATAAGAAATTACTTGACCTTGACCCAGAAAGAACAACCTGTCTACATCATTGGCGAAAAGAAACACCGCAAGTTTTATATAAGAGTTTTCCTTTCCTAGATGTCTACCTTGACGAAGGCTTAGGGGGACAACTCTCCTGGTCGTTTTACGGCGGGCACAGAGACTAACCCGAGCATTTCTACGTCCTGGAGTCTCGGAACAAACATACATACATAGATAGAGTATTTGGTTTAGTAGTATATATAAGCGTGGTGCAAAAATAATGTCGTTTTCTCGTATATGTTACTATGTGAGAAAACGACATTATTTTTGCACCACCCTAATAGATAGATGAAGCTCTTAGAGGGAATTATTAAATTCTGTTTAAAATGGTTATCATGCAATTTAACAATCTGCCTTTTAAAAAGACCGTCTCAAGTTGACTCCAAGAAAATTATTCTTGGATAGGGACGCACTCTTTTTAGTTTGATTCGAAAGTGGCTCTATTGATTAACTTGTTGGGCAAGACAGAAAGACGCTGCCATTCCCAGTTGGTTTTGCATTGCGTGATTGGTCTTCTGGTACAGCTTCCTCCTCGCAACTTTTTCTCATCAATTCCGAAGGCATGACCACAGACTAATTGTCAGAGACCAATTAACGCTAGCCTCTCTCTTGAAGGCTCACGAACAATTTTTACAGTTCCCATGGCAATGATCGTAGACGATGGTAACTTCTACAGAAATCGTGATCAGTACTAGTGGGTCATCGACTATATACTTTGAGCACTCTGATAGCCTACACTCATGGGAACTACACTGAAGAGACGTTTTCCTGTCCAATTCTTGTTCATCATAAAGGCAATCGGTTTCCACTGATAATTAATTAGGTTTCGATTCTCTACGATTAAGCGGAATTTATTCAATACCATAATGTATATATATATATATATATATATATATATATATATATATATATATATATATATATATATAATGAAATGGCCAAAGTCCAACGATTATTTCAAGACATTTTTATGTTTATAAATTCTTTTTATAGATGGTATTTATCAATCCACCCACGGGGATCGAATGTGGCACAAGGCCTTTTTAATGTGGGTATCTCCGAGCCCGTAGGCCCAGCCAAAAATAAATAAGCATCCAAACTCGCCGAGGCGAGCCAGTTCCGTCAACCTCCCCCAACGAAACCCTACCCTTCGGCGGAGCTTCGCCCGGGTTCCTCTCTGCAAGCAGAGAGTTCGACAGACACCCGACCCGGCAGCTCACAAAGCGCAGATACTACACTTTGATCCTAGCCACCGGGCCGAGCGGGTATTCTTTTTATAGATGGTATTTATCAATCCACCCATGGGGATCGAATGTGGCACAGGGCCTTTTTAATGTGGGTATCTCTGAGCCCGTAGGCCCAGCCAAAAATTCGTGTACCAGCAAAATCGTATATATATATATATATATATATATATATATATATATATAAAATACAAATTCCAGGTAGGCAGTGACTGGCAAAGACTGCCAGCTTCATGCATTTGCATGTAATCGTCAGGTGGCCAGTGGCTGTAGTTCGCAGATGGGTACCCTATATATCACCAGGTATTTAAATAAATATGAACCTTTTTTCATATAATTGTATTCAAAATTCTTTGTTTAAATCAAAATCTATGGTTTTATCTCATAAAATTGAGATGTATACTCTGTCAAAATTTGCTAAGCCTGCAGTGATATTTTCATTTTATCCTATGTGTGCCGCTGCTTAAAACGTTTGCGAAACACTGCTCTAATAGAAACTTACTCTATTGTAGGCGTCCTTGTGAAGATTTTTTTTTATTTGTTTGTGCCAAATTGGATATTTCTTCTATGGTAGGCGGCCGATCTTGACTCGTCTTTAACGTAAGAATAACAGAGTCTTAATTTTATTACTTGTGTGATGGTCTTACTCATACTTGCTCTACGGTAGGAGCTTTAATAAATGCACAGTAACACTGAATTAACAAATGATATCACTCTAAATATAAATCAAAATACAATATGCGGCAGAAATACTCCCCATATTTTAAAGGTTCACAAAAAGAATAACGTAGTTGCTATCTTAAAATTTATTCCACTGGTGTTTATATAAATAGCTATAGTATTTATTCATATTGTTTTAAAAACGAATAGCCTATTTTACCGGTCCCCGTAAAACAGACACCAAGGTTAATATTCCTGTCCCGGTAAAATAGATATCAAGGCTTTTTTGCCGACCTCGGTAAAATAGACACCAAGGCGATTTGCTGGTCCTGGTAAAATAGATACTAAGACTATTTTACCAGTCTCGGTAAAGTAAAAACAAAGGTTATTTTACCGGTCCCGGTAAAACAGTAATCAAGGTTAATATGCCTGTCCCGGTAAAATAGATATCAATGCTTTTTTGCCGACCTCGGTAAAATAGAAACCAAGGCGATTTCCTGGTCCTGGTAAAATAGAGACTAAGACTATTTTACCAGTCTCGGTAAAGTAGAAACAAAGGTTATTTTGCCGGTCCCGGTAAAATAGATACCAAGGCTATTTTGCTGGTATATATAAACAATATTTTAGAACTAAGAATATATTATATTTGAGGTCGTCAATGTTGTGTGGGCTGTGTAGGCAGAATTTGAATAACATGGATTCTGTGGTCTGTGACTGTCGTCTTCAGTTAGTACGCCTGAAGCGTATTGGCAAGAGAACCATTCCCAAGAATAACTTTGGGATTTGCAGAGACTGTTATGCCTAAAGGGCTTAAAATATTCAATGACTTCTATATTTTATGATTGATGATGAATAAATGATTTTAACTTGTGTTTTAACAATTGGTGAAGCAAAATATTTTAAATTGTCTTAACAATTGACAGTGAAAATAAATAAACTTTTGTCTTAAATATGTGTGTTGTTATTTTTAAGATCACCTTCCTTCATAATAATAAAAATATTTGCCGGCAAAATAGCTCGAGGTCTATTTTACTAAGAACGATAAAATAAGCTTAAAGGCATGTTTGTTTATTTTACCTGGAACGGCAAATTAACCTCTTCCTTTTAAAAGTGACATCCACGAAATGGTGGCCTGTGTTGCTGTAAACGATTTCTAAAGTTTTCCATCACCCGAAGAATCATTTCTGGCAGTATTTCTGTCACTTTTATGGTGAAGAGTGTTAATTCTTCAACGGTTGCTGGTCGATGTTTTTTAAACCTCAGCTTTCAAGCAACCCCAGAGAAAATAATCGCAAGGGTTGGGGAGATCAGGGGAGTTTAAAGGCCACCCAGTGTCACCGCGTAAGGAAATCAAATGTCCTGGAAACATCTCTTACTCAAAGCTTCCATTGATCGACTGTGATCGTGTGTGCGCAGTGACTCCATCCTGTTGAAAACACACTTTCGGTCTCCCAATGTTTCTTATTGCTTCCAGAAAAGTCCGCAGCATATACAAATACTGATCAGAAAAGAAAATATCAAGGAACTGCTGTGCCATTTCCATCCACCTTTTGTGGAAGAGAATGCTAGAAATCCGCAGATGAAAAGAGACTTGAGGCAACAGAGGTGTGGCTCTACAGAAGGATGCTGAGAATACCATCACTGGAGCATGGGATCAATGAATAAAGATAAATGGGAAACCAAAAAGCACATATACTTAGAAGCAGAAACAGCCAGTTGAAATTTCTGTGATACATAACGAGGAAAGGGGGATTGAAGAATTAGACACTCACAGGATAATATTGATTGCAAGAGGGGAGGAGGAAAACATCGAGTAACTAATTTAACGATATTGTGTAAATGTATGGCAGAACAGGAACTAGGAAGTTTAGTAACGAAACATTATTTACAGCTACAAAAAATAGGTAGTTGTGGAGAGCCATGATCGCCCCAGTCCCGAAGAGACAGGACACATAAAAGAAAGATCGCTGTAGTGTTGTACGCACTAAGAACAAAAGTCACTATGCTCGTGATGATCCACTAAAATAGATTGTTAGCCATGGCGCTGTTGCAGACGGGCATTAGTTGAGCTTATTCTCGGAAAGAGCTTTTTTTTATATTCAATTGAGCTAACTTGGACATTCATGAGTCTATCACGCCAATCATCACGGTCCTACATCATGGCCGGAAGGTCATTAGAGTGTCAATTTGTGTCATAACATAGCTGGTCAATGTACGTGTTTGCGTGGTGACCAATCCATCTTGCTCCATGACTAGCTGTACAGAGCAGTAGATCACTCGCAAGTTCTTGTTTTGTTCCCCAGCAGTTTCCTGCAAAGCGCATTCTCCGTTCGCGTAAGATTATAGAAATATCAGGGCTGGGTCCATAGATTTAGTTGGAAACACGAGGAAAAACTCTATTTGCACAAAGTTTCCCGACACTAGACTAGGGCAGTGTTTCTCAACCTTTTTAAACAACGGTACACCTAGGAGCAAATAAAAATATAATGGAATACTTAGCAAAATTTTTAAAGAGTATTCATTTAAAGATTATGAAATAAAACCATAGATTTAAAAAAAAAAAAAAATATGAACTTTATTTCAATATTTCTATTTATTAGGCTGGTGCAAAAATAATGACGTAATACTGTCGTTTTTTGACGTATTTTTTAACGTCACTCCAAATGGATCTCGCGCATTCGTGCCGTCGGTTGATTAATTGATTCCTTTTATTATTATTATTATTCAGTCGAGCGAGCTCAGACATTCATGAATCTATCACCTCAACCATCACGGTCCTTCATCAAGGTCGGAAAGTCATCAGGGTGACATTCTGTTTCATAACATAGCTGTGTTACAATTTTTGGATATATTATGTACTAGTGAGTCAGTCCAAATGACTTGACTCACTTTATAGTCCACCAATAGAAGGTTAACCAATCAGAAGACGTAGAATATACAATCTGTCGTGTATAAAGGCGGCCATTTTGTTTACTCTACCCGAATGTCCAGTGCCAGCTTGTCAGGCAAAGAGAAACAGAAATAAGAACTACGCTCTGCTACTTTACCGGGATATCCACTGCTAACCTGAACTACGCTTTTCTACTGTCTTCGAAATATTCACTGCTAACCTCTGTATTCTCTACTCAAGACGACTGTCATCATGAACAACAAGCTGTTCAATGTAGGTTGATTACCCCGTCTTGTGACATCGTTAGGTGCCCAGAGTAGTAGATCACTCACGAGTTCTTGTTTTACACGCCAGTAGTAAAGCGCATTCTGTGTTCGTGTAAGATTGCAGAAATATCAGGGATGGGCCCATGGTATAGTAGCATGTTGTCTTCAAGAGAATGTTAAGTATAGCTTTCAGCATCTGAGTGTAGATTCCATTAAGCTGAGACTCTACGGTTTTAGTTAATGTTCAAAGAGTAGCAACATAGATTAACATCGCCTCTGCAATGGCTCGAAAGAATAACCGCTTGAGGTTGTCTGATAAATCAGATTCCTGTTGTATGCTAGAAAGGGTTACTGAAAGAGGAATAACCAATACAGAGGTTGGAAATGAAATGGTAATCTTTATAACATCAACAAAATACAATACTCGCCAGCGACGTGAAGTAGGTAAACCACTGCTATTGGTGGACTACGTAGACATCATATTACCCTCTCCACACACACACACACGATAGTGTCCAAAGTATTTATGAGGATTGGGACATACCCATTAGTTTTCATAGGTAAGGTATATAACTTTTAAAGGAAATGATAATCTTTATAACATCAACAAAATACAATACTCGCCAGCGGCGTGAAGTAGGTAAACCACTGCTAGTGGTGGACCACTTAGACAGCATATTGCCCCCACTTACAACAGTATCCAACGTATTAATGAAGATTGGGATATACCCATTAATGTTCATAAGTAAAGTATATGACAAGTATATGCATGTAAAGGAAAATGATCTATCTCTATATATCTATATATTGTTGTAACCTAGAAAGGGTTACTGAATGAAGAATAACCAATACGGAGGTTGGAAATAAAATGGTAATCTTTATAACATCAACAAAATACAATACTCGCCAGCGGCATGAAGTAGGTAAACCACTTACAGTGGTGGGTTACTTAGACAGCATATTGCCCCCGCTTACAATAGTGCCCAACGCATTTTGAGGATTAGGACATACCCATTAGTGTTCATAGGTACGGTATATAACAATTTCCAAATTGCATCAATTTTATTTAAGGTGGCACAGGCTTTAGCGATGAGAATTTTTACATCTTTTTACTAGGCTCAGTACAAAGAACGAATATATTTGAAAATGCTGTCTTCCCTTTGTTACACGGGGAATGGTTTTTTTTATCGTTCTCTCTATTTAAAATTTTTATCGTATTCTTTCACAACCCGCACCCTATTTCGTCTTAGTGGCTTTATCTCCTTACTTGACACGAAATGACAAAAAATACATAAAGCTGTCATTAAGAATTAATCAGAATTGAATACATTGCATTAATATTGAACGAGGTGAGTTTAGAATCCTTCGTTGCATTACGGTTTAAGGGTCACCACATGTATTGCAGTCGTAGCAGCAGGGGTGTGTCTTGGGCAATATAGCCTGACGGAGCCAATCCTTCCTAGGCTGGTTTGAATTCAGAGTGTTTCCTTCTCCTAGCCCATCGGTTGCCGCCGAATCCTGCAGGATGTAATCTTTCCCGCTATTTGCCTTTAGGTGCGGGAGGGGGTTAAAATGTATTTTTACCTTTTCCAGCACGTAAATTAATATAATGAACCCGACTGGAATTCGAACTTTGCTCTGCACTTCCTTAGGACGATCCACTATCAATTACTCCACCGTGCGTCCAGATATTAAACGCAAATGTAAGTGGCCTGTTTTAAAAAATTACATGGCGTCCCGGAAGTCATCCAGTGTTTAATAATCTAGTAATTTCAACATTATTATTATTATTATTATTATTATTATTATTATTATTATTCAATAATTGTTTCATACAGAATGAAAATTCAAACACTGCTAATATATGCCCATTTCATTATGTACAATTATAAATTCATGCTACGTCACGAAGCCGTCGTTATTCAATGAAGAGAGAAGCTATAATTTACCAGATAGCTGTCTCTATTTTTGACACTTCAGATTGCATATGGTTTATTGAAAGAATACTTGAGAATTTTGACACGCACTCCTGAATACCAGAGTGAGATTTTCAAGCTTCGGTTTGAAATCGAGGCTGTTCATTTTTCAATAGTATGCTTTGTAAATCTGTCGATGCCAGTGTTTTTCTAAATATTTACTTTGACTTTGCATTTTTATTTTGTTATTCTATTTCCCGCTTATTCGTTCGACACGTTTTCCTTCTTTCTTTCGTTCCTTAATCTTTTCTCTTACTAACACCTTCTTTTTTTTCTTTTCCTATGATTTTTTCCTATGATCTTTTCCTATGATCTTTTCCTACGATCTTTTCCTATGATCTTTTCCTACGATCTTTTCCTACGATCTTTTCATATGATTTTTATTTCTCTTTTGTTAAGTTTATATGGAACCTTTCGTTTACTTTCATTTGTTATTTTTTTTTAAATTTTAGCCAACCCCCTGTCTTCCTCCCTCCTTTTTCATGTTGAGATCACCAGTGCCATATTTTTTTTAAATTGGCGCCAAAAGTAGTTGTTTTGTACTTTAGTTAAGAGAAAATTATTATATGTGGTTGAATAAGTGACACGTGAATTTATTTATGAGAAAATTTATTATGAAAAAAGGAGAAAA
>OZ010599.1:61371913-61451913 GCA_963932145.1 Acanthosepion lycidas | reverse complement strand
AGAGCTTAAAATTATAAGTATTTCAAAAAATATGATTCCATCGCGGCACAAAAATTACTATGTTTGATAAATGGTCACCTGGGTTCAAGTTTAATTTAAATATTAAACATTATCTGTTGCATGAAAGTTTCATCATCAAGCGACATTTGGAATAACTAAGCAATGAAATGTTCTGCTCATTTATAGTTTTGACATTTGGAATAACTAAGCAATGAAATGTTCTGCTCATTTATAGTTTTGACATGGAGGTTTAATCTGGAGTTTTTTTTTTTTCATTATCAAGGAGTCTCTGCTTTGATGAAAATAGGGATGTTTATTATATGTCATGTTTTTGGAGTGTATGGTTGGGTTGGGAAATTTTTGCCTGGTTACAATGGCAATTTCTATCAGGCTCTGTTGTTTTTATTTCTGTCTTCTAAAACTCACTCTGACTGATTTTCTAGTTACAGTCTTTTTGTTGTTTATTTATTTGTTTCATGTTGAAGATTTCATCAAGTGGCGTTAAAATTATGATTGGGTTATATTTTTAAACCTATAGTCTCAATTGAATCTGACAATAGATTTTATATGGTATTGTGTAATCATTTAAATATAGTATTGTGGACTTTTTTACGATTTAATTTCACTTGTGAATTATTTTCTTAACCATTTATAAAATACTAATTTTTAAGACGAATATTTGTTGGTGTCTGCAAAAACCGTCATTTCATTTCTTTGATTTAATAATTTTTTGTTTTTTAGAAACTTCATAATGTGTAGTTTTTCATGTAAGCATGAGTGATCCCAGGTTCTACAAATTCTTAGTCTATTTGTTATTTTCCATTTTACTGTTGATGTTTTAATTGTTATATAATCAAATGGACTAACACACACACACACACACACACACATATATATATATATATATATATATATATATATATTATGAAATGGACTAATATATATGTGTATGTGTGTGTATGTGAGTGTGTGCGTGAGTGCGTGAGAGATGGCCTGAATGAGCGAGTACAAGAAATAAAAAAACTTCAGTGAAATCATGCAACTATCCTAAATTAAATATTTACAGAAGTGGCAAATAAAAGAATTGTTAAAAACCGGAAAAAAGTCTTCTGGAATTTATAGAAACGTGTAACGAAATCTTAAAAGAAGGCCGGTGAAAGGAAGAGAAGGGGACAGATGAAAGAGAAACAAGCAAAAGATAAACGTTATTTGTACAAACAAGAAAAGAAAAGGCACAACAAAAGCACGGTCGAGAAAAAAGAAGGCGAAAAAAAGCAAGTGTGAACGGAAAAGGAAACAATGAAATCGAATGAAAAATATTGGCATAAACAAGTTTATCGTTTTGAAGTCCGAAGATGAAATCTATCAATCGATAAATCAATTGACGAAATCAAATATGACTGTCGGAATATGGTGGGCCGTATTTCATTAAATCGGCTAAAAACTGTAGAAAAGATATTAACATATTCTTGCAAACATTTAGTGAACGGAAGAAGAAGAAGAAGAAGAAGAAGAAGAAGAAGAAGAAGAAGAAGAAATCGAGAAGAATAAGAAAACGAGAAGAAGAAAAAGAAGAAGAAAACGAAAAGAAAACGAGAAGAAGAAGAAAAGGAGAAGAAGAAGAGAAGAAAAAGAAAACGAGAAGAAGAAAAAAAGAACAAGAAGGAGAAGAAGAAATCGAGAAGAAATCAGGAAGAAGAAGAGTAAGAAGAAGAAATCGAGAAGAAGAAAAATGGAGAAGAAGAGTAAGACGAAAAAGGTGAAATAGAGATATAGGAAAAAAAGGAATCGAGAAGAAGAAGAAGAAGAAGAAGAAGAAGAAGAAAACAAGAAGAGGAAGAAAACGAGAAGAAAAAAAAGAAGAAGCAGAAGAAGAAATCGAGAAGAAATCGAGAAGAAATCGAGAAGAAGAGTAAGAAGAAGAAAAAATCGAGAAGAAAAATGGAGATGAAAAGTGAAAAGAAGAAGGTGAAATAATTATCTAGGAAAAATAGAAATCGAGAAGAAGAAAACGAGAAGAAGAAAACGTGAAGAAGAAGAAGAAGAAAAAAAAGCAGAAGAAACCGAGAAGAATAAGAAATCGAGAAGAGGAGGAAGAAAACGTGAAGAGGAAGAAGGAGTAGAAAAAGAAGATGAAGAAAAAGCAGAAGAAATCGAGAAGAATAAGAAATCGAGAAGAAGAGGAAGAAAACGAGAAGAAGAAGAAGAAGAAGAAGAAGAAGAAATGGAGAAGAAATCAAGAAAAAGAGTAAGAAGAAGGTAATATAGAGATCTAGGAAAAGAAGAAATCGAGAAGAAGAAGAAGAGTAATAATAATAATAATAATAATAATAATAATAAGAAGAAGAAGAAGAAGAAGAAGAAGAAGAAGAAGAAAAAGAAGAAAAAGCAGAAGAAATCGAGAAGAATAAGAAATCGAGAAAAAGAGGAAGAAAACGAGGAGAAGAAGAAGAAATGGAGAAGAAATCAAGAAAAAGAGTAAGAAGAAGAAGGTAATATAGAGATCTAGGAAAAGAAGAAATCGAGAAGAAGAAGAAGAAGAACAGTAAGAAGAAGAAGAAGAGTATTAGCAAGCCTAAGAAAGAGAAATAGAAATCGAAAAGAAGTTTCATTTTTCCCACATGGCAATGTTTTAAAAATGAAATTCACTGATGCGCTCAAATCTGCGGAAAATAAATCACATCGCTAAATTAGACATTGATGAATTTCTAAAAGGGATCAATGCGGATGGAGTTATCGCGCCATTCTTATCTTGATGAAATTCATTCGGAACTCGTTTTATCTTTTCCTGTCCCGCTTACAGAGGCGCGTGCACAATCTTTAATACGCTTGTTCCCCCAAATACAAGGCCCAAGAGCCACTCAGTGTAGAGAGTTACTGAATTTCATAGACTTCAGAGGAGTGAGGAAGAAGTGCCGCTTACAAGAATATATAGGATAGATAACAGCTGACCCATTCCAATAGCTGGACTGGGGTGCTGCGAGACAGGAGGATTTCTTTGGTAACGAAAAAAAGAATACTGAGCTGTTACGTGACAGCTGTCCTTCTTTACGGCAGCGAATGTTGGTCGATTTCCTCAAAGATTAAGAAGAGACCCGAGGCGACGGATATGTAGTTCTACAGACGGATACTGAGATAAAAAAAAAAAAGAAAAACTTTCTCTTAAAACATCTGACGTTAAATGCGGCACTAAGATCCGTAGACGTATTGGGATGGCCAATGGCGCATTCCAAAAGCGGGCAGAGTATTACAAGACAGGAGGATGTCTTTGGTAACAAAGAAAAGAATACTGAGCTGTTATGTTACATCTGTCCTTCTTCATTACAGCGAATGTTGAACGATTTCCTCAAAGATGAAGAAGAGATTCGAGGCGATAGAGATGTGGTTCTAGACTAGGATGTTAAGGATATCATGCACTGAGCATGTGAGCAACGACGAGGTTTTAGAGTGGATGCAAACAAGGAGGAGGTTTATACTAAACATCAGGAAGAGGCAGCTGAAGTTTCTGGGACACATAATGAAGAAGGAGGGCCTTGAGAATCTGATACTCACGAGTCGTATAGAAGGAAAGAGAGACAAGGGTAAACGACGCCTGACACACCTGCCGGACTTAAGCAAGTGGATGACAGAACGTAGTCCGTGGGAGGAACCTGAGAGAGGGAACTTGTTTGAGAGCTGCAAGGGATAGAAGGAGGTGGAGAGCCATGATCGCCTACGTCCTGCAAGGACATGCCACGTAAAAAGAAAGAAAGAACAGCTGACCTTCGAGTTAAAGATCATAGTGGTTGGATATACAACCTTTCGAGAGTCTGCTTCGTAAGATCGCAGTTGTCAGAAAGAAGCTACTTCGATAGAATTTCTTCCTCAGCCATGGAATAGGAACGGTGTGACGAGCAGTTGATCTTGCGTACATGATACATCGGTTCATGGCTGTGAAGATCTGAACGGTTAGAACGAAGGAATACAGTTTGCCTTATTATTTGCCATGAAAATTAAGTATTTGAATTACACCATTCAATGTTTCATAATTGCCTCTCTACTTTTTCCACTTCATAAATGTTTGTCAACACAAATGAAACAGGAGAAACCAGAAAAATCAGACATTTATCTAAAATATGGGCGTCTTGTTTTTGCGGAACAACGGCGGCTACAATATTATGGTTTATTTTCCATAACTTTGCAATACGAGTTTCCGGTCTCACGAGCGTCACCAGGCAAACCGTGGAGATTTACACATATTATTAAAAATAATAATTTTTATTCTTATGTGTTTTGCGATGTTAAATATTCTCGATATGAGACATTCTCTTTTTTGTGTGTTAGTGTCCCAAATGTCTTTCTTGAACTGAATATATATATATATATATGTGTGTGTGTGTGTGTGTGTGTGTGTGTATGTATGTATGTATGCGTATGTATATATATATATATATATATATATATATATATATATATATATATGTACATATATATATATATATATATATATGTATATATATATATATATATATATATATATATATATATATATATATATATATATATAGTACAGGTAATAGATCCGTTGGTATATAATGCAGGTGGATCCTAGTATTATCAAATATTACAACTGATCCACAAAGAGATCGATGTATTTATTAGAACAGAGCATAAACCATAATTACCTCAACATATTTCTATATCTACATTTCGTAATTAGCTAACTACGAAATGTAGACATAGAGACAGATTCAAAATTATATAATATATCTATAGGCTAATGTGGGTGTGTTTAGGTGCGTATGGTTACTTGCACATATATGTATGAATATGTAAACGCACAGATATGTATATGTGGTTATATGTATGTGCATATGTGTTCGATAGTATGATCTATTCCATTAGGCGTCCCAGTATTATCCACAATTTATGAATCTATCATTCAACTAATCTATTTAGATTTAATTGGTCTTAAGTTTAAATCACCCATAACTTATTAATAACATTAAACATTTATGGTCTAAATACTATTTACTATAAATCGCAGGAAAACACACTTGTTGATAGTATACAGTGCACCCCATAGTGGGAACCGAAAATTAATTACAGGCAACGAAATGCTTTAGGCATAAATAAACTATAACCCCAGACAATTCCCTAGTAATCAGATACATCACGCGTCCGAAATGTCACCAACACAAGCCTATTATCCTAAACAAGGCGTCTATCAGAGGAGGACTGATATTGAAAATAAATTCAAATCCCCCACTTCAAGACAAACACTTAAGAGCTGAAGACAGCTGCGGCTCACGCCAGATTAAAATATAATATACTCATGTTGAGGTAATTTTTGTTGTATATTTCAGTTGAGCACTGTTGAGTGATAAGCTAATTCTATAAACAACAGCCATCTGCGTTAATGCAAAGCTCTTCAGTAAAATGAATTGGAGCACTCCGTCTGATTGGCATTTGTTTACATTCGTAAAAACAATACGCTAGATTTAGGTGTTTCTCTGTCGTATGAAGATAGCTTAGTGGTAGAAACTCTGACTGATCGTTTGGGTTTCGATCCGGGTTTGAGGTATTCGGATGTCTAATCGCACTGAGGAGCTGTGATACAGCAAAACAGTACTGTCTGTGAATGGCATTTATATATATATATATATATATATATTCTGTTTATACTACTTTGGGGGTATACAATTATTGGAGTAAATGTTCTATTTTTTAACAGTATTAATTATATTTACCGGCCTGAATGTCCGTGAAATTTCGTAGAAAATATACATTCTCCGACAGGAATCGAACCTGTATCCTATACAGAACCGTTACTAATGCTGACCTGCTATGAACATTCAGCTACAAAGAAAGCTCGAATTGCTTCTTTTAAACACACGCCTTCGCCGATTGTTAAAAGCAGTAATTTGAGCTTTGCTCAGGCGGAAGTTCTCTGTGGCTGAACAGTCATCGCACGTCAGGTTTAATGACGGTTCCGTATAAAATAACAGAAGAACGCATATTTTCTACAAAATTTCTCGAATATTCAGACCGGTAAATTTAATTGATACTGTTTAAGTAAAAAACAGACCATTTACTTAAGTAAATTATATCTATACAAATAACGCATAAACAGAATATATATATATATATAGATATATATATATATATAAAAACGTGTTTGCAGGTATACACACACACACACACACACACACACACACACACACATATATATATATATATATATCTGCAAACACATGTTCATACTTACACGTTACCATTACATATATATCATATGGTTATCCGTACACGAGTATATATGACGGGCTACATATACTGACGTGTATACATATATATATATATATATATATATATATATATATATATATATATATATATATATATATAGTAGGGTAAAGCAAATATTCGTACTCAGAAAAATATTAATTTATTGTGTTTACAACTAATTAATAAGCATAATTTTTATATAATTAACTGTAAACAAATGCATGATAACTAAATATGCATAGAAAACAGAAAAACTGATTTAACAGAAATAAATCCAATTTATTCATTTTAATTTGCGAAAAAAGTAATAGTACACTATAAACTTCAGATTTTACAACTTTTAAATTGCTTTAATACTCGAGATTATTCAAGTGGAATATTCTAGAATGTTCCAATAATGATATCAGCAGTTATTTTTAGGCTAAAATGTACAAACAGAATATTTTGTAATTGATATTCGTGCAAGAAGGTTATCATCTTGCCAAGATGTAAAGAATTAAAAAATTCATAAAATGAACTAGTTATTAAGCTCAAAAAGAAGGTAAAAATTTGCCGGAAAATCTCAGACCACCTTAATATTCCATTTACTACACGTTTAAACCCAATCCAATCTGGCTCTAAGTGGAATCGTTGTCCCTGGTGGCACTCGAGCCAGGGTTTCTGCGTACGTCGATGATTCATCCATTTTCGTTTCGTACCGCAGCGACATCGAGTTGGCATAGAAGGAGATTGAATGGTACGAACAGGTTACGCGGGGTTCAAGGTTAATCGAAACAATCTTCTATCGCACAAGAGTTCTTTGGATAGAGTTCTTTACGGATAGTTTCTTCTATCGCATTTCTCGCTTGTGGAACTATCTTCTGGTTTCATGCTCTCCAGTCAACACTGATCTTCCAAAATGTCAATTCTTATCTACCGTCTTCGCTGTTAATCCCCCTTCATTGTACATTCTTGTTAATGTTTTCTTATTCTTTCTTACTCAGTAAACACTTGAGTCTTCGTAACCTTACTTGAGATGAAAAGATTAAACTTAATATTTACATCATATTAAATAGTTTTAGTTTTACTTAAATTCTGCATTCGATAGAAGTGACAGATACGTTTATCTAATGAAGATGTATGTAGGATATAGAAACAACCTCTTTTTTTTTTCTTTTTTTTTTTCAAATTTCAGTCAATCAATTAATTTGAAAGCAATGGGCGGGAAAATAAAGGAAAATCTTGCGTAAACATATCGGGTATTTTCACACGTGGAATATCTTTCGGTTGAGTGGAGGTGATTTCTCCGGATTTTAATCGAAGAGTCACAAGAGATCCATTATAGTGCCCGAGAAGATGCAATTTTCAAAATAGCATGAAGAAAAAAAATGCAATTATCCCAGAATAAATGACAAATGAACGCCTCACGGAGTCAAAAGAGAAAGCTTGAAATGGAAAATGGCGGAAAATGCATTTCCGATGTATATACAAGTACGATAGCCGTTTATCGAAGTGTTCGAACTCTGGGGCGAACCTTTTCGAAATCAATTAACTAATATCGATTTGGGTGTATCATTTTCAATTTGCTATATTATGAATGCAACTATCCCAACAACCACCTTGATATGTTTGTATATAAGCCTATATATATATATAGTTTTTAACAGGAGGAATATGCTAACGTTCCGTATCTCTTCCAGACAATCGTTATCATCACCCTCCACAGCATCCTATCCCCTGTGGCCCTCAACAGTGTTTCCACCTTTTGCCAAATCTCCAGGCCACCCTTCTCACCATTCTTCTCACGGAGGTGGTTTGGTGCCTTCCCCTATGTAACCCACAGTATACCCTTTGAGGTTTAAATTTTCCAAGCACTCTATTATAATTGTTTCTTCCAGGAATCTTCCTGATTCAGAGCATAGCATTTATTTAAGGTTTTATTTTATTTTTTATTGTTTTTAGCTGCCATTTTCTTTAAGACTACCTCGTTGCATATCGGACAGTCTATAGTATTCAGTTACCCTACTTTAGAAAAATATTAATTTTTTTTTCATATGTTTTTTGGGATGTTAAATATTCTCGATATGAGACATTCTTTTTTTGTCTGTGTAAGTGTACCAAATGTCTTTTTTTAACTGAATATATATATATATATAATAACCGCCATAATAGAATACCCACAATGCACCACTAACCCGTATATATATAAATAGCCGAGAAAAATAACAGCACACGTGGCTTGACGATTGCATATAGCATGAAACAGACTGTCGCCTCTAAGTGTTGACTTCTATGTTCACTTTTATATTTACACACGCTCTATCTCTGATATTGAGCACTTTATTCCATAAATATAGCACACCTTAAGACTATATTTCTTTATATATATATATATATATATATATATATATATATATATATATATATATATACAAATTAAAAAAATAATGTTTTATTTTATGAAAGTATTTATTTATTTATATATATATATATTTAATATTTCAGATTGCCCTCAATATTTCATTAGAAATAACTGTTGATATTTATTTCGTATAAAATACAAAATTGTGGCACAAGGCCGAAGAAGGGGGAGGGATAGAAGGCTGGTCTTCACTAACTATCTTATACCTAGCTAATCTGATTCGCGACCCATACTTTACAATTTAACCATTCACCACAAGAACTCGTCCGTCACCAATCGATCCTCCATGCACCATAATACCGCATCCACACTAGG
Source organism: Acanthosepion lycidas (assembly GCA_963932145.1). Lineage (NCBI taxonomy): Eukaryota > Metazoa > Mollusca > Cephalopoda > Sepiida > Sepiidae > Acanthosepion > Acanthosepion lycidas. The sequence continues at coordinate 61,442,933 of OZ010599.1, read as the reverse complement.
GAGACCTATAAAACGCGCCCCGTGTCATAAAAATTTAATGATACTAAAAAGATATATATACCAAATTCTATGATGTAAAGATGAGAGGGGAGGGAGATGAAACCAATAACGAACTAAAATATATATTAACATAATGAAAATTAAACATAACTGATGTTAGTAGGACCCGTCCAACCCTCAAAACAGAGAGGCCACTGTATTCTGACCCTCGTACAAAATCAAGCAGCTCTCTCGCTAAGGGAGTGGGAAAAGGATAAAAAATCATAAGGGCATGGGAAAATATAAAGCTGACCCAGTCGAGATAAAGTGGGGTCAAAAACAAACAGGGGAGGTCGGGAATCTCAGGCTGGATGATAACTAAAGAGCAGCCGGGATACAGGCCGGGAACAACACTCAGTCACATTAACTAGGTACATAAAAGCCTGTCTAACATAACCAAGGGGAGGGCTCCACAGGAAACCACCCCGATTTAACGTAGGCTTGACCTAAAAGAGAAAATCAAGGCTAGCCCCGTTCACGCGAACCAAGCTCGCCTCAGTCACCCACATTTCGCTAAAGACTGTCGAATGCAAGCATTTCCTATCAGTTCTGATCTTCATCTTGAGCTGATGCTCAAAGAATCGGAACAGATCCTGATGAGAAAGACGGATACCCCGCAAGACTTCCTCCTGTCGAGTCGTCCATATCACCATTCGAGCCGTGGCTAGCAGCGTGAGAAACACCATCCGTTTCACTCCGGAATACGGGGGCGACACATTGTCACACGCGTATGCGCGATCAATGGGCACGAGCTTTTCGGGAGCGAGACGAGCCGTCAGCTCGCCGACATGGTCCCATAAGGGGCGGATCGGGGGCAATGGTAGAAGGCGTGCGAAGCCGTTTCCTCTAAGCCAAGGCCGCACCGTTCGCAGTCTGGCAAATCCGCCAAGCACCATATGAAGACCTTGTCATGGAGAGGGAGCCGATTCCGAGCCAGTCGCCAGGTAAGCGAAAACTCAAGGTTACTGAGGTAATCCGCCGCTGGCGCCCAAGACCAGTAAGAGCGAAACTCGTCCTCCGACAAGCCGAGATCCTCGCGCAGGGAATCCTTCGCGAACCCCTCCACGAACAAACAATAGAAGACCTTCCTAGGCTTAGAAAGGTCACTGGACCGAGGGATGGCCAGCAAGGCCGACCGACACTCGCGAAGGAAAACCGATTGCTCCCGGGGTTTCCGACGGCGCTTAACCCACGAGATGGGGGGAGTGAAAGTAAGGCAAGGGAATCTACTGTCAACGCGCGGCGTAGGAAAGACAGCCTGGAGGCACGTTTGTGGCTCACCAAGTGCGGCATTCCCAGCCCCCCATGACACGTACGCTGTGCACAGACATCTCTGTCGACCCGATTCCCGCGTCCCCTCCACAAAATGGAGGATAGCGAGCGCTCGAGCGGCACCCTATGGTCGTTACAGAGAGGAAGTACGGACAATCGATAAAGGATCAGAGGGAAGATGTATGTAGCACACACCTCCGCCCTGCCCTTTACGAACAACCTCTGTCGGCGCCAAGTCTGACCGGCTGCGTCGACCTTTTCTCGTACTTCAGACCAATTCTTCTCCAGCTGGAGGTCGGGTCCAAACCACACTCCGAGAATGCGGACAGGACCGTCCGTCCAACCGAAGGGCCCCGGAAGATCAACCCCCTTCCAGGCATCTAGCCGCTAGCCGGACGACTTGTCGCGGTTAATCTTGGCCCCTGTCACCTTTTCGAACCGATCAAGCGCCTTCAGCACCGTCTTAATGTCTCTGAGGGACGACATGAAGGCAGATACGTCATCGGCGTACACGGAAACCCTGACTTGAGGCCCGCCAGGAACGGCGATTCCGCATAGGGCCGGACTGCACGCCCTGTCCCTCAGCCGGCAAAGGAGAGGCTCCAACGCCAAAGCGTAAAGTAGGGGCGACAGCGGGAAACCCTGACGAACCGACCTAGACAGCGCAAAAGCGCCCGACAGCTTCCCGTTCACCTGTACCACCGCACTGGGGGAGGGATACAGGAGGCTAATCCAGCGGCAGAAGTCGGGTGCGAATCCGGCGGCTTGCAGGACAGCAGCCAGGTAGCGATGGTCAACCCTATCAAATGCCTTGAACTGATCCAAATTGATCAGTGCGGCTATCTCGTCGTCTTTTACTCCCTCTATGATCGTGCGGATCAAATGCAGGTTCCTCTGAATTGTTCGACCCCTCACAGCACAGGTCTGCTCGGTACCCAACAGAGACTCGGCAACTGACTGCAAGCGCTCCTGCAGGATCTTGGCCAAAATGTTTAACTCTGTGTTTAGCAGAGTTATGGGCCTGTAGTCGTCTAGGTTCCCCCCCCCCGACACCCTTTCCCTTTTTCAACAGCGTGATCACACCCCTGGAGAACCGGTCGGGGAGGGACCCCTGCAAGAACCAGTTGTTGAACACGACCGTCAAAATCGGGACAAAGATGTGCGACAGCCTCAAGTACACTTCATAAACCAGACCATCCAGACCGGGCGACTTGCCTCTGCCGACCTTCTTCAAAGCCGCGTAGACCTCGCCCTCGGTAATCTCTCCCTCGCAGCTAGCCGCTTCAGTCGGCGAAAGCCGAAGAAAGTCAGCCAAATAGCCAAATAGCTGCGAAACTCGTCCTCACGAGGACCAGGCTCCCTGGTAAAGCGGCTCTCCGGGTTTTTGACTTCACGAATGTAACGATCGCCACCTCGACGGACCTCTTCCCGGCGCAGATCTGCGCCCATGTTAACGGCTTCGGAAGACATCTTGCTTAACCTATGTCTAATTACCTGGCCCATGTAGCTCTCGCTATTCAAACGCTCCAGAGCTTCCCTAGCTAAAGCTATCTCTAGGGGATCCCCCCCAGCCTCCGCCGGGGAAAGACTAGCTTTAAGCGTCCTCACCTTATCAGCTCTATCTAGGGCGAGCCGTTTGCTGAAGTCAGTGGTGAAGGACCTAATTCTACATTTAAGTCTTCCCACTACCTATTCCCGGTACCCCCCCCACTAGCGCCCGCTGCACTAAGCTAGTCAGCTGCTCCCGGAAGTCCCGCCTGTCCAGTAAAGACAGATTGAACTTCCAGTAGCCAGCCATTTTAGGCCTATGTTCTAGCGCCACACGGGCACAAACGAGTTTGTGGTCCGTGTAGCCTACCCAGTGGAACGTGGGACAATCTAACAGATCTGTGTCGGCCCTTCTCACTAACATTCTGTCAAGGTAGCTAACCACCTTGTCACAAGGCCAGCTACGGGCCCACGTCCACATTTTACCCCCGGGGTGATCGACCCGGTATCTATCGACGAGACCGAAGTCGGCGATCAGATCGACCAGGCTACGATCGCCCCTTCTCCCGCTAGCACCCCGCCCCCGATCTAACTTGGGGTCCAGGATGGCATTCCAGTCCCCCATTAGAGCTAAGCGCGCCGAATCCGCCAGGAAAGGCTCCAACCGCCGAAAAAACGAAACCCGCTTCCCCTGGTCGTTGGGCGCATAAACCGCAACGACCCGAAACGAACCACTTTTCACGGCAATATCGGCCACGATCAACCGTCCCTCGGCATCGGTATGCACAAGGTCCACCTTCGCATCTAGAGTCCGCTTCACCAGCAAAGACACTCATCCGGCAGCTCGGTCCCCATATGCTGAATAGACGACGAAGTCGTTATACAGCACACACGCATCGGAACTGCAAACAAAGTGGGTCTCTTCCACGCCGAACGACAAGAGGTCCCGGAGTAGGCGGGCCGCCTCACCCCTATCCCTCAAGCCATTCACATTCAGTGTCGCTATCTTGACAGACATGGTTTAGGCCTGCAAAGAAAAAAGAAAAAGAGAAAATCAAAAAGCCAACTCACATACCGGGAGGAAATCTGCGCTGGTAAGGACCCCGACGGCCTGTCCTAGATTCCCCGTTCCTAATTCGGTCGTCATACAACTGTCCAGGACAATCCCGCCGACGTCCGTGGGGTATGTTAGTTTTACCGCCCTATATAAGGAGGGATGGAGCAACACGGGGACCCTCTCAGCACAAAAGTTCCTTAGTTTTTTTAAGGCGGAGTTCTCTGTTTCCACGACTCTGATGTCGGGGAAGGCTTCTTTAGCCTCGAAGATGTGGTTCCACACTTTTAAGTAAGCCCCCTTCTTCCTCACGCAGGTTTTTACGCCTGGGGCCTGTGGGAAGTTTCGGGGTTCCTCGATGCTTTTCCCATCTACGGAGTCCATCTTGTAGAGTCCTCCTAAGATGGCTTTTTTTTGATTGGTCAGTCCCTGTCCACCTTACAGATGGTTTCGGGGCCTGCGAACATCTTTTTCTTCTTCTTTTTCTCCCTGGAAGGGTGGGGAGGAGAAGAGGTAGATATGTGTGGTGGGGTGGCCGATGAGCCTAGGGAGGAAGTGGAGGGAGAGGGGGTGGAGCACGAGATGGGGAGAGAGGGTGGCTCCTAGGTTTGGTCGAAGCCACCGATTCTCTTGTTGAAGCAGGGACGGAGAGCGACCTGCATCTATCCATGCCTTCCTCCGCCCTACTACTGCCAGAATATCTTTGCTGTTGTTCGTCTTCTTCGTCATCGTCTTCTTCCCTGCACCTTTTTAGGGATGAAACCCGACGTGGAGGCACTCTGTCCACCTCCATCTCTGTTTGCTGCTGCTGCTCTTGTTGTTGTTGTTGTCGCTGCCGCTGCTGCTGTTTTTGTTGTTGCTGCTGCTCTTTTTGCTGCTGCTTCTGTTGTTTTGGCTGCTTATCCTGTTGTTTCGGCTGCTTCTCCTGTTGTTGTTTTGGCTGCTGGCCTTCCTTCGGTAATTGCAGCCCTTCCTGTTGTGTTAGCACCTCCTTCACATTCTCAGACTGAATCCGATGTGGTCCAGTGATACAATTACTTCAGTTAAGTTAAATGATAATCCAAATGTCAGGATAAATTTCTTTGAAATAACTGTTTGTTACAAATAAATTAAAATTACTCTTTGTTAGCAAGTAGCGTCACGTGACATGGAACGTCACTGTTCGGATATTCCTAACTTAAATCTAACTGTAATAAATATTTTAGATGTTGTTTAAAAAAATAAAATAAAAAAATAAAAAATTTTTTTAACTATATCTAAAAAAATGCTTAACTATTGAAATATTTATAAACATTTAAAATACCCAAGTCTTTATTTAACCCTAGTTTATATGTATTTAATTTTAAAATCCAATATTTTTCTTTTTTTCTGCATGTGGAACTAAAATCAGAATCTATCAAAAGACATTTGCAATTTTCTAATGTGTCTCCTGATTGATTAAAGTGGATTAAGTGTCTTCTCACTGTGCTATATATATATATATATATATATATATATATATATATATATATATATATATATATATATATATAGCACAGGTAATAGATCCGTTACCTCCGGGTTTCTTTTTATCTGTGTGGAGAATTTCCAGTATTCCCTGCCATATACACTGGCCGATATTACATAACAGTACAGTACAATTTATTTATAATACTATTTTCATATAACTAAATAATTTGCTTAGATTTGGCAAGGTATATTTGAACGGGTTTGGCGCCGTGTATGGTATCCATAGGAAAGTCTCAAAGGACGAGGTTATTTAAGAACATGACTGGAGCTATTAGATTAAAATTTTCGTTTTGTAGTAATTTGCAGTGTTGTGTAAATCTACCTTAGGAGTCGGTTCCATAAACTAAGAGGTGAGAAGCACAGTTTATGAGGATATGTGGGGAAGATAACGGTTAAGTCTAGACTTGAATAGGTTAAGATTGTAGTGATCGGGGAAGCATCCTCCTGGGAGTCGGTTCCACAAAGTAAGAGGTAAGAAGCACAGTTTATGAGGATATGTGGGGAAGATAACGGTTAACCCTAGACTTGAACAGGTTAAGCTCGTAGTGATCGGAGAAGCATCCTCCTGGGAGTCGGTTCCACAAATAAGAGGTAAGAAGCACAGTTTATGAGGATATGTAGGGAAGATAACGGTTAACCCTAGACTTGAACAGGTTAAGATTGTAGTGATCGGGGAAGCATCCTCCTGGGAGTCGGTTCCACAAAGTAAGAGGTAAGAAGCACAGTTTATGAGGATATGTGGGGAAGATAACGGTTAACCCTAGACTTGAACAGGTTAAGCTTGTAGTGATCGGGGAAGCATCCTCCTGGGAGTCGGTTCCACAAAGTAAGAGATAAGAAGCACATTTTATGGGGATATGTGGGGAAGATAACGGTTAAGCCTAGACTTGAACAGGTTAAGATTGTAGTGATCGGGGAAGCATCCTCGTGGGAGTCGGTTCCACAAAATAAGAGGTAAGAAGCACAGTTTATGAGGATATGTGGGGAAGATAACTTTTAACCCTAGACTTGAACAGGTTAAGATTGTAGTGATCGGGGAAGCATCCTCCTGGGAGTCGGTTCCACAGAGTAAGAGATAAGAAGCACAGTTTATGAGGATATGTGGGGAAGACAACGATTAACCCTAGATTTAAACAGGTAAAGATTGTAGTGATCGGGGAAGCATCCTCCTGGGAGTCGGTCCCACAAAGTAAGAGGTATGAAGCACATTTTATGAGGATATGTCGGGAAGATAACGATTAACCCTAGACTTGAACCGGTCAAGATTTCAGTAATCGTGTGAGTCGGTTCCACAGAGCAGTGGTTAAATGAGAAGACGCTGCTTGAGTGAAACGTACTTATCTCCAATGGAATACAGATTGGATGACGGTCGTCCGCTGGAATTGGCGTGGCATGGCGTCTCTTGAACGTTTAGGTTATAACTGTTGGAACTAAGGAGTGTAGTTCGTCGGAGCACTTTCCTGGCAAATAGAGATAGATCACCAACAACCATTCGACGTTTCTTCTGTAAGAGTGGGGTTTCATGGTGGGTAATAATTTGTAACTCATAAAGACGCGGAGACGATTTTGAACTCTGTCGATACTATTAGAGTGTCCCAAAAGTTCGTAAACACTTGCAAAAAATTGAAATTTCACTGGCCAAGTAATAACAAAAACAACAAAATAAAGACCATCATTTTCCAAGACTTTCTGCCATCGATCTGCACGACTTTCGGATCTGGTGAAAGTACCATTCAGCCGGCTTCGAATCAAAAAATTCTTGACACGCTTTCTCGACTTCATCAAACGAATCGAATCGGCGGCCCTTCAGAAAGTGTTGCATTGAGCGGAAAAGGCCGTAATCTGATGGAGCACAGTCAGGACTGTAGCCTGGATGTGGTAGAACCTCAACGCCGTCCAGCTCTTCAAACTTGTCTTTGGTCTTCCTGGCGGTGTGTGGCTTGGTATTGTCCTGCTGCATCAAAGCGCGCTTTCGGTTGATCAGAGCCGGGTACTTTTGCTTCAACTTTTCGTAGACCCGCTCCAGTTGCTGACAGTAAAGTTCGGCACTGATGGCACGACCATTCGGAACCAACTCAAAATGCACGATTCCTTCAAAGTTCCACCAAACGCACAACATGACTTTTTGCCGAATCGATCTTGTTTTGGAACCGACGGTGTCTCTTCTTGCCCTTTCTGAACCCATCACTTGTCTCGTTTGTGCTGGATTGTGTTGCATAAAGATTCAATTTTTCGCAAGTGTTTACGAACTTTTGGGACAACCTAATAGAAAGTTAGGACTGGACAGCTGCTGACCTATTACGACAGTAGTACTCCATTTCTGGCCTACATATCCATTTAATACGAATTCCTGTCACACTTTTTCCCTATAGTCCATTCTATCATCTCCATTTTGTAAATTTATTCAACTGCTTTGGACAGAAGCCTGTGTAGCCATGTTTGTATCATTAAATAAAAGGAATTGTAATTATTGGAAAAGGTATATTTAACCTTGTCCACATATATATATATATATATATATATATATATATATATATATATATATATATATGTAAAACAGAGAATATCTGTGTGTCTGTGTGATACCGTTTCACTCGAGATCGATCTAATTGATTTTGACCAAACTTGGCAAATACATTGTACTCTGTAAGAGATAGGGTCTTAGCCTAAAAATTGATTTTTTCTTCCCATTTCGTTCAAGCTCGATACATCATGACGAGCTCAACGATACCTCATTTCTATTTCTACGCCACTGCGTCTAGCGAAAACCCGCGAAAAACGAAAAATCGATTTCAACACAAATTTTAAACTAAAACCTTCCTTCTATTTTCAAGCAATCTCGTACAAACTTCACTCAATTGTAGCCAACCATAAGTTGGTTGTTTAACAGTCATTTTTTCTTGATAATTGTGTCCCCCACCCCATATAGTGAAAACCCGCGTGAATAGCGAAAAATGGCGATTTGTTACTGCTTTCTTATTTATCGTTGATCCAATTTTCATCAAACGTAACAACTGCTTTATAAATGTCTCCTCTTTTACATCCCTGGTAGCACACTGGCAAATTGAATTTCAAAACCTCCCAAATAATTGTGGTCTGAAGTGGGTTTTCAGGTTTCCTGTTTATGGCTTCATGTCTTTAGCTAACTTCGATTGAAAAAATACAGACGACTTCTCTTATATCAGTAACTGCATTAATTAATCCCAAATGTTTTCCAATGAATGTACTTTAATGTAATTGACGAAGATAGACTCCGTTTCCTCTAAGCACGATGCTGTTTTTGCTTCATTCTAATTGAACACTTTTTTCTGGGGGGCCAACTGTGAATGGCTACTAGTTGATGATTAAAAGTAAATCAGATTAAAGAGTGGAGTCAGTAGAAAAACTGGTTGGTTACATTCAATCTAGACTAGTTACAATCCATCTTCGCCAATCGGACTCCGTGATACCACCAGTGACAATAGATGGATGTCCCCTGGAAGTGCCCATGTGCCTTGAGTGACTATTAGACCTTAAACTCACCCAGACCACGAGTGGAACTCTTAGGTACTATCCATACGCGAAAAAAAGTCAGTTCCCTGTATTTGACACATCGTGCTATCCTCTACCTTTTACAAGAGCCAGGTCAGGCCGAAAATGGAGTACTGCTCTTGGGCACATGTGTATGTATACTTTGTGTATGTCTTAATGATATAATAGTCTCTCTGAGAACAAAGTAGGTTTATCATTTCTTTTCCTTTTAGACATTCTGTTCCGTCCGTGAAATACGGCGTTATTGTATTACGGATATAATAATGCCCATAATTGGGGAAATGCAAAAGGAAAATAATTATATTTACCATGGATCTCTCCCGTAAAACGGTTTATGAAGCCTTTGTAAGAATATTACATTTTTTTTAGAGTAAATATGGCATTAATAATTTGGTGGGTATAACAATGATTTTTTTAACAGATACAAGCGTTACTATTTAATCCTTAGATGGGGGAACTAGGTGATTTCGTATATATCCCTGGAGTATTTTTGCGTGTGAACGCAATGAGCTTGAAAGGAAGCAAATCCAAAACATAGAATGCTTTATCCTGAATCCTACTTATTGGAACACTTGCTAAAAAATGTTGGTTCTTTTATGTCTTACATCTATTAGGTTGGTGCAAAAACAATGACGTAATATTGTCGTTTTTTGACGTATTTTTAACGTAAAAAAACGACATTATTACGTCATTATTTTTGCACCAACCTAATATATATATATATATATATATATATATATATATATACATATATATATATATATATATATATATATATATATATATATATATATATCCTGGTACGTCGCGCCTGTTGTAGTTTCGTAATTCCCACCGACATCCACGGTTTAGTGTCAGAGCCCAGAAGTAAAAAAAAAAAAAAAAAAAAGGGAAAAGAATTCTACTCTCTCTCTCTCTCTGTAAGAAACTGGCGGCCCATGATCTTCCAAATTCTCCCCCGTTTTATTTAGGCCACGTGCCAAAACGAATGAAACTCTTCTTACCAACTCTGCCATGAAACATCCTTCTCTTCATCATTGCAAGTATCTACAAACACGTTTTATCTTTTCCTACATTCCTCTAGTCCCCAGGGTTCCTTAACCTGATCATCTATCTCCACCCCACCCATCCACCACCACTCAACACAAACATTACATATGGGGTTAGTTGTCAAAACACACTTAAATAACTCAATCCCACCTGCTTTATTTCGCTAGATAATCACTTAACCTAATCCGGATAGAATAAAACATCTCAAAATTTTTTGAACTTTAAAGGATAGACTTTTTCTTTTTTGGTTTTTTATGTACCGTCTCCTTTCAAGTGCGATAGTGATCATGGCCCTCCACAACTTTCTGTCTATCGTAGCTCTTAGTAAAGCGTGACGTTTGGTTATCTCTCCAAAACCCTGTTCTGCCAACCATTTCGACACTCTTATCTAGGTCATACACTGCTTTCCTCTGTCCCCGCCTTGCCTTCAATATACCATGTGAGTGTCAAATTATCTAAGCTTTCTTTTCTCATTGTGTGTTCTAGAGCAGTGCTTCTCAAACTATCTGATATGGCGGACCGGTATTTTTTTTTTTTTTTCTCAGTGTGTCACGTACCTGAAACATTTCATGATAATGTTAATCTATACAGGTACCGATATATAAAGGATGTTCCAATAACTTGAACTGAATTAAGTTTAAGCTTCTAATGATTTTTTTCTTTTTCTTTCAGATCTGGCGGACATTTGAGCGATCTTATTTTAAACACATAATTGCAATGACTTAAATAACACGATCCAATCGAGAAATAAATAAATTTTCACCAATAACACTGATTTATTTGCTGCTGATTTTGATCCGGCTTAATGAAAAACCTTTACATATAATCCGTCTTAATGAAACACCCTTTATGATGAATACCATCAAATTTGACTATATTTTCATATTCCATTTATTTTGTAAAAAAATAATTCTTTATCAGAACATATGAAAAGTAATAAATAAAAAACGCTTCAAATAATTCCTTAGCATGGCCTGTACACTGGCCGGGTACTGGTACCCGATGGTACATGTACCGGCACCGGCCCGCGGACCACCACTTTGTGTAGCACTGTTCTAGAAATTTCAACCGTTTATTTTTAATGCTAAGTATAACTGTCTTTTTTTTTTTAATTCTATTTTATTAAAAACTCCGTATTTACCGGAATTTAATTTGTAATATTTAGCTCTGCAACTATATCCGGTATGGAGCACTACACCCTTTTCAGTGTGAAACCTTTTTTTTTCCCTCCCTTATCAAATGCTCTGTAATGTGAGGTCATTATGCCACGGTGGTGTAGAGCAATTTGTAGAATGACGTTTCTTTGTTAGCACTTAAAGGCAAACCCCTCCCACGTATCTCTTTTGCTCCACTTGACATTGAGCACTTTTTTCTCACACTGCTAAAACCATTTCCGCTGAAAAAAAAGTTTTTATTTTATGTGGTGTGTGTGTGTGGGGGGGTTCTTTTTCCATCTTCGCCAATTTGGCTAGCGTTCAATGCTGGCGAGTATGGTCAGGGTTACTAGCGATTATGAATCTTGCCATCTTTAACTCGTCTGGGTGAATAAAGGTGCCTTCGCCTGAAGGTTGCACGCGGAGCAAGAAACTGACAGTTGTGGTCAGTCGCTACTTTACCGGAATTTAGTTTATAAAATTTAGTTCTCCCGAGAAGTGCGGCATGGATCACTATTACCCTTTTCGGCTTGAAATCATAAGTAAATTCTTTTTAGAATTACTTATTCTCTCCCTAATTATATATATAAGAAGAAGGCCGGAGCTTACAACAGCCGAAACGTTGTGATAAATATGGCGACAAAGATGAGAACAATAGTCCGAATAATGTAAATAATGTACATAATACCTCATCTCAGAAATATATATATATATATATATATATATATATATATATATATATATATATATAAATTCTATATATATTTTATCTGCGGTGCTTATTGGAAAGCGCTCAGTATCAGTGATAAAGCTAACATTTAGTTGTATGGATATGGGTTTGTGACCCTGGGTTTCACGTTTATGAGATCCACAGGCTAACTGATTTATTTCATTTTAAAATTTGAGACTATTTATATCAGTTTTTCTTTGATTAAGTTTTGTTTTGATGGGTTGGGGATTCTCCTCTGTGTCCGTTTTGGGATGAGGCTCATACACACGGAGACATACATACATACGGGTGTAGGCATTATAGTTCACACAAACACATACATATATATAAACAATGCGATATCCATATGTTCGAACACACATACGTACGCAATTCAATTGTAATCTTATTTGGGTCTCGATATAGTTTAATTTTTTCAACAAGAGTAGTCTTGGGGTTTGTTAAGCGTGAAACCGACGGTCACAAGCCCATATCCATTCAACTATATATATATATATATATATATATATATATATATATATATATATATATATGTACATATAAGTCTAAAGGTAAAGGTAATAGGAAAACTGCATTATTAGCCGGCGTATTTCGTCCAATGTGGACTTTTTCAAGGCAAATCGAAATGAAGATTTCAGTTGACAATATGAACATAATAGCGTTTTCTAAATTGTTCTAGTTGTTAAGGACATTTTGTTTTGTTGTTAATAGTTACTTTGTTTTCAATAAATTCATTTCGTTTTTGCCTTGAAAAAATCCACATTGGACGAAACGTGTCGGCTAATAATACAGTTTTCCTATTGTCTTTTACCGTTATAAATATTGACTTTTACCAGAGGTTAACACTGAGAAATGTTTCACCCCCCCCCACATATATATATATATATATATATATATATATATATATATATATATATATGTATGTATGTATGTATGTATGTATGTATCGCGGCACTGGTATGTATCGCGGCACTGGGCGTAAAATGTTCTCCGTCAAGGCCACTTTCGAAACTGGACTACTTTTTTCCGCAGTAGGGTACTTGTTCATGCAGTAAACATTTGACCAACTTTCTTAGCTGCAGACTTAGCAACAGATTCAATAGAGCCTTTCCACTTCATCTTAGCTGGAAACATTACTCCGAGAAGCCGCATTGAATCACTCTCCGGGAGGTTAGCATCGTTGTTGTTTAATACTTATACAGCATAATTTACATTGATTGTTCGACTTCCAAAATATGTTATTAAAATCACACGCAACCATTGCTTACTTCATCTTGTATATTACTCACTTTCTATGACTACCTGATAATCGAATTCATTTACTTGTTTAATCAGAGCAGGCGCGTTAATTTTGGCATATGTTGAATTCTTAATCAAATTAATTTTTCAAACGAGAAACTTAACTCGGCAAGAATCCCTAACTATATTAGAGCAACGGCCATTTTGGAAACAGAGAATTAAAAATAGTTCTCTCTGCGCATGTGCAAAGAGCTTATTTAAAAGAACAGTGTGCCATAACCCTTTAGGTAGAGCCTCTGCTAGTTCGCACTCGCGGGACCTATAGACCTATGGTAATCAAAAACCGGTTGTCAATTAGTTCTCACTCTGAAATCGACGTCAGTATACTTAGTAGGGTCCCCTTTGTCTCATATTGGCTGCTATCCGAACTGGTGTTTTCCTGTTATTTAACACATAGCTGTGGGTCTTGTCGAATGACTGGTATAATTACCGCTTCCCAAATTCATACTGAGATTTCTTTTTAGCCAATAAAAATGGAGACTTCTTGGAGAGTGGTATCAGCAATATAAATAACAAAAAATAACACCGAAATATTATATTTAAATGGCACACCATGACAAAGACCTCAATATTAAAGTCACACAACATTATATTTTATATAATAAGTCCAGATCTGATCGGTCCAGATCTGATCGGTCTACTGCATGTTTCTACCGTGCTATTGCTCCTAGTCAGAAGGCATTGGTCTTTTTATGATATAGACATACTAGCAGTAGAGCTCGGCGTTGCCCGGGAATGTAACAGTAAGAGATAGATCAAGTATCGACCATCATAAAGACTGAAAAATAAAATTGACAAAGATTATTGTTTAAGGTTGACGGACACGCATGTCTTAATTAGTGTTTTTTTTTTTTTTACGCATTGGTCAAACCCAAACTAAAACAAAAACATTGTTTTCAATCGTTATGAGTCTATCGATTGAATAGAATTTTATTATAAGCAATTGTCTTGTAAATAGAATTTTTAAAGCATTCTGAATGTAAAAATAAAGAAAAAAGTGTGCAAGACAATAAGAAACACTACCTGCCAAAAAAAAGTGAAGTTTTGTTGAAATCGGTTGAAAAATGCAGGAAATCCGATCCCATATATAAACGAACACACACACACACACACATACACACACACACACACACACACACACACACACACACACACACACACACACACACACACACAAAAAAACTGGGTTATATAATAAGTATAATTCGATATGAGTTGTCCCCTTTCATTCTGGCGACAGAATCGTGTTTTGTCCTGGTTTCAAATTGATTTCGTGTAAAAACAATTGTATTTTTCTAATTTCTGGCGCTGTCAGAACCACCACGAGGTAATTTTATGCAGTCCTGTGAAATTTTGTTGAAATCGGTTGAAAAATATAGGAAATCCGATCCAATATATAAACGAACACACACACACACACACGCACGCACGTACGCACGCACGTACGCACGCACACACACAATCTGCGTTTTATACTAAGTAAGATATATTAGTTGCTTGGTATCTGGGGGCACATAAGGCTTCTGTTGATGTTTCTCTTATAGAATTCTTCCACGAGGTGTGGTGAATGGTTCCACGCCCAAAGTTTTAATTACACAATGCTTCCTTTCGTTTCTAACTGTCACACGCGTGCGTTTACACACACACACACACACACACACACACACACACACACACATACACACACACACACATATATATATATATATATATATATATATATATATATATATATATATATATATATATATATATGTTTGAAAAAAAACAGACCACATTCAAACATATCTGCTCTGAATTTTACATTGAGCTCTCCGGATATCATCCTCCTCGGGTCTACCCATACGGATTACCTAAGTTTGCAGAAACTATATATATATATATATATATATATATATATATATATATATATATATATATATATATGTATTTCAGGGTCATTTTCCAACTTATTCAAGATGTCTGCGTGTGGTCATTCCTTCCCCATAGATATTTGTGTGTGTGTGTCTTTGTGTGTACGTGTGTGTGTATGTGCGTGTGTGTTCCGACTAGTATGTTCGGCCATTATGTGTGTATGCTGTGGGTTTATGTCTGTGAATTGTTTAGTGATGGTTTAAATTTGCCTTTGAAGTTTTTTCTAGTATTTGTAGGTAAGAATAATTGCCTGCTTGTTATATTCGCACAATTTTAAATTTACCTTGATTACATTTGTAGATGTGTTGTGATACAAAGAGTTTTTTTGTTGCTTGATTATTTGTTGTTGTACTTGTGCAGGGTAACTCCGTATCAGCCAATTAATAAACAACAGAGATTTAGATAGATAGATAGATAGATAGATAGATAGATAGATAATGGAAAAAGATAGATAGATAGATAGATAGATAATGGAAAAAGATAGATAGATAGATAGATAGATAGATAGATAGATAGATAGTAATATTAAATAATCTTCTCAAGTTCATATTCTGTTATCGCACTTTCCAGTATTGATGGGCATTTTCTTCCTAACTTTTTATTTGAAGTAGTATGGAAGATCAACATCTTACTTATATTATTTTCCCTTCGAATTAAATGTGCTGTACTAATAGATAGATAGATAGATAGATAGATAGATAGATAGATATGAAGAGACTAACATAGATAGATAGACAGATAGATATGCAGAAACTGGTATGCATATATATATATATATATATATATATATATATATATATATATATATATTGTTCAAGAATATATTGTTAAACATAACAGACAACAAATGTCTATTATATTTTATCCTGAGCCTTTCCATGCGTCGTATAATGGCTTTAGCTTCAAGAGTAAATAGGGACAAAAATTGTACAACATAGATAGATATATGAAAGGTTGAGATCGGGGAAGTGATTGTCTAAGAGAATTTGATAGATAGATAGATAGATAGATATATAGATAGATATGAAAAAAACTGAGATATTAGGTTGGTGCAAAAATAATGACGGTTTTTAACGTTAAAAAATACGTCAACAACCGTCATTATTTTTATACCAACCTAATAGATAGATAAATAGATCGATAGATAGATACATAGATAGATATGAAAGGTTGAGATTGGGGAAGAGCGAAACCTTTGAAACTCTGGACTTGGTGTGCTGAATATAACATCTATCAAACTAAGGGACTAATTTCATATTTATATTAATCCTATATATATATATATATATAATTATATATATATATATATATATATATATATGTGTGTGTGTGTGTGTGTGTGTGTGTGTGTGTGTGTGTGACTGTCTGTGTCTTTGTCTGTGTTTGTGTTGAGAGAGGCAGTGATTGAGAAAGAAAGAAAACGTATAGAGAAACAATTCGACATAAATAAAGTTGTAAGTGTTAATTTTCAATTTCACAACTGATTAGAAATATGGGCTGTCCTTTCACATGTTATCACATGTCGATTTCACATGTAGTCTTCACATGTCGTTATTACGGAGGCAGCCGGAAACCAACAAATCAATTCATCTTTGCAGCTCTGTACACCTACCGCAATAAGCACGCGTGTGTGGAAGCCAGTGTCTACAAAGACCGCCTGACCAGTCAGGTGTATATTAATACGGCTAACAAAGATGGGGTCATTTGAATTAGCCCCGGCCCGCGAATCGCAACCGAGTGTTATTTGCTGGGGCGGAGCGAGTAATCTGTCGGAATACACGGCATTCAAACGGCTCTTCTTTATTTCCCGAACTTTGGCACCCCTCTTCTCTTTCGCTAAATATTCGGACATTTTACGAAGAGAGAGAGAGAGAGAGAGAGAGAGAGAGAGAGAGAGAGAAAATGGAGTTTTCTAAAAGCGAGAAAAGAAGGAAAGTAACTCTTTGTTTCGACTTCTGTTTTGACCTTTCCCTCTTTCCGTACTCTCTTTCCATCCAACCTGAATTACCCGCCAACTTCGTCATTTGATTTCACGGCTTTTGAGGGAATTTGTGATCCCCCCCACCCGCTTTAGTGATACCTAACCCTAACCCGTGTCTACATATGCCGTGCACAGATAAAGGGTCATTTGGCAGGGGTCCATTTCAAACAAAAGTTTTGCAATGGGAAGATCCCTGGCTGTTGAGCGCCTGGCCAAGCACGGCCGAGAGCCTACTGAGGCTATTCTGTGTAATTAGATGCGGACTCAAGACGGGCCCCTTAAATGTTGCTGGAGATTGGAGTTGGCTGCGCCAACATCCCCCAAGTGACAGTGACTGATGACCATCTCAGTTATTGACATTTGGGTGAGTTAGATACGATTCTATTGCATTAGACAACCTTCAAGGAAAACCGGGACATTACCAGCCGCCGCCATCCATACCTCAACCACGACTGAGTTCGCCTGTCTCTCTGCTTTAATGCATTAATAGGGTGATCCGATTGAGGAGAGGCTATAAGGGAGTGTCCGGGAAGCAGGGGTAACGTTCGATTTAGAAATAAAGCAGTTGTCGTGTCGCGGGGTATGGCATGAGAAGAAAAAAGAAAAAAAGGAAGAAACCTTAAATCGAGAAAAAGATGTTCGATCATCTGAGAAAGAGAGAAGGGAGTAATGAAGAAGACGAAATGGTCAGCGGAAAGAGGGAGGAAGGTAGAAAGGAGAGTGGGGAGGAAGAGGAGAGCAGAAGAAGAGGAAATAATAATGAATTAAGAAAATCAGGAGAGATAAAAAGGAAGCGTTGGAGGAAATTAAGGAAGAAGTAATGTTCTCGGTAAACAGAGAAGAAAAAGAAGAAGAAGAAAGAACAACAAGGAAGAAGAAGAAGAAGAAGAAGAAGAAGTGAGGAGAGAGAGAGAGAGAAAGTAATAATGAAGAACAAGCAAGATGAGAGATAAGTCAAGGGGAATGGGGTGAAGGAGGAGGAAGAAGAAGACAAGAAGTAAAAGAAATGCATGAGAGATGGAAGAGGCAAAGAAGAAGAAGAAGAAGAAGAAGAAGAAGAAGAAGTAGAAGAAGAAAAGGAAGTAGTAGAAATATTTTTGCAAGAGAATACATAGATGATAAAGAAGGGAAGAGGAAAAAAAGAAAAAGAATGAGGAGAACGAGAAGAGAAAGGAGAAAAAGAAAGACTGGTGCAAGAAAAGAAGAAATAGAGGCAAGAAGAACAAGAAGAAGAAGAAATGAGAAAGATTGCTGCAAGAGAAGAAGAGGGAGAAGAAGAGGAAAGAATTGACGGAGAAAAGAAAAAGAATATTTGCAAGAGTAAAAGGAATAGTCGTAGAGAGAAGAATAAGTAAATGGTGAAGAAGAAGAAGAAGTAGAAGAAGAAGAATTAGTTGCAAGAAAAAACGAAATAGACGTGAGAGGAGAAGAAAGGATAATAAAAAGAAAAGGAGTAGAAAAAAAGAAGAAAAGGAAGAAGGAAGATTGTTGTTAAAGAAGAAGAAATGAGGAAGAAGTATAAATATTGTTGCAAGAGAAGAAGAAATAGATGATAGAGAAGAAGAAAAAAGAGAAGAGGAAACAGAAGAAAATTAGTAGAGGAAAATAAGCAAAAGAAGAAGAAGACGAAAAAGTAGTAGAAGAAAAAGAAGTAAAAGAAGAAAAAGAAAAAAAAAGACGAAGAAAAAAAAAAGAATAGATATGAGAAGCGGATCTCTTTAAGTAAAAGAGTAGAAATTAACGAGAAAAGAAAAACAAAAAGGAGACATTTAGTTAAGAAGTCGTCAATCCTATGGAAAGAAAAAAAAATAAAAAGAAAGATAGACGAGGAAAACCGAAAAGGTTTAGTCTATACAAGATGGATGTCAGTGGATTTGAAATGATCGAAAATTTCGCTCAAGTGAAACGCGGGGAAGGAGACGAAAGAACTCACGAAGGTTTTAAGAGTAGTCGAAACAAATAGCAGGATTGAGGAGGTTGCGTGAGCGGCCGGGGCGAACGACGTAGATACAGAAGAGAGGGTCGTTTAATCCAATTTACTCGCCGTAAACTCGTGCCGGGGTCGGCCCCGAAATTTCTGACTTGAGGATTCTGGGAACGTATTTTTATTAACGCCACGTCTAACCCTGCCAACGCCCAGACGCCACCCAAACCATCCTCCCCGGCCACTTCCAAAGTAATAAGCGCGCATATTCGAATCACGTCGACGACAACGCATCGGAAGTTGAATTAAAAAAAAAAATAAAAGAAAAGGAAAGAAAAGAAAAGGAAAGATAACTGAGGTGGGGGAGGGAGGAGCGAAAAGAGCTGGTAAAATAGATAAGAAAGCAATACCCTGTTGCATGCTGTCTCGTGACTGGATGGCGACACTCCTTGCTTCCAGCCATGCTTTCTGATTAGGCGACATTGACTAATTCTATTAGGTGTTAATGGAAAACGACGTTTTTTAGCGCTTGTATATTTTGCTTATTATTATTATTATTATTATTATTATTATTATTATTTCTTTTATTTTCTTTAACTATTTTGAATGATTTTACCAGTAAGTAAATCGATCTTAATAATAATAATAATAATAATAATAATAATAATAATAATAATGATAACAACAACAACAACAATTTGGAGAATCTGGACGGCAAAGGAGAGTTAGGGTCAATTCGACAGTTGCGAAATATTCAGCGAATACAGATAACATTCATTTGAATTATTATTTCATTCGCTGTGATTTTATCATTATTATTATTATTATTATTATTATTGTTGTTGTTGTTGTTGTTGTTGTTGTTGCTGCTGCTGCTGCTGTTGCGTTTTATTTTATTATCATTTATTTTGCATTAGGACGCGATTTATGGCATGAAATTTTAAACAACTTTAAATTAATTATATTTCCAGACGGTCTTCAATGTTTTATTACGTCCTCTTCACCTTTTCTTCGTGAACAAGAAGAAGAAGAAGAAGAAGAAGAAGAAGAAGAAGGAGGAGGAGAAGAAGAAGAAGAAGAAGAAGAAGAAGAAGAAGAAGAAGGAAAAGAAGAAAGAAAGAAAGAAAGAAAGAAAGAAAGAAAGAAAGAAAGAAAGAAAGAAAAAGTAGAAGAAGGTAGTCTTTTGTCTTAAATATTTTTGAAAGCATAATTTCTAATAAATCTTTTAAATAAGGGCAAACTTTACAACTTTGGACGTTTTAATCTAACCATAATCCACTAAATGACTTTTTGTGTCTTTCTACCTGCGCTCCGCCATTTTTTTTTTTTTTTTTTACTTTACCTCCTGCTTCAGCCTTGAAGAAAGTCTTTAGGGATAGTGACAGGCCAGTCTGTCATTATTCTTTGAAACATTTCCATTAATAAGGATAGACATATAAAAGCTAATAGACTAGACATTGTGATTAAAACTACACCCCAAATATTTGCTTTGTCATAAATATTACAATCCCATATGTGTTGAAGAATATGACAAAATAATTAAATAGAAATATGTTAGCAATGAAAAATGAACAAAAAAAAAAAAACATTATTTGTGTCCCTGTAATAATTGGCTAAGATATAAAAAGTTAGAATTAAAAAAATGTATTCCTGATTGTCTTCCTCTTTACAAGAGATTAAAAAAATGTCATTAGTTATCTACTCAGGAGACTATTATCAATTTAAAGAAAATATAAACACAGTACATTTTGATGCATTACTTAACATCAACAGTTGTGCAAAGAGAATACATAACGGGGGTACCCCAACACCCAAAATATACTCACCATTTAAATGAAAATAAGTGGAGTGTTTATTGACTTGCGAACAAGATTAATGGTTAAAATTGATAAATATTAGTGTTTATTGACTTACAAAGATTAATAGTTTAAATTAAATCTTAAATGATGTTTAATGCGTTGATCTGAAGATATAATTTTATAGGAAGTCAAATATCCAGTACATTCGTAATCTAGAAGTTTTTTTTTTTTTTTTCAAAATTACTAATTACTTGAAATATTAATTTAAGTACAATGGATTTGTCTCCCCGGGTTGCGAATTCAAGAAAACTTAGTAAAGAAAATAAGCTCTCGACAGGATTCGAACCGGCGAAAATACAGTTTCTCCAAAAATGTACACACTCTTTAAATGAAAATAAGTGGCATGTTTATTAACTTACAAACAAGTTTTAATGGTTAAAATAAAGAACTATTAATGTTTATTTACTTAATAGTTTAATAGTTTAAAGTAAATTTTAAATGAAATTAAATGCATGGATCTGAAAAAAGAATATATTCCAGAAATCATAGTATATAAAGTTTATAAGTATATTTAAGTATTTAAATTTTGGGGGCCACCCTGTATATTAAATTCAAATAATAATTGATCATTAATGAGCAATAATTGCTTCAGTGATGAGCAAGCAAACTTTTTGAATTTTAAAGAAAGAAAGCGTTGTTAAATTTATTTCGATCCCTGAGCCGCGGTAATACAGACTCCTAGACTAGCTTGATTAGAAAGCAATATTGTTAAATTGATTTCTACTTTGTAAATGTCATCTTTGATGACTGGGTCATGTATATTCAATGAATGACATTTATATACCAAAAGACATATTGAATGGTGAGCTGGCCACAGGACACCATCCAGTAGGCTTCTCTAACACTACATTTCAAAGACGTTTGCAAGAGGGACCTGAAATGCATAGGCATTGACTGTGGTAGGTGGAAACAGCTAGCATATAATCACAGCAGCTGTCTTGCTACCAAAAGAATCACAAAGGCAGGAAAAAGGCGAAAATTGTTGGAGATAAGAAGACAACCAAGGAAGCAATGTAAGACCTTCATTCCGCATTACAGTTTTGTCTGTCAGAACTGCAGAAGAGAGTGCCATGCAAAAATTGCTCTGTTAAACCATTCCAAACACTGTTCACAAAAGGACTGAGTGTAATAACCAAAGACGGTACTCTTATTAACGTGCAAGATAAATGGACAACTACTACTATTACTATACGATGATTTTAAGCAATTTCTTTGATTTTTCATCATATATTTACTAATAGCCAAGAAAACAAATAGAAGGGAAAGAAAAGGAGCTTGGAATTGGTAATATATATATATATATATATATATATATATATATATATATATTAAAAATATGATTCCTTCGCTACGTAAGAGTTTTCATGTTTCAAAAACGAGAGCCGAAAACCTCAATATAATTATTAAAATTAAATTGAATTAAAGTATCAAACCCTGTTTCATCCTCAGGCGAAAATTTAGGAACTCTTACATAGCGAAGGAATCATATTTTTTTTTAAAATAATTATAATTTAAGCTCTACTTCTGTATGGAGCACTGTTTTTTAAAAAAAATAAAAACAAAAATACTAAAGAACCCCGGATTATTTACCTAACATGTTATTTCCTATTTTTCTAGATATTTGCACACACACACACACACACACACACACACACACATATATATATATTAGGTTGGTGCAAAAAAAATGACGTAATAAGTTCGTTTTTTGACGTTAAAAAATGCGTCAAAAAACGACATTATTACGTCATTATTTTTGCACCAACCTAATATATAGACTACTTATACAGTGTTTACTCAAGAAATGTACTCAATTTTTAAATAGCAGTGTTTATTGACTTGTTTTTTAAAATTTAAATTTTTAAATTTTAAAGAAAGAAAGCGTTGTTAAATTTATTTCGATCCCTGAGCCGCGGTAATACAGACTCCTAGACTAGCTTGATTAGAAAGCAATATTGTTAAATTGATTTCTATCAATCAATCATCTTTATAAGAAACTCATCTTTTAGTTCTTCTTAAATAAATCCCAAGTTATTTAAAGTCGAAACAAATAGCATCAACATTAATTGTTACAAAGTTTCGACCGTTGTCTCTTTGTTAGAACTGTACAATAAGATACACTGCGACAAGATAATACTTTTTCATATGATCTTAAATTTAAGCACACCAAATCAGGAATAAAAAAAATGATTTTTTTTTTAACTAATAGGGGGTGCAATTTGTTATGTAAATTTATTTTAAAGAGATCCCACCTGCAGGTGCCAAAATAAAACATGCTCATACCAAGTGAAATTATTCTTGACATTGCATCGAAATCTTTCCAAGAAATACAAGATATTCATAAAAGTCTTTTGTACATTATATCCCAATGGGACAATTTTTAGCTATAATGTTTTGTTTAGGCATCCGTTCTTACAGCGTTCAACCCAACGTGTTTAGGTATCAGTTCTTACAGCGTTCCACCCCCAAAATTACTCATTCTTTAAATGGCAGTAAATGTAGTTTTTATTGACTTACAAACAAGACCAATGGTTAAAAGTAAGAAATATTAAGGAGTATTAATCTACAAAAAAGAATGTCGCTTTAAATTAAATCTTAAATGATATTAAATTCATCGATCTGAAGAAAGGATTTTATAGGAGGTCAAATGTCCAGTACATTCGTAATCAAGAGGTCTTTTTTCAAAATTACTAATTACTTGGAATATTAATGTAAGCACACTGGATCCCCTATTATTAACTTTTAAAAAGGAATATATATATATATATATATATATATATATATATATATATATATATATATATATATATATATATATGTATGTATGTATGTATGTATGTATGTGTGTGTGTGTGTGTTACGTCAATGAAAGGTGAATTTTAGTGGCTTCCTATATTTGAGTAGAACTAAGCGTTTTTTAACCAGTGTATATTTTATCTCCCGGGCTGCGAATTCAGAAAACTTAGTAAAGAAAATGTTCTCTCCGACAGGATTCGTACCAGCGTCCCGGGTGTCAAAATACTCATTCATTCATTAAATGAAAATAAGTAGAGTGTTTATTGACCTACAAACAAGATTAAGGGTTAAAACTAAGAAATATTAATGTTTATTCCCTTACAAAAGATTAATAATTTAAATATTAAATTAAATTAAATATTTTGGATTAAAAAAAAATAAACCAAGAAGTTATAGGAAGTCAAAATGTGATTCTCTTTCTCTCTCTCTCTCTATATATATATATATATATATATAAATCTATATATCTATATCTATATCTATATATATATATATATATATATATATATATATATATATATATATATATATGTATATGATTGGTGTATATGGAATGAATTCCAATAACCAACAATTACTATCCTTTAAAGAGTGCTCAATACAAAGTAGAGCAGATATAATTAAGACACCGAGTGTGTTGAAACAAAATGGCTATTTTTGAAGTGATTTTATAACGTATTATATTATTAATTTTTTTAAAATAAATAATATATATATATATATATATATATATATATATATATATATATATATATATATATATATATATCCCGTAATAACTCGAGCACATAGATTGGGCATATAACTAGAACTCACTCACGTAGGCTTAAATACCACCTTAATGACACTAGCGACATAAAAAATCATCTTGTAACAATACACAGCACTACCAGTAACCCATCAAATCATCCGACATAAAAATCTTAATTACCAACACCAAAATTCACTATAAAAACAACTGCAAAAAACGACTACAAATTCTGTATGTGATACTAATAAAAACCCAACATAAATAAAATAGCATTTAATACTGGCAGAAATATATTAAATATCTTTAATAACTAATCCTCCAATAATAAACATCAACCTCCACCTTACCAATAATGAACAAACGCAACAATATCGTCTAATAGTATATATAAAACTAAAACAGCCAATACCTCCAAATAAAAACAAACGCCATGATGACGTGTGGGGACAATCGAAAGCGCTCGGCAGAAAACTATCGACTATAATCCCTACTTTAACAATCTGGACCCTATCATTTAGAAACTTCCGAGGAAGCAAGAAAAATCTGAGAAAAAGACCATCAGGCTAAAGAATTCCGTATTCTTTAATAACACATGCCTGAATATATATATATTTATTAAAGACATTTTCATGTTTAACGTTCTTTTTATAGATACAAGAATTTAAGTAAATGCTCTGTTTATGATAAACAGTATTAAATAACATTTACTGCATGAAACAGCCTGTCGCCTCGGAGTGTTAACTTCAATGTTCACTTTTATATTTATATTTACATACGCTCTATCTCTGATATTGAGCTCTTTATCCCATAAATATACCACAACTTAAAACTATATTTCTTCATATATATATATATATATATATATATATATATATATATTTGAAAGGAAAGCAGACCACTTTAAGGTACCATTATAATAATTTATTTCACCAGAGCCCTTTTAAAGGACGCCGGATCATCAGATAGCACTTCCAAAAATGAAATGAAACGAAAAATGAAATTAAAATTGATGGGTAGTGTAAATTTTTGTAATTTAACAGAGAGTGTAAAAGGAGTAGTTAAAGAGACATGGTAGAGTATAGGGAGGGATTAATTTCATATCTCTCTCAAGCATACTTTGTATTGGGGGAGGAGGAGTTACCAGACCTTGAACTATTTAGACGGTTAACTTAACGGAAGTGATATATAGAAATGGGAGGGGTAAAGCGAGAAGAGAAAAAGAAAAATGGAGAGGGAAGTAAAGAGAAAGAGCCTGTAATTGGGTTTTAGCAATTTATGTAAAAATATTAGCTCTGGATTTACATTGACCTCTCAGGATTTCATCCTCCTTGGCATTGCCTATACGGATTACCAAGTTCTTCATAACTTAACTATATATATATATATATATATATATATATATATATATATATATATATATATATATTTGTGTGTATGTGTGTAATGTATGGTATTATACCAGATTACTAAAATAAATAACAACGTAATATAAAGCCAGTGAAATAACCCGTAAAAATAGGAATTAAAAAGAAAATATAATGTAATCATTATAAAAAAAAGGGCAACAGTTATCATCTCGTGTACCAGACCAAATCTTTAAGCAGACGTCATGTTTATCCATTGCTTGTTCGTTAAGTACCGAGACTTTAAGCCCTGACAGCTTCTCAATTCGTGCCTCGAACAATCCAAACACGACAGCCAATCAGCAACCATCACTGAACTCACACCTGCATGAAAAATGTGCCTGAAAGCCAATGACTTAACACCTGATAAACAAAGAGAAAACTGCACAAAACGATGCCTTAATAAAATCAGTCAGTCTTATAAAATAATAAAATCATTTAATTTTATTTAGATATCAACCATGTCTGGTGCATAGCCACTACCAAAATTTAATTGCCTACCTCCATTCTCCAGATACTGATTAGGCTGTTTCTTCTTAAATAACTTAACATCACTTGTAATGGTAATATTAGCCATTTCTTTATAAGGAAACATTCAACATTCATTGACCGGACAGCTATTATTATTCAACTTACGCTATGCTTTATTTCAGACCGACAACCCAGGATCAAAGGGTAGTATCTGTTCTAATACTCCCTAATGACAATGTTAATATTATCCGTTTACTTATAAGAAAACATTCGACGTTCATTCACCGAGCAGCCATTGGTATCTTCTTTTTTTTCTATTTTTTAAGCGGTATAAGCCAATGTAAGGCAATAAAGCCACTAAGACACAACGGATAACTTAAACGTTATTTTTAGTGGAAAATTATATTTGAATTGACGCTCTGTTTTATATATATATATATATATATATATATATATATATATATATATATATATATATATATATATATATATATTAGGTTTTTGCCAAGATTTTCTAAAAGAAAAACACTACTATGACACAAGGGGTTACTGGGTGTGGAAGTATTAATAATGAGAGGAATAGGAAAGAGTAATCAGGACAGTAGATAGCGATTGACATTGCTTTTGAATTTTTGCAGATTAAAGTTGGCTGGAAAGCATGAAGCCGGAAGGGGGTTCCACAAGTGAAAAGTGCGAGAAAAGAAACTGTTAGCATACAACTTACGACTACATCTAGCCGGCTCATCTTTAACGTGATCAGATCTAGACGCCAGTCTATTTGCTTAAATTCATAAAGGTAGAGCTCATTCGAAAAATTACGACGAAAATATTTAAAGAAATACATAGAGAGGCAACATTACGATGGTGGGAAAGTAACTAAATGCATAGCCGCCAGATCAGGACCAAAAATATTGCAGATTCTTCTTTGGATCTTATCAAGGAGCTCAAGGTAAACAGTAAGGGCACTGGACCATATGGGGCAACAATATTCTAAGTATGGACAAATAGTAGACTTATAGATATGTAAGATAGATTCTGCAGAGACAAAAATATATATTATTATTCATAAGTTCAGGTACCATAGCGTCGACTTCTTCCGAATAATTACCATGAAAGTATTTAATGAAAAGTCTAGTCTGAAATTTATATAATCAAGGTCTTAAAACAGCTTTGCAGAAATAAAATGTTTCTTGAATTTTCGCTGTTTCCAGTATTGATAGAGGTTTCCTTCCTCACCTTTTGTTTGAAGTAGCGGGGAATGTCAACATCTTCATTATGTCGTTATCTTCTCTTTGAGTTATCCTTGTAATCCATTTTAGTTTCCCCTGCTTCTGTAGTTGATTCTGTTATTCGTTACAGTTTTTGGATGGTCCTCACTAAACCTAGAGGTTTCATTCGAAAAGAA
The DNA here is from genome assembly GCA_963932145.1 of Acanthosepion lycidas. Classification (NCBI taxonomy): domain Eukaryota; kingdom Metazoa; phylum Mollusca; class Cephalopoda; order Sepiida; family Sepiidae; genus Acanthosepion; species Acanthosepion lycidas. The sequence goes on along the minus strand of OZ010599.1, from coordinate 61,415,303 downwards.
GATAAGAAAATAAGAATGTAGGGTCGTTAGCAAAAGGGAACAACACAATCAGCAAACTGAAAAATGGGGACGTAAAAACCAGAAATTTACAATAACAGAAAATGAGGAGGAGAAATCCAGATGTGAACTAGATGGCTTCGAAATGCCCGATAAACTATGAAGAAATAGGAAAATGTCGTAAGACGCAAAGAAAAGAGTACTGAACTACAATGCGATATCCGACAGCCGCGGCCATGGCGGCGACGACCACACACTCGTTCATGACAGCCGCCCGTATAAGGACCAGTTAATCGCGTGGAGAGTCCTTCAGTTGGCTCGTCCATCTACCACTGCTAAGCGTACGAGGACCAGTCAATTGCGCGATTGACAGTGAACAAGCGACTATTGCCTTGCAAATGCACTGGAGACTTGAGGCAACAAAGACATGGTTCTACAGAAGGATGATGTGAATGCCATGGGCGGAACATGTAAGCAACGAAGCAGTTTAAGGAGAATGGAAACAAAAAAGAAACTTTTAAAGGTACAGTTGAAATGTTTGGTATACACATAATGATGAAAAAAAGATTGGCAAATTTAAAACTCAGAGACTGAACACAAAGAGCACAAGTAAATGTTGTTCATGATAACGGTCGTCTTTGAGTATAGAATCCAAAGGTTAGCAGTGAATATTTCGAAGACAGTAGGGAAGCGTAGTTCAGGTTAGCAGTGAATATCCGGGTAAAGTAGCAGAGTGTAGTTCTTCCTTCTGTTCCTCTTCGCCTGACAAGCTGGCACTGGTCATTCGGATAGAGTAAACAAAATGGCCGCCTTTATACACGACGGATTGAATATTCTACGTCTTCTGATTGGTTAACCTTCTATTGGTGGTTTATAAAGTGAGTCAAGTCATTTGGGCTAGCTCACTAGTAAACATAATACCCCAAAAACTGCAGCAGGAAACAGCAAGTAACTATTTTCACCAGCTGGTTTAAATGGATGACAGAAGAGGGACTGGAAGGCATAGTAAGGCGTAAGAAATTGCTAAGAACGACAATGAATAGGTAGTTATGAAGAGCTTTACTTGACCAAGCCCTGAGTTTTTACGGACGGTTGTAATTTCGATCAACATCTTAAGGTACACTATTTATACTAAAATATTTGATTAGCTACTCTTTGTAATCAAGTAACGGAAAATTTCAAGATGAACGAATTCTTCATCATGCTACATAAGTTTCAGTTGCTTCGATTTATTCAATATGTCGCAATGATTTCCATTACAACTGCGTTCCCAGGATTTTCATTTTTTTATTTTTATAACTATTTTCATATTGTATTTTATATATACATATATTTTTTTACTTTTTTTTTTATATTTTATTTTTTATATTTTTTTAGACTTGTATTTTTTTTATATTTTGTATTTTTTTATATATTTTTTTCATACTTTTAATTTTTATATTTTTAATTTATATTTTGTAGACATGTATTTTTTTCATATATTTCAACATATTTTATATTGTATTTTTTATATATTTTATTTTCAATTTTTTTGTGTTCAATTTTTTTTTTTTACACATGTATTTTTATATTGCATTAGATATACATTTTTTTTTATATTTTTATACTTACATTTTAAATTGCATATTTTATATTTCTTATTTTTTGTATTTTTAGGCTTGTTGATATATATATATATAAGGCAGGATGTGTGTGTGTGTGTGTGTGTTTGTGTGTGAATGCACGGGCGCAATTTTTGACGGACTTGCATCAAAATTTACTTGCACATGCTCCAAGTTAGTGGGAAGGACAAGACCGACTTTGCATTTCCCAACTCCCATTGATAGTGAAAATAATCGATATTTTCATATTTCTACGGCACAAGTGTGAAAAATTTTAATCTGCATGGCACTTTACTCCAATTGGCTCATTCGCTTGCTTAAACTCAACGTTGATTCTAATTCCACAGAACTGGGTTTGGATGTGAAAAAGTATTTGTTGTTAACATTCTTTTTTCATTCGGTTTTTCCAGTTAAGTGTCCATATTTAAAGCTGATCGTTTTGTGTTCATTTTGTTTAGTTCTTTTTTCGTAACAGATTTAATGTTTAGTATAGAGCTTAGAAAAAAATCGCAGTGTGAAATAGGCAAGAAGTAAGGCATGTAGCAACATCAGCACGGCAAAGGACACTCCTTTAAAGGCAAGGAAGGGCAAAAATATTTTAAGTCAAGTGATAGCGATTGCTGTATGAGTCGTACGATTTTTGAATCAAGCACGGGCAACGCCGGGCAACGCCGGGCCATGCTGCTAGTATATATATATATATATATATATATATATATATATATATATATATATATATTAGAAACATACCAGTAGAAAACACAAATATATTAGTTGCATCCACCTGTAAAAAAAGATTAAAAATAATGGAAGCTTTAATAAAATTTTCATTGGGCATTTAAAAAAAACTAATATCACACACATTTTATATAGATAAAGTTCTTCATAAGATGTGGGCGGTGAAATGGAAAACCTTGTAAATGTTTAATATTTTCATTTGTACCCTCTTACTTCTTTAAAAATGACACGAATTCATGTGTATTTCAGAGTCGTGGAACACACAATATCATAAAATTAAGACTTATCATCCTTAAAAAAAATCAAATAGTAAACCTGGAATTTTAATGAGTACCGCAAATAATAATAATAATAATAGTAATAATAATAATAATAATAATAGTAATAATAATAATAATAATAATAATAATAATAATAATAGTAATAATAATAATAGTAATAATAGTAATAATAATAATAGTAGTAATAATAATAATAATAATAATAATAGTAATAATAATAATAATAATAGTAATAATAATAATAGTAATAATAATAATAATAGTAATAATAATAATAATAATAATAATAATAATAGTAATAATAATAATAGTAATAATAGTAATAATAATAATAGTAGTAATAATAATAATAATAATAATAATAATAATAATAATAATAGTAATAATAATAATAGTAATAATAATAATAATAATAATAGTAATAATAATAATAATAATAATAATAATAATAGTAATAATAATAATAATAATAAAAGTAAGAATAATAATAATAATAGTAATAATAATAATAATAATAGTAATAATAATAATAATAATAATAGTAATAATAATAATAGTAATAATAATAATAGTAATAATAGTAATAATAATAATAGTAGTAATAATAATAATAATAATAGTAATAGTAATAATAATAATAATAGTAATAATAATAATAATAATAATAATAATAGTAATAATAGTAATAATAATAATAGTAGTAATAATAATAATAATAATAGTAATAATAATAATAATAATAATAATAATAGTAATAATAATAATAGTAATAATAATAATAATAGTAATAATAATAATAATAATAATAATAATAATAATGATAAATGGTATTGAATTTACGAATACATGATATAAAACACCATCCGAATGATCCCATAAACTGTGATGCAGTGATTTAGTGTGGAATTACTAAGTCTTCACAGACAGAAATATTGATTTAAATAGACTTTAGTTAGTTATGTGCCATACGTGATACACACTTAGGCGATCATGTATCTTTCGATACATGACTGACGAAACAGATTTTACCTGCTGTACGTTGCCATTACTTTCTGCGGTAGACCAGTTACCATCCAAGGCTATAGAACCCAGTCTGCCCTGCTATTTACCCATAGCTGGGGGGAGAAGAAGAGGATCCATACCTTTCCCAAGGGCATTTATGTATGTAAAATCTGTGTGTTCTTGGGTATTTTTAGAAAAATAATCAGTGAAAATTCCATAAAGTTGAAGTAGAATTTACAAGGAACCGGAAACCTAATCCAGAATAGGAAACAAGGGATAAACCTCTACTCCTGTTCAAAGAATCCGGAGGTGTATGAACAGGACGATAGCTAATCGTATCGATTCTTATTAAAATATCAATAATCTCCAATGTAATTGATCCTGGCAAACCATTAACTTTCAAAATGAATTAATAATAATAATAATAATAATAATAATAATAATAATAATAATAATAATAAATGCTTTGATGCTACATCAGTCTTCAATCATTGTGCCACCGCCGTGACATATCTTACCAGTGCCTTGTCTATAAATAATTTCACGGTAATTGTTCTGAAGAATTTTCCAATATGGTAACTAGACTGTGAATATGAGTATAGTACGTAATTTACCGCATTTTAAAAATGAATTGGTTAAATGTAACCGTAAGTTCTATGCTAATAGTTCATTCTCTCGTACTTCTCCCTTGTGGAGCACCCTTTTGGCTTTTTTGCTTTCCTGCTCACTTTGGGCTTCAAAAAATGCAAATTCAATGCCAATCATCATTTTCTCCTTAATTCCTGTTCTTTTATTGTTTTTCCCTCTTTAATTATATTTTTCTCGCGTTCTCTCACACTAGGTAACCCCCTAAATGTGTGTTGGTGGCTTTGCTGCTTTGCATGGGGTGAAATGATACACAAACAAAATAAAATACCGAAGCAGAAACCGCAGGCAGAAAGAAATAGACAAAAGCGTAAAGATGGAAGAACAGATAGAAAATGCCGAGAAATAAAAAAAAAAATTCGTTCGTCATCCAAGACTTGCTTCCTGAAAGCCATGTAGCAAAGTTAATTTTATTAATGGCTTTCAATAAAAACTCATTAATATCCAACTAGCTGAAATAGAATCGATTCGTGTACAAACGGACATTTCTTGTCGCAGACTTCCAGCAAAAATATCAGACACCAATATCAAGACGACAAAGGCGGTAGATATGAGCTGAGGGAATAATCACGGTGACGTAAACACATGACGCAACCAGTTAAAGTCTGGTGATGGAAAGAGGCACTGGATTTTAATTCTGACTCAGCTAACGTTATAATACTTTGGGCGCATCACCAACGAGCAATTGGTCATGGCGGAGGTTATAGTTCTCATATAAGACTTCATCTGACCATTTTTATTTTAAATTTTTATTCCATGTCCATTAGAAGGCGATCATGGTTTTCAAAACACGTTCGATTTCTTTATCATTTGCTAATTGCTGTAACATCTAAAGAAAGATGGTTAACCGCGTTGCTTGATAATCAAAGCTACAGAGTCCATTACACTCTTCTATTTAACCCAGAGTTAGGGAGGGAGGGATTCATGCCTTTCATATAGATTTATACGAAAGTGAATGCAGCAGATCGGGATGGAATTAGAGCCCATCTCTCCAATTATACTTTACCTCTAATAATAATATTATTAGAATTAATAAAGATTAAAAATATACCCTGTGTTCAATGTTTTGGTATTATAGTTAGGAGGTCGAAGCTCAAAGAACAATTTATAGGGATTATAAAGTCGGATGATCTGCTATCACCAATAAAATGAAAAGAAGTTTTCAAAAGATGCGCCATATCTCTACTGCCTACAACACATCACGCCTCAAAAGATTAAACAAGAAATAGCATATAAACTAAGATTTAAAAAAAAAATTTCAAATATCAAAATTTACATCCGAAGAAAGCATAGAATATAAATAAAATTATTAAATAAAATAAGATAAAATAAAAAGAAGAATCTGCAATATTATTCGGCCTGACATGCCATCTCGGCTTCAGTCTTTTTCCCAACGACATAACGTAGCTTCCCTGTGCCTTTTCTATAAATACTTCCATGCTAATTGCTTGGATGAACTATCCGCTATGATACCTAGGCTGAATCTAAGCGCTAGATTGGCAATAAGGTCTCACCTAATTTAAAGATGAATTCGCTAAATGTTACCATAATTTCTATGTTAAGTTTCTTTTCCCGCATTTCTCGCTTGTGGAACTCTCTCCTGGTTCCATGATTTCAGGCTAACTTTCTTCTAGACTCCTTAGTTATATCATTCCTAACATTCACGGCTTAAACCCGCCATGGCACGCAAATTTAACGAACCACCCACATTCTCTTCATATTCGGCTGATAAGATGCAAGATCCACTCGAGCAGCTTCATCCTAAGAAGCAGTGTCTTGTGGAAGAGTCTCCCAAGAGGTTGCTTCCTCGTTTAGTACAATCTTAACTTGTTCTATTCTAAAGGTAACTCTTATGTACCCCACATATCCTCATAAACTTACCTCTTATTTTTGGAACCGACTCCCAACAGGATGCTTCCCCGATCACTACAATCTGAATCTGTTCAAGTGTAGGGTTAACCGTTTTCTTCCCCACATATCCTCATAAACTGTGCTTCTTACCTCTTACTTTATAGAACCGATTCCCAGGAGGATGCTTCCCCGATCTCTACAATCTGAATCTGTTCAAGTCTAGGGTTAACCGTTATCTTCCCCACATATCCTCATAAACTGTTCTTCTTACCTCTTACTTTGTGGAATCGACTCCCGAGATGGGGCTTCCCCGATCACTACAATCTTAACCTGTTCAAATCTAGGGTTAGCCGTTATCTTCCCCACATATCCTAATAAACTTTACTTTCCCTCTTACTTTGTGGAACCGACTCCCATGAGGATGCTTCCCCGATCACTGCAATCTTAACCTCTTCAAGTCTAAGGTCAACCGTTATCTTCCCCACATATCCTCATAAACTGTGCTTCTTGCCTCTTACTTTGTGGAACCTACTCCCAAGAGGATGCTTCCCCGATCACTACAATCTTAACCTGTTCAAGTCTAGGGTTAATCGTTATCTTCCCCACATATCCTCATAAACCGTGCTTCTTACCTCTTAATTTGTGGAACCGACTCCCAGGATGATGCTTCCCCGATCACTACATGCCATGCTTAACCTGTTCAAGTCTAGGGTTAACTGGTATCTTCCACACAACATGAGCTGTCCCGCTTACTCTCTAACCATCTACCTTGATTGGCACCCGGGCTTTATACAGGCTGAACACCACAGTAATATATATATATATATATATATATATATATATATATATATATATATATATATAAAAATGCAATGTATCTATACTTCCTCATTACTCTTCTATTGATCTCGTTCTTTAATAATGTTTTTTTTTTTTTTTGGTATTTACTTTTCTTTCACACTCAGTAACATTAGTCGCTTTATTGCCATGCATGGAGTGAAATGATCTTAAAATAATTAAATAAATAAGAGAAAATATTCTGAAACAAAATAAAAAGTAAATGAATAATTAAAACAAACAGACTCATGGTCAATTAAACTTACAAAAACGACAACTGTGAAAACTGCCCTCCCGTAGCCGTTTATTTCCTACAATCAACCAGTCGCTTAAATAAAGACCCGACACAAAGATGGACACTAACAGTTTGATGGTCACTTGCGTTGCTATCAACACTACTCATCGAAAGTTTGGGGCCATCCTGGATCGTTCCTCTAATGCTAATTTTGTATATTTGGATAAATAAGTCTAGCTATTGTATATATGTGCAAACCCTTATATAAAATATAAATAATTTTTGCTCTTGAGTATTACAGATTTATTTACCTAGGATTTGGAAATTTTCTTATACGTTTCTTGAACTGTTGTTCAGAATTTTACAAATATTTCAACTCCACTGCTTTGTAGAGGTTCAATTCCATCGAGATGAATATGTGATTGACATTAATTTTCAAAAACCGTTAAAATGCCAAGAACTAAACAGAATAGCATTAAAAGTATTTGGATACGTGCAAACTATTAGGTTGGTGCAAAAATAATGACGTAATAATGTCGTTTTTTGACATATTTTTTAACGTCAAAGAACGACATTATTACGTCATTATTTTTGCACCAACCTAATACTAAGGCTGGCTACGTAACCTAATCAGTGGAAGAGCACGTCAGACTGCATTTTGTGGTTTGAAAACATTCCCAACAAAAGTAATAAACTGTTCATCAAATATGATATTAAGGATCCCTATTCATCTATTCCTGAAACGAGTTTATTGGAGGCCCTGATGTTTGCCGTAAATTAGTTTTATTTCATGGTGGCGATGCATGGATTAAAAACAAACAAACACAAAGCTGGTAATTTTGATGTCCCCCAAGGATTCTTCGACGGGGCGCTGTCTGAACTGATGGGAATATACATCCTAAGTAAAATAAATAAAATTGTCCCCATCGATGACCATGGAATATACCGGGATGATGGACTGATGGTGGTACCGGATGATAGAAATAATAACAATTCCCCCAGAAAAAAAGCTACACAGGATATTTAAAGTCTTTGATTTCAACATTACTGTAGAGATCAACAGGAAGGTAGTCCAGTTTTTGGACACAGAAACCATCTGTTGACTGAAACCATCTCACCTTTCATGAAACTTAATACGGCTTTGAAATATATTAATAGGGCACCCAACCACATGTCAAGTGGAATTAAACAAATATGCAGATGGTCAAAAAAATTCTTCAAATGAATATTCAACTAAAGAAAGAAAATATACGTATCGGCCTTAAAAGATGAATGGCAGAACGCCAGCTTGTATTTCAAGAACCAAGGAAACACACAGACAGATGACTATAGAAAAAAAACAAGGAATATCATCTGCTTTAACCAACCCTTTAAAATAGAAGTAAAAACAAATATAGGGAAAATGTTATTTACCTTTCTAAGTAAGCACTTCCCAAAAGCGTCCGATTTGTACAAGTTATTTAACTGCAATAGTCAAATTGAGCTATAGTTGCACTAGCAATATAGGCAATATTACCAAAAGATTGTGCAAAAAATTCAGCTCCTTTGTATTTACAGGATAAAAAAAAATAATAGCCCATTAAATGTGGTGTGTTGTACAGAACACGTCGTATATTGTGCCGAGGTAGAAAGAGACAATAGCAGTTAAAAAAAATACATTGCTTGCACTGAGTGCCAGTTTAAAAAGAGATGGTATAATTATACCTCATCAATTAGAATACCAGAACGCAAGTTCAGTACGAAACTGGCAAACCACTATTGAAGATTTAGGGAAGAAATAATAGAAGCCCGACCATTTAATGGAGTATTACGGAATGTAAAGAATGGCAACTCGTGTAGGATGGTGGAGAAGCTAGCTAATGCGATATACAAGACTGACAGTGACTTGTTGAATGGAAAGTTATAGATCATGGTCAAATGTAGACAGACCAGGAAAAAATTGGAATCCCCCCGACCTTTCAATTAATAATATACTTATTATCGCTCACCGATAGCACGGTGAGGTATAATATGTATATTTATTAATATATACTTAATAGTTCTGTTGCATTACATCGAGCGCTGTTTTATTCACATCAGCACAATATATGCGATATATATATATATATATATATATATATATATATATATATATATATATATATATATGTATTCATGTATATATATTTCATGTATATATATTTCATATATATATAATTTGACATTGAAGTCAGCACAAAAAGGCAACAGTTTTTCATGCAAAACACAATCGTCAAGCCAAATGCGATGTGGTTTTGCTCGATTATTTATACATACAGGTCAGTGCTGGGTTGTGGATAGTCTATTCTATTATTCTAATTTTTATTTTGGTTGGTGGTAACGCTTTTGTTTCCAATAATTCTAGGGGATATTGAATGGGACTAATTGCGGATCCGGATGCAGGCTTGCGATATTTATAGTGTTGTTTTTTATTTATTTGTTATTGATTAATTTATTGTTCGTTATTGTTATTACGCTTGTGTTTATGTGTGCGTTCATGGTTTGTTAATTTGTTTATTATTTGCTTAGCATATTTATTTATTAGTTTATATTAATTTATTTTCCTTACTTTTGGTCATTTATTTTATTTTATTATTAATTTTATTCATTCAATTTTCAGTAACGTAATAAAAATTGTTTTCATGTCTGCATTTTGAGATCAGTTCTGATCTTTTATTTAGTGGTTTGTGTTGGTCTGGGAAGGTAATTATAACTAATTTATTCTTGTGACAGAGTTTACAGTTTTTGGTTTATTGTAGGCTGATGTTCTTTTCCTTATTTTCCATGCTATTTGGGGTGTGATTCGTTTTTTTTTAATTTATCATTGTGCTGTTCACAAATTTACTATTTTTAAGGGTTTTGTTTTTCGTGGGCATTCTCTTTCTAGTGTCCTTTAGTTATTCCTATGTATATTTTTCTTAGTTATCTGCTGGATTTTACAGTGGCTTGGTATATTACATTGTTCTGCAAGAAATTGCGGCTTAAGGGATATTCGTTCTTTATTCTGCAGATACACGTTTGGGTTTGATTTGTTCGATTGGTCTTGATAGTTTGAATATAATTTAAAGGTTCTACGTTTTTGTACAAATATAGCAATAAGAGAATTCTTTTTTACTGGTAGATTTTCTTATTGCTATATTTGTACAAAAAAGCAGAACCTTAAAATTTAAATTCAAACTCAGCGTTGCGACCGCACGTTCCAAAACAATAACATTTCTCATAGCATTTTTTCGGATTACATTTCTATTTTCGTTGTCCTCTTATTACCGAGAAGTAAAAACAAGAACAAAATCTACTTCCATGCCTGATGATGTCTGTAGGAAAAGACGAAAGCTTGTAAACTTAAAAAGACCTTATGCAACTGGAATTTATAAACGGGGATCATATCATTCATATACAGGTTCGGGGTTGATGTATCTTATTTAGATCGCGACGAAGTATACTCGCCATTTAAATCATTAACCTCTATATTTGTTTTTTGTATGAATGATTCATGAATTTATAAATTATATATATATATATATATATATATATATATAGTCTTAACTTATGATATATATAAATATGTGTAAGCGTGCTCAATAGCAGGGATAGAATGTATGTAAATATAAATGTAGACATTGAAATCAACACACATAGGTGATAGTCTGTTTCATGTTAAATGCAATCGTCGTGTTTTTGCTCAATAAAAGAAAAATCAAATGACACCAAAAACATCATGGAAAATAAGAAAAACAATAATCAATCAGAAATCTGTAAAGTCTCTGGTGGGGGGGGATAGCTATAATTACATTTCCAGATCAAAACGAACTACTAAATAAACGCTCAGAACTCATCTCAAAAAGCAAACCCGAAAATAAATTTTAAGTACGTTACTTAAGAACTAAAAACTGTAAATGAAGAAAAGTAGACGAAAAGAAACAAATACAACAAAATAAATCAACAAAAACAAGTACAATAAATTAATCCAAATAAATAAACTAAATAATAAACAAATTAACAAGCCACGTTCCACTGATAAATAAAAGAAAATGTAATAACTACCAAGACAATAAAAAGAAACTGCATCCGGATCCACAATTATTTCCATTGAATAGTGCCGATAATAACTGGAAAAACAACCATCACCATCCACCAAACTACCGTTAGAATAATTCAATCGACTACCCACCTAGAATGTAATAAAATAGACTACCCATAATGCATCTTTGACATATATAAATATATATATATATATATATGACATATCATTTCAAGATTTTTTTTTATGTTAATACTGTTTATTATGAACAAGGCATTTACTTAAATATTTGTATCCATAAAAAGAACGTATAAACATAAAAAATGTCTTAAAATAATTATCGGACTTTGTCCATTAAACAATGTGTTACAACATTTGTTTACATTTGGATACGCATCGATCAGCTATGAATGTATGAGAGAAAATCATTGAGAATTGTAATTTAAAAACAGTAAAATTGACCTTGCTAACAGAAACGCTCCTCTGTGGCTGAATCGGTAAAAGCACGTCAAGCTATATGACGGTTCCGTATAGGATACATGTTCAATTCCTCTCGGAGACAGGCTGGTAAATTCCGCTGATACTGTTTATTACAAACAGACCATTTACTTAAATATTTGTATCTATAAAAAAGAACATATAAAAATAAAAAATGTCTTAAAATAATTGTCAGACTTTGTCCATTTCATAATATATATATATATATATATATATATATATATATATATATATATATATATATATAAAATTTCATATTTCCAAATGAAATCTACTAAAGACTCAGAATATGTAACGTTGTGCCAGATTAAGACCAAATATCTACAGAGACGATCTACTCATGATGAACATGCTAATGACAATCGTGCCACAAGCTTCAAATGCTGATAGAGCTGCACGCGCATGCGTTCCACAAAATACCACGTGCGTGTGAAAGAACAAGAGGTAATTAATTCATGTCACCGCACATGCAAACGGGCAACGAGCCGATCCATTATTTGCACATTTCAAAGGTCAACTTACACTAAACGGGCAAATATTTAGAAAGCTCTGCCAAGTGGCGCCGTTGATCCGATTCGAAAGATGACAAACGAGCCAGACGCATGCGTGCTTCTTTCGAGTCGGACGAAAATACACGCATGCGTGAAAGACAAAAAAAATGGTAGCAAAGAAAAAGGTTTATTTGTATCTAAACATAAAACAAACAGAAATATATATATATATATATATATATATATATATATATATATATATATATATATATATATATATATATATATATATATATACATACATATATATATATATATATATATATATTAATTTCCAAGGCTATGGAGATGTTTATTATACCTCCAGACGCAAAAGTATACGACTCCTGCATTATTTTCCGTATTTTATTTAATTATATTCATCCCATCAGTTACCACTGAACAGTTTAATACGGGAGATGCTGATAAATAAATAAAATTCGTGGCTACGTCAGCTGCAAAGAAAGTTGTTTTTTTGCGACGTGCGAGACGATTTTTCTCTCCAATGTCGGAACAATGTAAATAATATCAATACTTACAATACGTTATCGCAGAAATATAGAGCGATCCTGAAGAAGTACAAAGTAAAACCCTCGAAAGGTCTTGATTAAGGCAATAAAGATGAGAACAATAGTCCGAAGAATGTAAAAAATATAAGTACTTACATAATAAATAATTTAATACGTTATCTCAGAAATCTAGACAGATATTGAAACATATCTGTTAATAAAAATATAAGTGTACCGTGACTTTCCGAGTAGCCCATATAATAACCGTTACTAATTCTACAAAAAAGTTTTTTCGATATCGCCATTAAATAACGTATAGGGATTTATATGCCGGGAAGGTACTACTCACAAGAATCTATCTTACATATCTATAAGTCTACCATTCATCCACGCTTAGTATATTGCTGTCACATACGGTCCAGGTCTATTTACCTTGAGCTCCTTTATAAAATCCAAAGAAGAATCAGCAATATTATTGGTCCTGATCTGGAGGCTCAGCTACATAAGTTTGCCTCTCTGTGCCTTTTCTATGAATTCTTTCATGGTAATTGTTCGGATGACCTCTTCGCTATGGTACCCAGACATTATGAATTTATACGCAGTACTACACTATCATCGAGATCTCATCAACTTACGGTTTTGACCCAGTTGAGGTGGTTAACTATTTACCCACAGCTGAGACCCTAACATATACTACCATCGCGGGTCATGGTGGACCTTGTAACAACAACAATAAAGAGGTGGTTCCACGCTGCTTAAAACCTCTTGCTCAGAGGCCTTGCTGCTGGATGTAGTTTATCGTCATACCGAGGACAGATTTTAATACGTAGTCGAGGGACTAAAACACAAAATTTTAAATGTTTATGAATTTAAGCATGGTACTTGATTGGCGTCAAATCTTTATTTTATAGTTTAAATGGCTAGATGAAATCCCAACTTCCATGCTAACAGATTCTTTTATCGCAATTCTCTCTTCAGGCTTCTTGTTTCGCAATAAACTGCAAAAATTTAAATGCAACGTCGGTTGTCATCTTCTGTCTTCTTAATTATTGTGATTTTGCTGTCCTGTTTTTTTTTCTTTATATATACATATATATATATATATATATATATATATATATATATATATTCTCTAACACTCAGCAACCCCCTTGCGTGACTTTAGGGGGTTTATTGCCTTGCTTGGGGTGAAATGATTTGAAAAGGAAAATCAACTTGAAATGGAACGCCAAGTCTAGCCAGTGACGTATGAATGAAACTGGCATTGATGAATACGTCTGAACAATTTGTAGAAGAATGTCACGAACAGCTTGAGAGAAAAATGGCGAAATTGAAAAACAGAAAAAAAAAAAAAAAAGACAGTTAACTGAAGTGTGAAATTTCAATGAAACGATTGATTGTTGGAAGATGGTTATTTGGCCAGACATATGAAAACAAAAATAAACAAATAAACGCTTTTGACATAAAGCACAATGTCGCACAACACACACACACACACGTATGTATGTATGTATGTGTGTGTGTTTCATGGAATAATATATACATATTGTGTCTATAATTATTAGGTCGGTGCAAAAATAATGACGTTTTCTCAGATATGTTACTATGTGAGAAAACGTCATTATTTTTGCACCAACCTAATATAATGATCTTTTCCAGTTCTCAAAACATTGCTTGATGCTAAGATGAAATTCTTCAAGGAAGGCAGCATAGTTTTTGTTAACCTAATAACTTTCGAATCTCTTCCAAGACCATCGTTAGGGGTAAATTACAAAGACAAAATTCTTGTAACTGCGATAAAATCTGCATTCTATTGTGATGGTGAGTTTTAAAAACGTGTGTGAAGCCGCTCTGCAATTATTTCATAATGTATAATTTATCCGTTGTAGCTATTTTATTTGGGGGGGGGGCAAAACAAGCGTTTCAATATAAGGGAGCTGACCGGTAATTCATAAAGATATGAAAAAAATGGAGATGAAATGTTATATGCACATTAATATGTTGTTGCTATATTTGTAATTTATTTTGTTGAGTGTTAGTTGTTTTTTAACTTGGGAAATAGAAAACCCAACATTTTTAAATTTTGACAAATGGAAACGTTTTATGAAATAGATTTGATTGAAAATAAATTTCATAATGCAGTACGCCATTTACGGTTTCATCAGATCCGAAAATGAAAGAATGACGTGTGTCTGTGTGTGTGTTTGTATGTATGCTTAAATAATGAATCATAGTACTTTCCCTATGCTGACATTTTCCGTAATTAAAGAAGAAAGGAAATGAGTAAATTTAAGAAAAAAAAATAGTTGTTAATATCTCTTCTGGTATCTTTTCTTTACTCTTAGTTCGAGTCGAAAATTGTTAATGTATTTTCCCAGTATTTCTATATCGACCCATGGTTTTCGACGTATGGGGGTCGAGCAGCTCAGTTCCTATATGCCAAACAACCCGCATATATCATTTGATTGTAATGGTTAAGGCTTGTGAAGAACAAAACACTTTTAGGAAGAGCCAAATGCAAAGGACTGGTGCTTAAAACGACCCTCCGAAGATTTTGAATTCAGAGATGTCCTGTTCGACAACCGGGACTATAGAATCCAGCCTGTCCTGCTATTAACTCATACTTGGGAAATAAATGGGCTCTTACCTTTCCGAAGGGTTTTAACAAGTGAGCGAACGTAATTAAGTCGAATAGAATTCGAATTCGGTTCTCCGATTCCTGCGAAACGCAATCAATTACTCTACCATTTTATCTATCTATACATATATATATATATATATATATATATATATATATGTATGTATGTATGTATGTATATTCACTTATTATTCACTCATATGCATACATACATACATACATACATATATACATATATATATATATATATATATATATATATATATATATATATATATATATATAAGTGAATAAAAATTATATATATATATTGTTGTGGCATACCTACGGACGATAATGGGTATGTCCCCATTTGTTGTAGCATACCTACGGACGATAATGGGTATGTCCCCATTCAAATAAATACAGTAGTAAATACTGTATGTTGATCTGCAGTCGGAGATTCGTCTGCGGCTGTTCTGGACAAACACTCAGCCTCCGGGCAGAGAGGATCCCCAGACGAGACTATGTCAAAGCGCAGTCTCATCTCGGAAAACAGCTACCCGACCCCCGTTTTATACGGGGTCTACGGGGAAATTTTGGCCGAACCTATGGGCTCTGATACCCATCATTAAATTCAGCTTGTGCCATGTCTGTCCGCGTGGGCGGTTGGTAGATATCCTAGAGTTGGAGATTCATTGTGAAATTCACTTGACTCACTTCTAGCAGTTAACAACTTCTACGCGCCGCTGGCGAATCTTATATGCGTTGTTCTTGTCCTAAGTATTATCGTTCATTACCAGCCTTCGTGTTATTATTCTTTTCAGTAACCTTCCTTAGGGTACAACATATATGAATGAATAAAAATATATACATATTCATCACTTTGCACGTTATTTTTACTGGATATTTATTTATTTCGCTACTAACGAAAACAAATAAAAAAGCTCGCCAACACTCGCAAGAAATTTTATTTATTTATTTTTTGCGGGAGGGGATAATTTGAATGAATACTGGAATATAGGCATTTGGTCAGACGAAATAAAAATAGAAATTTTACTATTTAAACAACAACGCAATGTTTAGAAAAGAAAGAATACATCGGACGATGTAAAATGCACAATCCCAGCAGAGAATCTTTGTGATGGACGTTTCGTTTTTATGGATTTGCTTTAACACAACAGGTATCGGAAAACGCCACAGATTCGTAAGAAGACATGGATTTGATTCAATATCAGTCAATTCTTTCTGAGAACCGTTTACCCTGTTCAGAATCGGTGACCGATTCATTCTTTAACAAGACAAAGAACCAAAACCTATTTCGAAAACCATTTCAAAATGCTTTAATAAGAATACGGTTAGGGTAATTGAATGGCCTTCTGAATCGTCTGCCCTGCATCCAGTTGGACATTGATGAAACGAATTGGAAGTTGCTATTCTTAAAAAGAAGCCAATGAAACCGAATAATTTGTGAACATTCTTCACAGAGGAATGGACGAAAATACTGCAGGAGGGATGAAGAAGCCTTAGCGGAGGCTGCGGATGACGTCTATTGTCAGAGATAGACACGAACTAACCATTAGTTACAAAGGCCGAATACGGTTAAGGTAATTGAATCGAGGAGGTGACAATAAATAGCAAAAGTTGTTTCGGTCATTTTGAAATTCCAGTGTAAAAGATAACCAAATGTCAAATGTAAACGTTTTAACTATTTTAAGCCGACAATGATTTCGCTACTGGCTATAGCATGTCAAGAGACCTCGTCGCCATTCATAAAAAAAATCTGTTTATTTTTTTTTATACTTAGTTTTGGGCTAATTTGAATGAATACTGGAATAAAGTCATTTGGTCAGACGAAGCCAAAATAGAAATCTTACTACAGTGTAACCCGGATATAAGAGACCCGGATATAAGAGAAACCCGGATATAAGAGATTTTCTCTGCTCCCAAATTAGAGCCTGTGTTAATGTAAACAAAATAAACCAAACCCTGATATAAGAGAAACCCGGATATAAGAGACTTCTTCTCCGGTCCCGACAACTCTCTTATATCCGGGTTACACTGTATATAAAAAACAATGAAACGTTTGGAGAGGTATGAACATATTGCATGATGCAAAATATACTATCCCAAAAGAGTCTCAAGATTATGGACGCTTCCTTCTTATAGAATAGTACAGTTCTTTTTATGTGACGTGTCCCTTCAGGATGTAGGCGGTCATGGCTCTCCACTTCTCCCTACTCCTTGTGGCTCCCAATAAATTTCGTCCCTGTGCCATTTGCTCCAGGCCACGTTCTGTCACCCATTTGCTTAAGACCGCTAGGTATGCCATGCATCTCTTTCCCTTGTTTCTCTTTTCCTCTATCCGCCCTGTGAGTATCAGATTTTCCAAGCCCTTCTTTCTCATTACGTGTCCCAGAAATTTCAGCTGCCTTTTCCTGATGCTAAGTTTCATCTTTGTTTGCATCCTCTCCAAAACCTTATCTTTCATCACATGATATCCTTAGCATCCTTTGGTAGAAACATGTCTCGAGTCTCTTCTCTATCTTTGTCCAACATTCGTTGCATTTAAAGGGGGACAGATGTCACGTAGCAGCTCAGTACTCTTTTCTTTGTTGCCAAAGAAATCCTTCATTTTTGGTAATACTCCGCCCACGCATTCCAATAGCACAGTATCTGCAAACTAACCAGGACTGAAGAGAAAATGAATTTTCTTCATTATCGGTTCATTCTTTCTGAGAATCCTTTACTCTGTTATATGCTGCTTGGAATTGGTAGGCGATTCCTGTTTTAATAAAACAAACAACGGAAACATATTTCGAAAGCAATTTCAGAATGATACATTTAGGGAATTGCTTTTTCAATCATTTTCCCGCAAATTTAGTCGAATATGGGTGACATGAATGGAAACCGCTTTTCTAAAAACGAAAGTCTTCCAGCCTGAACGATAATGGAATGATTCCGCATAAAAGAATTGCCAAAAGAACACAGAAGTCTTATTAATTGAAGAGATGAAAATAATCCTAAGGGATATTTCATTAATTTTCAACTGGAGCGTAAAAGACACGCAAACAATTGTCACTGGAACTATAACAGTTTTAACTGTTTCAGCCGACAAGGATTTCACTATGGAAGATAACAAATTAAGAGGCTCGTTCAGAATTCACAAGAACTTTTTTTTTTTTTTTTTTTTGCGGGAGGGGATAATTTGAATGAATACTGGAATACAAGCATTTGGTCAGACGAAACAAAAACAGAATTTTTACCATTTAAAGAACAACGCAACGTTTAGAAAAAAAAGAACGCATCGGACGATGTAAAATCCACAATCCCAGCAGAGAATCGTGATGATCGACGTTTCGTTTTTATGGATTTGCTTTAACACAACAGGTATCGGAAAACGCCACAGATTCGAAAGAACACATGGATTTGATTCAATATCAGTCAATTCTTTCTGAGAACCGTTTACCCTGTTCAGAATCGGTGGCCAATTCATACTTTAACAAGACAAAGAACCAAAACCTATTTCGAAAACCATTTCAAAATGCTTTAATAAGAATACGGTTAGGGTAATTGAATGGCCTTCTGAATCGTCTGTCCTGCATCCAGTTGGACATTGATGGAACGAACTGGAAGTTGCTATTCGTAAAAAGAAGCCAATGTAACCGAATTATTTGAGAAGATTCTTCACATAAGAATGAACGAAAATACAACCGGAGGGATGAAGAAGCCTTAGCGGAGGTTACGGATGACGTCTATTGTCAGAGACAGACATGAAAAGAGACACAACTAAGAACACCAAAAAGCTGTAACACGAGCGGAAGTGGAAAAATCAGGCGTAGCTGACCACATATGGAGAGAAAATGGAGATCACCGCCCACTGTGTGATCAGGTTGAAATCATAGACAAAGAATATCATTGGAAAATTCGTAAACTTAAGGAATCAGCACATATGCTAGGCTACAAAAATCTCCTGAGCCGACCAAGCATAGAAATGAATACAATATGGAAACTAGTAATAAGGAGTACCAGAGAATGATAATAGCGAAAATTGCAATATGAGCACTGGTAAAAAAGGCTCCTGAAGACATTAATTTCATAAGTCCCAGAAATTCATACGCAAATGTCTTTAAGGACACATAGCACAGTGGATAATGGCGTTAGTGACTGGACCCAAAGAGTGTGAGTTCAATACCTGGTTAAGGCAGTGGAGAACTTTCAGACGGAAAATTAACAGGAGATAACTGATAACTGACATCCATTATACATGGCTCATGAAAATAGAATAGTCTAGCCCAACCAGCGAAATAAAAGTTCAGTTCGACATTCCAACTACGTGAAGAAGGCCGGAGTGTACAATGGCCGAAACGTTGTAATATATATGGCGACAAAGATGAGGGCAATAGTCCGAAAAATGTAAACAGTGTACTTAATACCTCATCTCAGAAATATAGACAGATACTGAAGGATAGGGCAAATATGGCAACAAAGATGAGGACAATAGTCCAAATAATGTAAATAGTGTACATAATACCTCATCTCAGATATATAGAAAGATACACAATCTGTGGAAACAAAAATAGAAATAGTAAGTTATAAAGCGTAGCATTACGTTTGGAAAATGCACAACACACGATATAAAATATACGATCCTGACGGGGAATCATAGAGATGGACGTTTGGATGGAACGTCGAGCTGAACACTTTATTTCGCTCGTTGGGGTAGACTATTCTAGTTCCACGTGCCATATCTTATGTCCTTGCTTGGAGTGAAATCCATGTCGTCCCTCGTCCTCAGTCAACCTTTGCGTATTAGTGGCTTTATCTCCTTGCTTGGAGTGAATTCCATGTCGTCCTTCGTCCTCAGTATCTGTCTATATTTCTGAGATGAGGTATTATGTACACTATTTACATTACTTATGCAAAGGTTGGCTGAGGACGAGTAGCGACAGAGTGAAGGAAGCTTAGAACATGTTACTGCGGAGAAAGGACAATAAGAAAATGGATTCCAAGGAGAGAGAATTTGGCAATTGACCATGCCTTTAAACTTTTGAATGTTGCACTTGTCAGAAAAGCATGAAACGAAAAGAGATTTCCACTGGTAAGAAGTGTATGATACTTAAACTAATGAATTGTCTTCATTATCTGTCCAATCTTTCTGTTGATTCTTTACTCTGTTCTATTCTGCTTTATCTATACACTAAACTTTTTTAAGTTGAGAATTAAAAAAATATTTCGTAGATTTGTTTTTTTTTTATGTGGTTGACATATATCATTGCCGCGCAAACGGTTATCGAAATATTCATAGCGCGTATTTACGGTTCATTTTGTCATATAATTAAAATAATGAAAA
The DNA here is from genome assembly GCA_963932145.1 of Acanthosepion lycidas. NCBI lineage: Eukaryota > Metazoa > Mollusca > Cephalopoda > Sepiida > Sepiidae > Acanthosepion > Acanthosepion lycidas. The sequence continues at coordinate 61,394,570 of OZ010599.1, read as the reverse complement.
AACATAATGATGTATTTATTGTACTACATTTGATATTGTAGGTGATATAAAAAATAATTTTTATTTAAAAACGAAAACAACAATGTTTAAGTTGTTTTAATTATTCCTGCTGTTACTAATTATTGCTATTCTGTTCTGAAGGATGTGGAACTGTTCCACTGTGTGATTTTTAGAAATGACAATGGCGCCATCTTCCTATCATTTTGTTTCTCTCACACAAAAGACGATAACGAATCATTATTCATTGGCTTTTGTTGGAGAATAAAAAAAAACTTACACAAACAATACAAATAAAGAAAGATTAAAAAATATACAAAAATCATGGCGGAATATCAACGCTGAAATATTTGTATAACTGGAGATAATAAATTCACGAAGAAGAAGAAGAAGAAGAAGAAGAAGAAGAAGAAGAAGAAGAAGAAGAAGAAGAAGATGGGCAGAGTGGAGGAGGGTGAAGAAGAAAAGGAATAAGAAGCGGGATAAGAAGAGGAGGGGGAAGATGAATAAGAAGAGAGCAGAAGAAATGGAAGAACAAGAAAAGGATGAAGAAGAAAAAGAGAAAAAAGGAAGAGGACGGAGAAGAAACGGTAGAAGAAGAAGAAGAAGAAGAAGAAGAAGAAGAAGAAGAAGAAGAAGAAGAAGATGGGCAGAGTGGAGGAGGGTGAAGAAGAAAAGGAATAAGAAGCGGGATAAGAAGAGGAGGGGGAAGATGAATAAGAAGAGAGCAGAAGAAATGGAAGAACAAGAAAAGGATGAAGAAGAAAAAGAGAAAAAAGGAAGAGGACGGAGAAGAAACGGTAGAAGAAGAAGAAGAAGAAGAAGAAGAAGAAGAAGAAGAAGAAGAAGAAGAAGAAGAAGATGGGCAGAGTGGAGGAGTATGAAGAAGAAAAGGAATGAGAAGCGGGATAAGAAGAGGAGGGGGAAGATGAATAAGAAGGGAGCAGAAGAAATGGAAGAACAAGAAAAGGATGAAGAAGAAAAAGAGAAAAAAGGAAGAGGACGGAGAAGAAGAAGAAGGAGAAGAAGAAGAAGAAGAAGAAATTGGTGAAGCAGAAGAAGAGAGAAAAGAAGAGGAGAACGAACAATACGATGAGTGAGAAGGAGAAGATAATTGAGAAGAAGAAGAAGAAGAAAAAGAAGGAGAAGAAGAAGAAATGAAACAAAAAGAAATGAAAAAAGAAATGGAATAATAAGAGAAGGAAGAAGAAGAAGAAGAAGAGCAAGATGAAGAAGAAAGAAAAGAAGAAGTAGAAGAAGATCGATAAACAAAACGCTTGTATAATTTATTTGGCAAACAACGGATTTACATTTCACACGCGAAGAGACATTTTTTTCTACTTTTCCGACACGTCAAAAAATTGTTTGTTCGCATTGATATATAAAAAACTGAATTCTAAGAAAAAACCTCTTCAAATATAAAATAAAATCCCACATTAATTTCCATATATTAGACAACAGAGTACCCAAAATAAATATATAAAAAACGCAGACATGAAGGATGTGGAGTTGTTGCAATGGATAACGCCTCAGAGTTACCAGAGTTCGAATTCTAGTCGGGTTTGTTACATTCACGCCATTACCCCTGGGAAAGGTATGAATCCATCGCTTCTTTTCCCCCTAGCTAAGGGTTGAATAACAGGACATATTGGGTTCTATAGACTTGGTTGATGGTCAGTCTACAACAGAAAAAAACGGCAAACGACGGAGAGAATATATTCTGCCGAGTTAACGTCCTGGGTATGACGGTAAACTACATCCGCGTCCTGGATACGGCGATTAACTACATCCAACAGCAAGGCCTCAGGTAGTGTTTTCGGAAAAATAATGTTGCCAGCTATACGTTTTTGAAACAATATTGTTGCCAGCTATACTTTTTTTGAAACAATAATGTTGTCAACTATACGTTTTTTGTAAGAAATAATGTTGTCGGCTATACGTTTTTTGTAAAAAATAATGTTGCTAGCTATACGTTTTTTGTAAAAGAATAATGTTGCCAGCTACAAGTTTTTCAAACAATAATGTTGCCAGCTACACGTTTTTTTTATTCCATACAAAATAGGTATTTAAAATTCATATAAGCTGGATTTGGCATTAAATAACCCACAGTGTTTGATATGCCATAAAACCCAACCAACCAACCAACCAACCAACCAACCAACTGCCGAGTTAGTCATGAATCGAAAGAGGTTTGATTGTCCAAGTGTCTGATACTTAACTGACTCATCCTGAAGGCCGTTGACAATTTATATCTGGATAAAAGCCTTAGATAGTGTTCCACGTTCTTGGAAGCCTTTGATAGTGTTTCGCATTCTTGGATCCTTATGACTTTGGAAATGTACAAAGTCTCCCCTGTGGTATTAAATTTCTATAAGCACAGCATGGGAATGTAGAACATCAAACTATACCTTAGTCACACCGGGGGCACTGTCATATCCAACCGTCTGAATATCCGACGTGGAATATTTTAAGGAGACTCTCTGTCACCCCTTCTGTTTGGTTTATCCTTAATCCCTCTTACACATGAACTGAACAACAGTAGCTATGGTTACAAAATAAATAAGAAAATATTCAATCACCTACTCTACATGGATGATCTCAAACTCTTTGCCAAAGACGACAATGAGTTGAAATGCCTCCTCAATATTGTAAAATACTTCAGTGACGACACAGGTATGGACTTCGGATTAGATAAATGTGCAAAAGTAATATTCAAGAAAGGTAGAATTACAGAAACACCCTTAATAGATTTAGATTTTGTCACAAAGATTAGGGAACTGGAGCATGATGAAACTTATAAGTTCTTAGGAATTAGCGAAGGAGATGGCATACAACACCCCTAAATGAAGGAAAAAATAAGAAAAGAGTACTACAGTTGTGTTCGTCTGGTACTAAATACTGAGCTAAACTCAAAAAACAGAATATCAGCCATAAACACATTGTCTGTCCCTGTGATGCAATACAGCTTTTATGTCCTTAACTGGACCATAGCTGAAACTAAGCGAATGGACGCCAAAACGAGAAAGCTTCTCACTTGCAACCGCATGCATCATCCCAAAACTGATGTTGATCGTCTGTATGTGCCTAGATCCGAAGGAGGCAGAGGATTAGTTCAACTAGAACTGTCTTACAAAACTACAACAATTGGCCTCCAAAGATACTTGGAAACTACAGAAGACAGGATGATGGTATGCGTCAAGGAACATGAAAGTAGTAAGCGTCTTTACTCCGTAATGAAAGAAGCCAACAAATTCAAAATGGAGTTTCAAATGGGCGTAGAGATGCAACTACAGCACAATACACCGGCTGAAACTGCAAAATATTTTAAAAAGACAGCAAAGACGAATGCAACCGACCAATATCCAGAAACGATTGATCATCTTGTATCAGGTTGCAAGATGTTGGCACCCACTGAATATAAAACCCGACATGACAGAGTGGGCCAATATCTGCACTGGAAAAATCTGCAACTTCTACGGGAAGGAAACTTTGGGGTTGATTGGAAAAAGATTCCGATAGACTCATTCAAGGGATTCCTGGTTGCCCATGCCTTCAAGAACTGCTAAAAATTGTACTCACAATTACAGCTTACACATCACGAAGAGCTTTAACTATGTAAAATGTGCATGAGGTTAGTTTGTTTTTCAAAAATGATCAGTCATGACGCCGTTTTTAACCTTTGGTCTCTGGTTGGGACCCAGAAAGAACATTAAGGGAAATAATAATAATAATAATAATAATAATAATAATAATAATAATAATAATAATATTAGATTAGTGCAAAAATAATGACGTAATAATGTCGTTTTTTGATGTATTTTTAACGTAAAAAAACGACATTATTACGTCATTATTTTTGCACCAACCTAATAATAATAATAATAATAATAATAATGGCAGACTTTCGAACACATGTTAAGTCATATTCACTGACCAGTTTTTCCAAGATGCTGAGCCTCTTCTGAATGAGGCCTGTGTGTATTCTGGCCTTTCCAATGAGAGTGTCATATATCCATCCATGAACACATGCCAAGTCCGTGAGTAAGTGTAACTTTTTTGCCTTTAATTGAAGTATTACATTAACATCCCTGAATATGACATCCAACCCAGCTACATTTATATACTGAACGTACTTTTTGGGACACAATTAGCATTCATCGTCTACAACGTCAGTTGCAAGGGAGCCTAAATCATCCCATATTCAAAATAATGGCAGGAGGAGTGGGGCTAACCAAACCCTATTACAGACGAAAAAAAAAGAAAACAGTCGTACCAAAATCTAGCAGGACATGTCTACAAAGCAACAGCTCAGTGTCTTCTTTTTTTTTTTTTTTTGTTGGCACACTTGGGACTATTCCCATGGTATGTTTCTGCCTCGCAGGACGCTCTGCGGATACCTGGTATCACCTAGTGTGCGCAGATAGCAGCATTGCTTGGAACAGCTTATGGGCTACGAAAAGTGTCTTAGCTGAGATATACGCATCATCACGTAGCCAATTCGAAAAGGATATCTAGTAACGCATTCGCAGGCCGTCCGCAGTCAAGATTATCGGAATTGCGAACTCCAGGTTCTAGTCGACGACTTCCAGATTACGCACAACACCATAGTTTCATACGGATTTGGTTACTTTATGTTTTTCCTGAAGATTTCTTCTTTGATTCTTGTTATTCTAAGTCACATTTTCTGTCTGTTATTCGTCAGGAGAACCATATTTACGTTGCATGAGGTTTCTTCTTCAGCTGCGAGGAAATTGTCTAGCATTCACAGCCATATAGGAAATTAGAGATTACATAGCATTTCAGTATAGTTTACTTTGTTTTCGAAGATAATATCCTATGCCTTGCGGTTAATTAAAAACAAAGAGATTCTGAAAATTTAAAAAAGGCAAATGCTAAGAGACAGAAAGACATTCAACACATTGCTGGATTGGAAAAGGATCAAAGTTATTAAAATAGACGATTTTTTTTCAATCGTTTTTAAATGTTTATCAGGTGCTGTATGAATTTAAATCGTTATAAATTCTATCAACCTTAAAATGACCACACCAAAAGAATTTTTTTTTTTTTGTATATGCGAAGTGTAACCTTAAAATAATAATCTTTGAACCTTGAATCCAGTAATTTGTTGAATGCATTTCAACATATATCTATCTATCTATCTATCTATCTATCTATCTATATATATATATATATATATATATATATATATATATATATATTTGAAAAATAAGTGTATATACATAATTATTTATATATTATATGCGCGGTACTTATTAGAAAAGCGCTCAATATCAGAGATAGAGCTAACATATTTGGTTGGATTGATGTGAGTTTGTGACCCTGGTGACGATCGCAAAAGCGTGAAACCCAGGGTCACAAACTCACATCAATCCAACCAAATATATAAATATATATATATATATATATATATATATATATATATATATATATATATATATATATATATCCTCTCATATTCACGGACAATCTTCTTATCATCGTTATTAAACAGAAAATTACTATGTTGATGCATATTCATTTATTCCAAGAACTTTCGACATTATCACAATGTCATCATCAAAGTGATATATATATATATATATATATATATATATATATATATATATATATATATATATATTAAAATACTAAGAAAGAACAGTAAGATTAATAATCAATTATTTTTATTTAAAAAAATAAAACCATGCTCGATACAAACAGTAGAGCAAAATGATTACTTTCATTTTAAGAATATGATTTCATCGCGACACAGAAAATTTCTGTTTCAAAACTGAGACAAAATTTGTAAATTTAATTATATTAGGTTGGTGCAAAAATAATGACGTAATAATGTCGTTTTTCGACGTTAAAAAATACGTAAAAAAACGACATTATTACGTCATTATTTTTGCACCAACCTAATATGATAGACTATGTATTTTAAGTTGAATTTTTATAATTATATTTATAAATTTAGTTTCCGTTTTGAAGCATTTTTTTTAATTTTCTGTGTCGCGATGTAATCATATTTCGAAAAAGAAAGTAATTATAAGATATATATGTATGTATGCATATTGCAGTCAACCCCAGTGAGCGAAATAAAGGGTTCAGTTTGACATTCCTAACACCTGAATATGACCGGAGCGTACAACGGCCGAAACGTTGTAATAAATATGGCGACAAAGATGAGGACGATAGTCCGAGTCATGTAAATTGTGTAGCAAGTTCTATGTTGATAGTTTCTTCTCTCGGACTTCATGCATGTCCAACTCTCTCCTGGTTCTCGCTTTCCAGCCAATTTTGATCGTCGACATCACTCTCTTTAATTTTGCTCTTCTATTGTCCACATATAAAGAGTCCACTGGCCAAGCTTTTAAAGATCGATCTCAGAAGGCCCATCTAAAAACTATCATTCAGACAAATTCAAACCGATAATAGATTACGAGGCAAAAGTAAAAATTAGGTTTTCTGAGTTTTACAAAATATTCAAATATGGCAGCAACAGTAGGGCCCTCTACGAAATATTATCAGATACAAATATTAACAACTAATATTCACCTGATCCAGAATCAACTAAATACTTACTGACTCAAACGTAGAAGAGAAATATTTACCTATTGGCGATTCAAGTAAATGCTTCGTGACGCAAATATAAACGTATAATATTGATCTATCCCCGAGCCAAATCAATACCTATACTTAACAGTAAAGGACTAACATTAGCCTACTCCTGAATCAAGTAGATGCTTACAAATTCGAATATAGACGTAAAATATTTACCTATCCACGAGCAGGATGTTTATAGAGTGAAATATAAATGATCAATATTAACGTATTCTCGAACAAAGTACATACTTATAATATTATATATATATATATATATATATATGTGTGTGTGTGTGTGTGTGTCTGTGTGTTTGTGTGTGTGTGTGTGTGTGTGTGTGTGTGTGTTGGCGTATTCTTGAATTAAATAAACGTTTATAGTCAAAAATAATAGGTTGGTGCAAAAATAATGACGTAATAATGTCGTTTTTTGACGTATTTTTAACGTCAAAAAACGACATTATTACGCCATTATTTTTGCACCAACCTAATATAAACGACCCATATTTACTTGTCTATATTTCTGGGATGAGGTATTATGTACACTATTTACATTTATCGGTCTATTGTCCTCATCTTTGTTGCCATATTTATCCGATCCTTCAGTATCTGTCTGTATTTCTGAGATGAGGTATTATGTACATTATTTACATTATTCGGACTATTGTCCTCATCTTTATCACCATATTTATTGCAACGTTCCGGCCACTGTACACCCCGGCCTTCTTCAGGTGGTTGGAATGTCGAACTGAACCCTTTATTTCACTCATTGGGGTAGAATGTTCTAGTTCCACGTGCCATGTTTAATGGATGTCAGTTATCAGTTATCTCCTTTTAATTTTCCGCCTGAAAGTTCTCCACTGTCTTAACCGGGTATTGAACTCACACTCTTTGGGTCCTGTCACTGGATCTAAGTCACGCTTTTATCCACTCTACTATGAAAAATGATCCAGGTGTTCCAGATCAAATGCTATGGTGGATACCCGTATGTGAAATAGATACCTCATTTTTATTTTTTGTTTTAAACAGTGTGTATTACGTATATCAGTCTGTGTATTCAAGAATTCTTAATAAAAAATGGGATCTCCAGTAGGGTTTTGAATCTGCATCCCCTTTTGTAGGAGAAACCACGATCTAATACAGTGTGCTTTACCACACAGCTACTAGAAGTGTCCCCTTTTAACTGACACATATGCAATGTAACTCAACAGAGAGAAATAAATAATGCAACATCAATGCCAAAATCATTATGGATGGTGAACCACTAGAGGAAGTGTCCAGCTTTAAATATTTGGGAGCAACCTTGTAAAAAGTTTGCAGCTTCAGCGCAGAAATATGAACACGGATACCCGTATCCACCGAAGCGATGTTCGGACTGGAAAGGATAAGGAAGAACAATATCCCCTTCCATATCAAGTTCAGTCTCTAGTAATCTTTGTTCGTATACATCCTCCTCTACGGGTGTAAGATTTGGGCCCTCCTGATTAAGGCAGAAAAAGGGATCCAGGCTTTCGAAAGCAAATGCTTGAGAAAGCTCCTCCTCATCTACTCGGAGCATGCAAGCAATTCCTCTGTACAGAGCAAGCTCAAAAGTCTCAGGAATCTTTTCTCACCACTTTTAAGCCTCAGAATATCTCATGGTTTGGCTACATCACACGGCATAACAGCGTCTACAAGACAATCATACCCAACTATGTTAAAGGCGGTCGTTAGCGGGTACAGCAACGCAAAAAGCTGGACAGACATCAAAGAATGGACGGATATGACTGCCGGAAACCCCTGAGAGCCACTGCCAACAGATCATCCTGAAGGTGATGATCTGTTTCTCCTGCCCTTAATTCCCACCCCACGACGATTGAAGCCGTCGAAGAACTAGTGATTATGCTTATTCTTGGTATATAGGGTTATGCATTTGTTCTTGCAATGGGTTTCCAAAAACTGAAGGCATATGACGCAAAAGAAAAATGCCAATATACCTTTGAAACATCTCTCTATATTTCTGGGATGACGTATTGTAACTATTTACACTATTTACATCGTTCAATCTGTTGTCCTCTTCTTTATTGCCATATTCACGAAGTTTCGACCGTTGTACGCACCGGACTTCTTCATTTTATCCACTGGGCTCCAATGACACATCGCCCAGTGGATAAAAGCGTTGTTCGAAGTAATCAAAAAAGTGACTTGATTCAAAGAGTTATGAGTTCAATACCTGGCCACAGAAGAGGTGAACAAAAACTTGTAGAGTTGAGTTACTAATGGGAAATAACTAAAACTGAATTATCTGTAAAAGCCGTGGCATGTGGAACTAGAACAACTTCGGTGAGCGAAATAGCGAGTTCGATTCATAGTTCCAATGTACAGTGGGAAAATAAATATTCGTACACTTGAAAAATTGTATTTTTATAAATGTAAAAGCCTTAAATAAAACAAATCTCGGCACTTTTTATGTATAAAGACACGTAGTATTAAAAAAATAATAATAAACTTAATTAATTCTTATTCCAACAGAAATTAATGCATGTTAAAAATTCTAACTGGTGAAAAAAGTATTCGTACAAATCAATTATCAGAATAAAATAATTAATTATGAAAAAAGTACATTCTAGAACGTTCCAGTAATGTTATCAGTAATTATAGTTAACGCTATTAACCATTATCAGAGCATTCTGCAATTTCTAGTCTTACGAGAAGGTTCTAATAATGCCTAAATGTAAAGAATTGACTATTTCACAAAAACAACACATTTTGTCTCTTTGGAAAGATGGGAACAGTTACAGAACGATTTCTAACAACCTGAATATTCCTTTTACTACACTTGCTTCGTTCATTGCAAGGTTTAAAACTCGCAACAGCGTCGAAAACCAAAGACGAACAGGTGCTCCGAGGAAGATTTCTCTAGGATCAGCAAGGATATTAAGACGCCAGATCCAACAAAATCCACAGGTTACCCGAGAAGAGCTGCTGGACATCTGCGAGCATTAGGGATTAAAGTAACCAAGCGTACAATAAGTAATGAACTACACAAAAACAGTCTGAAATCACGCATCCCAAGGAAGACTCCACTCCTTTTGAAACGACACAGAGATGCTAGGCTAAAATTTGTTAGAGAGCAAAAGGATAAAGAATATTCGTTTTGGGAAAACGTACTATGGACAGATGAAACTAAAATAGAGTTGTTTGGTCATAATTATCGAAATCATGTGTGGCGGAAGGACGGTGAAGCCTACTTACCAAAGAACATGTTGCCAACTGTAAAGTTTGGTGGTGGTAGTATCATGATCTGGGGCTGTTTTTCTGCAAAAAGTGTCGGCAGAATATCAATAATAGATGGCAAGATGAATGCCGAAAGATACCAGAAAATCCTGCAAGACAATTTAATGCGTTCTGTTGAGAGACTACGGCTACCTCCTGATTGGGTTTTCCAACTGGATAATGATCCTAAGCATACCGCTAAATCTACAAGGAAATGGTTAGCTGAAAGTAACGTTTATGTCTTGCAATGGCCAAGTCAGTCCCCAGACTTGAACCTAATCGAGAATTTATGGCGATATTTGAAAATTCAAATTGGGAAAAGAGCACCAAGAAATATCAAGAATTTGAAGACAATATGCCAAGAAGAATTGGACAAAATACCGCTCAGTGTGTGCAAATCATTGGTTGAGACGTACAGGAATAGACTGGTAGCTGTTGAACTCAATAAAGGATATTCCACAAAGTATTAAATGAAGTTTTTGTTTTGTACGAATACTTTTTTCATCAGTTAAAATGAAAAAAAAAATGCATTAATTTCTGTTAGAATAAGAATTAATTAAGTCTATTACTATTAAATGTATCTCTACACATAAAATGTATCAAAATTTGTTTTAGTTAAGGCTTTTACATTTATAAAAATACAATTTTTCAAGTGTACGAATATATAAGTAGTATAAATATTTTCAAAACTTTAAAATAGATTTGTATGGCGCAAAAACGAGAACAAATGCCAAAATTAACCTCTGTTAGCTGCTACTTACACAGGAGGCCAGCAAGAAATATTGTCCTTTTTTCCTTTTGCTCAACATACCTACACGTATCAATTTACCTCCATGATCATAATGTCAGTTGATCGCCACACAGGTCGTAACTGGCCTTACCTGTCGTAGCAGTTTTAGGTCCAAAACAGATGCTTATATATAACAGGGAACTCTTAAAATCACCCCAATTTTTTGTCTATATTTCTGAGATGAGATACACTATTTACATTATTCGGACTATTGTCCTCATCTTTGTCGCCATATTTATTATTACAACGTTTCGGCCGTTGTACGCTCCAGTCTTCTTCAGGTGGTTGGAATGTCGACCTGAACCCTTTATTTCGCTCACTGGGGTAGACTGTTCTAGTTCCACGTGCCATGTCTATTTTTGATAAAAATAGTTGTTGAAGACATTAGGCATATAATACCTAGAAATTAATACGCGGATGTCCTCAAGGACAAATCGCATAGTGGATAAAGACGTTAGTTAGATCCAGTGATACGATTCAAAGAGTGTGAGTTCAATATCCGGTTAAGGCAGTGGAGAACTTGGAGAGGGGAATTAACAGGCGATAACTGATAACTGACATCCATTAAACATGGCATGTGGAACTAGAACAGTCTATCCCAGTGAGTGAAATAAAGGGTTCAGTTCGACATTCCAACTACCTAAAGAAGGCCGGAGAGTACAACGGCCGAAACGTTGTAATAATAAATATGGCGACAAAGATGAGGACAATAGTCCAAACAGTGTAACCCATTTTTTATATAAAATTGCTATTTAGGGGCTGGAGATGGAATATGTTTTTTTTTACCCCTATGACATCGGAGTGGTTACTGAAGTCGATCCTATAGGGAGAATTTTATTATTATAGGCTGTGGTTATCCACGCAAAATTGTATCTCTTGAACTTGCCTTTTAGGCGTGATACACTAACGTAAAATTTCGTCGCTGTAGCGTTTCAAGCTGGACTAATTTTTAGTAAATTAGTTTAGCATTCCATTAAATCTACATAGTTCTGAGATGTTTAAGCCATATTGGATTGTCATCGCGAATATAAAAATCTTATTATTATGTTGTATAAACAGTGTCCTGCATAGGAACACGATTGTAGCACACCGTCAAACAGTTCCCCAGCCAAATTTCTGATGATTAATCTAAATTAGACGCGTACAGAAACTACCATTCAGACAAATTCATCCGGACAATAGTCTTCGCCCCAAGAGTAAGCATTAGACGCCATAAGAATTGATTTCTGAGATTTTCACAAAATTCGGTTCCACGAGCAAATTATGGCGCTGACTGCAGCAGAAATAACGTATAGTGAATCCGATGATTGTTTTTATTGGCCTTGTGCCAGACTAAGCAAAACAGGTTAAATAGCTATATTAACTCGCAATCCCGTCTTAATGACAAAGCGACAACGCCACCGGAAACCTTCCCGCAATTTCGTAATTAATCGACCAATTAAATGCAAATTCTTCTACAAAACAACGAGCAATCAAACTAAATACGGTATGTTGTATATACATCTCCTTACACGTCAGAGGACCTGGGACCTGTGTCTCCTGTCTGACTGACGAAGCAGAAATATTTTCCTATTTATATGCTAATGCAGCGTTTCTAACTTTGCGTCATTACATTAGATTAAAAGTCATTTGAGTTGTTCAAAGCATGACACCTGCCAATGATTCACGCATGCGTAAGACTGCGCATGCGTTATATACTCTCCACCCACCACGCCATCTTGTGTTTATTCTATGAAGTTCTGTAAATTTGGATAACACGTTGGATAAGTAATTATTAGTGTGCTTCAGTATATTTACTGAGTTCGTCAATCAATTCAGCAGAAAAAGAAGAAGGAAAGAGTTCCGCTTGAAAAAGTGCCATTTCTAAGGCTTCTGAATAAACTGATTTGCCGCATGACAGATTCAAGGCCATTCCTTTGTATGAGTTTATAAGTTGGACGCTTGGTCACTCATTCATAAAACCAGCCGGTGGCTCACTGTTTAATATTTGATTTATTTTTCTTTTTAGTATTCACATAAGACAATAAAGCCACTAAGAAGCAAGGGGGTGGTGGCTACCGTATGTGAAAGAATATCAGAAAAATATTATTAATGATCGAGAAGAACAAAAAGACAGCAACTAAGATGGCAGGATTTAACACTTGGCAAATTTTTGAAGATCAGTGTTGACTGGTATGTGTCAAGTTGGAAAAAGAGGTCCACAAGCGAGAAGGGCGAGAGAGGAAACAGTTAGCATAGAACTTACGGTATTTCAAGTGTAAATTGATGAGAAATTGTTGCCAATGTAGCACTGTCTTTAAATGGATAAACTTTATCTACTTTGGAGGGAAGTTCATCAATTACCATGAAAGTATTTATAGAAAAATATCAGGAAAGCTATGGAGATGGGAAAGTGACTGAAGCCGAGATGTCAGGTCACGACTAATAACATTGCAAATTCTTTGGATTTTATCAAAGATCTCAAATACATACAAGACGCCAAATATAATATTGTATGGGCATATATCTATCTATCTATCTATCTATCTATGTGTGTATTTGTGTGTGTGTGCGCGAGCGCACGCGCGTGTGTGTGTGTGTATATATGTATGTTTGGGGGGAGAGGTGCACGTTTCATTGAATATGAGAGACAAGGTCTTTGATTTAGTTTTTTATACAATGTGATCTTATAATTTTTATCTTTTCAGAGGATAAATTACGTAAAAACTATCCATTTGTACTTTCTTTCCGAGCTCTTTCGGCTATACATCTACCCATTTTCAAGGTTGAAATATATTAACTGTTATTAAGAAGTAGATTGTTGTATGAATGTATTTATATAATGTTAACAGATTATGAAATGGACAAAGTCCGACAATTATTTTAAAACTTTTACATATATATTTTCTATAAAAAAAAAGAATGTATAAACTTAAAAATGTCTAAAAATAATGTTAACAGTTAATATATTTCAACCGTGAAATGTGTAGCCGAAAGTGCTCGAAAAAAAAGAACAATTGGACAGTTTTTAACTAATTTATCCTCCGAAAAGAAATAAAAATTATAAGATCACATGAGAAATTGTCAAAAAAACAAAACAAATAAAAGTATTCAATGAAATGTGCATGAAAGAAAGATTGCTGCCTAAATTTTAGCAAATATATATATATATATATATATATTTTTTTTTCCGCATATGTATATATATATATATATATATATATATATATATATATATATATATATATATATATATGCGTAAAAATATATAGATATATATATATATATATATATATATATAATTATATATATATATATATATATATATATATACATATTTATGTATATCTATATACCTATCTATCTATCTATCTATCTATCTATCTATATATATATATATATATATATATATATATATATATATATATAGATAGATAGATAGATAGGTAGATAGATAGATATGCATGCATATATTATTGGCGGAAGGCGCTCAATAGACCTAACATATTCAGTTGTATGGATATGAGTTTGTGGCGCTGGGTTTCACGCTTTTGGGATCATCAGCCAAACTACCTCTCTCTCTCTACCGTATATATATATATATATATATATATATATATATATATATATGTGTGTGTGTGTGTGTGTGTATTAGATTAAGAAAACGATTAAGATATAAATGTTAAAATATAAATGTAACTCTAAAAAAACTTCATTACATTAAAATAATGTCCTTATTGATGAAATTATCTCTTTCTCCCTCTCTCACTCTCTCAATATATATATATATATATATATATATATATATATATATATATATATATATATATATATATATATATATGGGGAGGTGACACCCCGATATGGTGTAATGAAAAGCATGTTTCGTTATGTCACATGACTGTACCTTGAGTTGATCCTCAAACGTTGTCACATCTAAGCTACGCTTAGTACATTGGCATATAAATATATATATATATATCGATGGGAAATATAAAATATCGGTTATACTTTTAACTTGAGTTGTATAGCCTCTTATGGTAGGAGGTTAAATTTCAGTCGATTTATTTTTATTGCCTTTGCTTTTAAATAATCACAATGTTTAAGCTTAAATTCCTTCTACCATATATACATACATATATATATATATACATATATATATATACATACATATATATATATATATATATATATATATATATATATATATATATATATATATATATATATATATATTCACCAATGAAGCATTACATGAGGCTAAGAAGTACTTGATTAATATAACATAGTAATGCTAAGACTGTTAGCGACCTATGTGAGCCTGGCTTCGAGGAGTTATATAGTTGATTAGTCAAGAATTTGACTTCTTAATAATATCGCACCTTTAAAACTCATACACACACACATCCGGGTTTAACGCCAAAACTTTCTAAATGGTATACCATGGGATAATTGTCCATCTCACAAAATATTCAATATCTAAAACCACTAAACTTATCAAGTTTCTTTCTTCCAGGTTTTCAGATAAGACGTTTAGCGATCTTGACACGTTTTGTTGTAAGAATCAGTAAATAAAAACATTTGAGCTTCAACTAGAAAGAGAATAGGTTAAAATCGTTTTGTGTCACACCCACCATGCCTTCCCAACTGAGCAATGGTGAGAGGAAAAAAATCATTCAAATGGTACGAACATTCATACTCTGGCTTCCATCTTCTAAGAACATTCAAGATCCCTAAATATAACGGCGAATAAATTTAAAAAAGCGGGAGCAGTAGAGAGGAAAACTGGGTCAGGAGATCACAACAGCAAGAGGGATCATTATTTTAACGTAGAGCTAAATACATTCTTATTGTTCAAAGTAGAGTCCAATAGTGTTATAAAAACCTCGGAGAATTCCAGTAAGATATCTTTAATCATTTTTTAGATACAACGGTTCCAAAGTTTAATCTAATAATTGGACAATTATAATGTTATAATAGTACCATAGGTAAATGGTCGCTAGTTCATATTTTTAATTTTGCCTACGCGAATTGTTTTAGATTTTGTCGACTGCACAGTATAATAGGGTCTGTTGGGGACCATCTGTGAGAAAAAGTGCTCCATAGCGCATTTCAGTCTGCCAAAAATTGGGAAACGTCATGCTTCCTTGTAATTCCTTGTAACACCAAAGGTGAACTGAAGACAAGGATTATGGCAACATTCACCAGCTTTAATAAGGAGATCGTCTAGAAGAGTTGCAAGAGATTCCGGTCACTTGCAGACGGTGGTTGAAGTCAATGGCGATTTTATTGGATAAATGTACTCTTTAGTATTTCAAGTTATTTTTTGCGTCGTTTTAGTAAATATATCTGTTAAAATGAGATGTCAGCGTTATTTTCATTTCTGCGTCATTTAGACGACAATTTATCCATCGCGCCCTGCATATCTGATTATAACAGATGTGCAGGAGATTTACATTTTTTTTTTTTTTTTGCGTCATTTAGACGACAATTTATCCATCGCACCCTGCATGTCTGTTAAAATGAGATGTCAGTGTTATTTTCATTTTTTTTGCTTCATTTAGACGACAATTTGCTCATCGCGCCCACTATATGTATATAGGTTGGTGCCAAAATAATGACGTAATAATGTCGTTTTTTGACGTATTTTTTAACGTCAAAAAACGACATTATTACGTAATTATTTTTGCACCAGCCTAATATATAAGGTTGTCCACAGTGCCTTTAGACAATTTTTAAAAAGGCATTACGAAATCATAGAAGCGGTACCGACTAAATGCTTGTTGCATATTTGCATGATATTATTAAAGTACTTTTAATGATATTAATAGTTTTATTAACTTTATGTGATTTTTTATGTGAAACATAAAAAAATAATGTAATTAAATTAACGTAATTAATGTTTTATTTTTCAAACATAGACAAAAATCGGTTATCGCTTGGATGCCTTCTGTGCAACGAATGGGACCCATATAGAAATTTATTAACTACAGTGTAACCCGGATATAAGAGAGTTGTCGGGACCGGAGGACAAGTCTCTTATATCCGTGTTTCTCTTATACCCGGGTTTGGTCTATTTTGTTTCGGTAAGTATGGCTCTAATTTGGGACCAGAGAAAATCACTCTTATATCCTGGTTTCTCCTATATGCGGGTTACACTATATATATATATATATATATATATATATATATATATATATATATATATATGTAAGCAAATATATGGATATAGATCCGACAGTATGAAGAAAAATATACGGAAAAAACAAACAAAAATCCTTATATGCAATTATGCTGTTTTAATGTTAATATAATGTCAACGTCGGACGTTTCGGTCTAATAAACCATCTTCAGGACATATTCATAAAATATAATTAACATTATCAATTGAACAAGACAAATCCGGGTTTGGTCTATTTTGTTTAGGTAAGTATGGCACAATTTGGGACCAGATAAAATCTCTCTTATATCCGGGTTTCTCTTATATCCTGGTTACACTGTATATATATATATATATATATATATATATATATAGTGTGTAACCCGGATATGAGAGAGTTGTCGGGACCGGAGAAGAAGTCTCTTATATCCAGTTTCTCTTATATACGGGTTTCTCTTATATCCGGTTTTGATCTGTTTTGTTTAGGTAAATATGGCTCTAATTTGGGACCAGATAAAATCTATCTTATAACCGGGTTTCTCTTATATCCGGGTTAAACTGTATTTGAATATTAACTTTCCTTCATATTATCTAAACATTTCAGCATATCCAGTTTCTGTTGTAATTTTAATAAATTGTCCGTTTCCCTAATAACTTTGTGGACACCCTATATATATATATATATATATATATATATAAAACGATTAAGTAGACCATTATCCATAGACCAATCAGATCGTCGAAGAATAAATAGTTAGCCTTAAAGAAAATTTAAGAAAAATAACACATGCAGTCATCCTGATTTAAATATTAAATTATTCTGTCGTAACCAGATGCGCCATAACTATTAAGGAAATGAAAAAAGCTATTTAAAAAACTATGCTTTCTCGGTACATTTCACTTAATGATTACTACAAATACGTCAGGTTTTTCGTGACGGGTTTCATTCGTTAGGATTTCAGCGGAGTGGGCTTTGTTGACGTTGCCACGTCTGCACATGCGCAAGAAACGAGAGAGGCAGGTAGTTTCAATATTTTCGAAAGAATATTGTTGAGAGAATTTTTTTTTTCTCGTCTCAATCTAGGCATATTCTATTGTATTCCTTTTCTTCTCAATCTAGCCAAATTCGTGCGCATGCGTAGACGTGGCAACGTCAACAAAGCCCATTCCGATGAAATCCGAAAATATGAAACCCGTCACAAAAAAGATCTTTCCAGTTTGTCATATTTTTCTAAATACAGTTTGTTGATATATATATATATATATATATATATATATATATATATATATATATATATATATATATATATATATATATATATATATAAAATATTATATAAATATATATAAAATATATATAAAATATTATATAATAGTAATTCGTCGAGCCTAGAATTCTTGACAAAATGCAGAAAGCAATGGACGGCCGTTTCGTCCTATATTTGGGACTCATTAGTAGTGCCCATCCACTACTGAGAATCGAAGCCGGACCGTTTCCTATACAGCGCAAACGTCATACCAACTCTACCACGTGACTCGGTGACGAAGAAGACACAAACTAGACTTGATATAGCGCCACTCCTCACTCAGTTCCGCAGCAATACTCATCCAAGAATTCAGATAACCACGGAACAGTGTCCCAAGAGCCACGACTGCTTTTTGACACTTACCCGCTCCATCGCAGAGCATTAGCCGGGTCTAGCAAGGATATACAAGTGATTAATTTAGGGGTTTAGGCTAATTTTTATAGTAATTCGTTGAGCCTAGAAGAATCCTCAACAGAATGCAGGTATGACGTTTGCGTTGTATATCGAAACGGTCCGGGTTCGATTCTCGGTAGTGTATGCGCACTGCTGATTCCCAGATAGGATTCGATAACAGTTGGAGATTTCCCACCAAATCCTAAAGGCGATCTTGGATGAAATGTAAATATTCAGAAAATAAAAGAAATAGCCAAAACTACGGCGTCTTTCATACTCAGTTTTGTAATAGCACTAAGAAATTGATCCGTGAATTTGAGAAGATTAAAATAAAAATAAACAGATATATCTCTAGATTATTCAACCAAACATGCTTGATTGTTGATAAGCAACCTGAATAAACACATACTCACCTATATACGGGATTAATTTAAAATTTGTCAATAGCTGATTGATTTTACATTTTACACCCTGATTCCAGAGTTTCATAGAAGAACCTTTTTGTAATCGATCGTCCACTCGTCAGGAGATATCAACAACCGAATGCCGATTTTCACATTTTTGTTATTTCTATATTAAATTTTAAAAAAATAATTTATGTTCATTGCTTGCTTATTTTTTTAAGCGCATTAGTGTCTGTGCGTACCCCATCTCCTTGACTGTATGTACACAAGTGTCGAGTGTCGTGTTTATGTCTACTTTTCTTATCTCCTGATAACTTCTTCCTATTCCTTTTCCTTCCTTCGTCTCAGAGTGTCAAAAGATTACGTAACTATGACAACTCATATAGAGACAAACCTCTCATCTACGCACCCCCCCATCAACGGAAAATAAAAAATACAGGCGATGTATTTAAAAATTTGCGGGCTTGAAACGAGTCGTATTAGTTCTCAAAGTGACCTCTTGGCGGCGGTGGCAGGCCTTTCAAGTGTAAACAAAAACGGGTGTACAGTATATAAAGTACGATGCATTAGCGCGTGCGTGAGAAAGTAACCGTGAGAAATCTATTATTTATGTATTTTTGATTAATATATCTGTATTAAGTATATATCTATGTCATATATATATGTTTATAGTATTTGCATAACGATCATAACTACTGGTAGTTACTACAGTGGTTTTATAACGCAAAAATAATCGCTTCCCATCTACGGGCAATTGGCTTTAACGGGCCCTACTAGTCCGTTAATGAGAGGTTTGTCTGTATATATATTATCAAGGATGATTTTTTTTTACTTTATAACTGAATATATATATGTGTATATATCGAGAATTATAGAAATATTTTATTTTCCAAACACGATCAGCACATTGTGGCCATGTTCGTACTTAATGCCATTGAGTGTTGTCTTTTTCTTATTATTAATAGGACTTAATACACACACACACACACATATATATATATATATATATATATATATATGTGTGTGTGTGTGTGTGTGTGTGTGTGTGTAGAGAGAGAGAGAGAAAGAGAGAAAGCGAAGATAGATAGATAGATAGATAGATAGATAGATAGATAGATACATACATACATACATACATGCATACATACATAATGAACATTGACATACAGGGGCACAGATACACACGGAGACAAGGATGCATAGATAGATATGAATTGACTTAGATAGATAGATAGATAGATAGATAGATAGATAGATAGATAGATAGATAGATAGATAGATAGATAATGAGCAGATTCTAATAGATAGATAGATAGATAGATAGATAGATAGATAGATAGATAGATAGATAATGAGCAGATGCTAATAGATAGATAGATAGATAGATAGATAGATAGATAGATAGATAGATAGATAGAGTAAGGTTTGGTAATCCGTATGTATAATTCCAAAGAGGATGTAATCCAGGGATCTCAGTGTGATAACAGACCAAATTTAAATAGAGACAAGGTTCCATGACTATTATTTATTTCCCCAGAAATATATATTTTTCCTGGTTCATCATGTCACATCTCTAGTTTAATCTATCTATCTATCTATCTATCTATCTATCTATCTATCTATATATATATATATATATATATATATATATATATATATATGTATTCATGTTTGGGCAGAATATTTTCATTCAAGTATGTTTGGTTAAATAATTTAGACGTATTATATCTATTTATTTTAGATTGAATCCTTTCACATCCATGAATTAATTTCTCATGTGGGTGTAGAAAATGATATATATATATATATATATATATATATATATATATATATATATATATATATATATATATATATTAGGTTGGTGCATAAATAATGACGTAATAATGTCGTTTTTTGAAGTTAAAAAATACGTCAAAGAACGACATTATTACGTCATTATTTTTGCACCAACCTAATATATATATATATATATATATATATATATATATTTGTGTGTGTGTGTGTGTATATATATATATATGTGTGTATATATATATATATATATATATATATATATATATATATATATATATATATAAACATTGATATCAACACCCAGAAGTGACAGTCTGTTCCATGGTTAAATGCAATCGTCAGGCCATATATATATATATATATATATATATATATATATATATATATATATATATATATATATATATATATATATAAATATATATATATATGTTAGAGTATGAAAAACAATGAATTGTGCAGAAAAGTAAAGAGGCAAAGTAATAAAAAAGCAACCCTTGCCATAGGCCATATTTACTTAGAGCGATAGATAAAAGGCAAAATGGATGTACAAACATTGCCACTTCATTGGGCAAAATAACAATTTTTTTTTCTTTGACTCAATCACACGTATAGACAATTGTCGAAATGCGGGAAAGAGTCCATCAAATTCCGGCGGCAATATAGTCACCATTTTGTTTTTATCACCTCTGCTTCATTACTTGTTTATAGATTTCGAATTGCGCCATGATTGGCCTTTGATTGTTTTCCTTAACTTCCTCCTCTTTCTTTTCTTTTTTTTTTTTTTCCTGCTGGCGTGGGTGTGGGGAGGGTTGATTTCTATTCTTATACTTCTCTTTATCCTTGTCTTCTTTCATCTTACATTTTCTACTTCTCTTTCTTTTTTTTTCCTTTTTTTTTTTTTTTCACTCGCTAATATTAGGTTGTTGCAAAAATAATGTCGTTTTCTCACATATGTTAATATGTGAGAAAACGACATTATTTTTGCACCAACCTAATATATTTTAAGCTTTCCTTTTTATTGATTTATACTTTATTAATTTTTTTTTTCTTTCCGTCCACTTTCTCTTCGTTCTTTACTTTATTTCTTTTTCTTCTTTTTTCCTTGAATTTCTGTTCTCTTCTGCTTCTTCCTCTAATCTTAAACATTCTCTTCGCTCACTCTTTCTTTCTTTTCTTTTTTTTTCCGACTTGATATTTTGTGTCTAATTCACCTCATCTCTTTCGAACATTGCCCTTCCCCAATTCCATATTTCTCTCACGGTTTTTTTTCTTTCATTCCTTCTTTTGTTTGTTTATTTGCTTATTTCTTTCTTTTTCTTTCTACTCCTATGAAGTTCTTTCTTTCTTTCTTTCTTTTCCATATTTATTCTTTCTTTTTTATTGTTTCCTTTATTAATTTTCTTCCTTGTGTTAGATCTCAGTTGCCTATTTTCTCTCTATCCTAATTTTCTTTCTTTCTTTTTTTTGCATTCTTTCTATCTTTTTCTTTTATTCTTTCTGTCTTTTTTCTTTCTTTTTTTTTTCTTTTTTTCTTTCTATCGATGTGTCCCTTTCTTTATTATTTTTCTCCCACTACAATGCATCTTCTTATAGTTTCCTATATTTCTTCTTTCGAGTAACTGTCTGCTTTCCTTTATTCACTGTTGGGTCTTTTTAGCCATTTTTTTCTTTCTTTCTTTCTTTCTTTCTTTCTTTCTTTCTTTCTTTCTTTCTTTCTTTCTTTCCAGAAATTTTTTTTTTTCTTTTCATTTTTTTTTCTACTGTTTTATTTCTTTGCTTTCCTTTCTCCACTCTTTCAAATGTTGGATCTTTTTACCCATTTTCCTTGCCTCTTTCTTTTCTTTCTTTCGTTATTTATTTTCATCTTTTCCTTCTTTTTTGCTTCCCTGCTTTCATTTATCCAATCTTTTTTGTGTTGTATCTTTTTATCGATCTTCTTTCTTTCTTTCTTTCTTTCTTTCTTTCTATT
>OZ010599.1:61364873-61371713 GCA_963932145.1 Acanthosepion lycidas | reverse complement strand
TTTTATTTTATTTTACTTCCATGCTTTCATTTATCCATTCTTTTTTTCTTTGTTGACATTTTTTATCCATTTTCCTTCTTTCTTTCTTTCTTTCTTTCTTTCTTTCTTTCTGTTTTTTTTTTTTATTTTACTTCCATGCTTTCATTTATCCATTCTTTTTTTCTTTGTTGACATTTTTTATCCATTTTCCTTCTTTCTTTCTTTCTTTCTTTCTTTCTTTCTTTCTTTCTTTCTGTTTTTTTTTTTTATTTTACTTCCATGCTTTCATTTATCCATTCTTTTTTTCTTTGTTGACATTTTTTATCCATTTTCCTTCTTTCTTTCTTTCTTTCTTTCTTTCTTTCTTTCTTTCTTTCTGTTTTTTTTTTTATTTTACTTCCATGCTTTCATTTATCCATTCTTTTTTTCTTTGTTGACATTTTTTATCCATTTTCCTTCTTTCTTTCTTTCTTTCTTTCTTTCTTTCTTTCTTTCTTCTGTTTTTTTTTTTTATTTTACTTCCATGCTTTCATTTATCCATTCTTTTTTTCTTTGTTGACATTTTTTATCCATTTTCCTTCTTTCTTTCTTTCTTTCTTTCTTTCTTTCTTTCTGTTTTTTTTTTTTATTTTACTTCCATGCTTTCATTTATCCATTCTTTTTTTCTTTGTTGACATTTTTTATCCATTTTCCTTCTTTCTTTCTTTCTTTCTTTCTTTCTTTCTTTCTTTCTGTTTTTTTTTTTTATTTTACTTCCATGCTTTCATTTATCCATTCTTTTTTTCTTTGTTGACATTTTTTATCCATTTTCCTTCTTTCTTTCTTTCTTTCTTTCTTTCTTTCTTTCTTTCTTTCTGTTTTTTTTTTTTATTTTACTTCCATGCTTTCATTTATCCATTCTTTTTTTCTTTGTTGACATTTTTTATCCATTTTCCTTCTTTCTTTCTTTCTTTCTTTCTTTCTTTCTTTCTTTCTGTTTTTTTTTTATTTTACTTCCATTTTGCTTTCATTTATCCATTCTTTTTTTCTTTGTTGACATTTTTTATCCATTTTCCTTCTTTCTTTCTTTCTTTCTTTCTTTCTTTCTTTCTTTCTTTCTTTCTGTTTTTTTTTATTTTACTTCCATGCTTTCATTTATCCATTCTTTTTTTCTTTGTTGACATTTTTTATCCATTTTCCTTCTTTCTTTCTTTCTTTCTTTCTTTCTTTCTTTCTTTCTGTTTTTTTTTTTTTATTTTACTTCCATGCTTTCATTTATCCATTCTTTTTTTCTTTGTTGACATTTTTTATCCATTTTCCTTCTTTCTTTCTTTCTTTCTTTCTTTCTTTCTTTCTTTCTGTTTTTTTTTTTATTTTACTTCCATGCTTTCATTTATCCATTCTTTTTTTCTTTGTTGACATTTTTTATCCATTTTCCTTCTTTCTTTCTTTCTTTCTTTCTTTCTTTCTTTCATTCATTCTATTTTTATTTTATTTTACTTCCATGCTTTCATTTATCCATTCTTTTTTTCTTTGTTGACATTTTTTATCCATTTTCCTTCTTTCTTTCTTTCTTTCTTTCTTTCTTTCTTTCTTTCTGTTTTTTTTTTTTATTTTACTTCCATGCTTTCATTTATCCATTCTTTTTTTCTTTGTTGACATTTTTTATCCATTTTCCTTCTTTCTTTCTTTCTTTCTTTCTTTCTTTCTTTCTTTCTGTTTTTTTTTTTATTTTACTTCCATGCTTTCATTTATCCATTCTTTTTTTCTTTGTTGACATTTTTTATCCATTTTCCTTCTTTCTTTCTTTCTTTCTTTCTTTCTTTCTTTCATTCATTCTATTTTTATTTTATTTTACTTCCATGCTTTCATTTATCCATTCTTTTTTTCTTTGTTGACATTTTTTATCCATTTTCCTTCTTTCTTTCTTTCTTTCTTTCTTTCTTTCTTTCTTTCTGTTTTTTTTTTTTATTTTACTTCCATGCTTTCATTTATCCATTCTTTTTTTCTTTGTTGACATTTTTTATCCATTTTCCTTCTTTCTTTCTTTCTTTCTTTCTTTCTTTCTTTCTTTCTGTTTTTTTTTTTATTTTACTTCCATGCTTTCATTTATCCATTCTTTTTTTCTTTGTTGACATTTTTTATCCATTTTCCTTCTTTCTTTCTTTCTTTCTTTCTTTCTTTCTTTCATTCATTCTATTTTTATTTTATTTTACTTCCATGCTTTCATTTATCCATTCTTTTTTTCTTTGTTGACATTTTTTATCCATTTTCCTTCTTTCTTTCTTTCTTTCTTTCTTTCTTTCTTTCTTTCTTTCTGTTTTTTTTTTTTATTTTACTTCCATGCTTTCATTTATCCATTCTTTTTTTCTTTGTTGACATTTTTTATCCATTTTCCTTCTTTCTTTCTTTCTTTCTTTCTTTCTTTCTTTCTTTCTTTCTGTTTTTTTTTTTTATTTTACTTCCATGCTTTCATTTATCCATTCTTTTTTTCTTTGTTGACATTTTTTATCCATTTTCCTTCTTTCTTTCTTTCTTTCTTTCTTTCTTTCTTTCTGTTTTTTTTTTATTTTACTTCCATGCTTTCATTTATCCATTCTTTTTTTCTTTGTTGACATTTTTTATCCATTTTCCTTCTTTCTTTCTTTCTTTCTTTCTTTCTTTCTTTCTTTCTTTCTGTTTTTTTTTTTTATTTTACTTCCATGCTTTCATTTATCCATTCTTTTTTTCTTTGTTGACATTTTTTATCCATTTTCCTTCTTTCTTTCTTTCTTTCTTTCTTTCTTTCTTTCTGTTTTTTTTTTTTATTTTACTTCCATGCTTTCATTTATCCATTCTTTTTTTCTTTGTTGACATTTTTTATCCATTTTCCTTCTTTCTTTCTTTCTTTCTTTCTTTCTTTCTTTCTGTTTTTTTTTTTATTTTACTTCCATGCTTTCATTTATCCATTCTTTTTTTCTTTGTTGACATTTTTTATCCATTTTCCTTCTTTCTTTCTTTCTTTCTTTCTTTCTTTCTTTCTTTCTTTCTTTCTTTCTGTTTTTTTTTTTTATTTTACTTCCATGCTTTCATTTATCCATTCTTTTTTTCTTTGTTGACATTTTTTATCCATTTTCCTTCTTTCTTTCTTTCTTTCTTTCTTTCTTTCTTTCTTTCATTCTATTTTTATTTTATTTTACTTCCATGCTTTCATTTATCCATTCTTTTTTTCTTTGTTGACATTTTTTATCCATTTTCCTTCTTTCTTTCTTTCTTTCTTTCTTTCTTTCTTTCTTTCTGTTTTTTTTTTATTATTTTACTTCCATGCTTTCATTTATCCATTCTTTTTTTCTTTGTTGACATTTTTTATCCATTTTCCTTCTTTCTTTCTTTCTTTCTTTCTTTCTTTCTTTCTTTCTTTCTGTTTTTTTTTTTTATTTTACTTCCATGCTTTCATTTATCCATTCTTTTTTTCTTTGTTGACATTTTTTATCCATTTTCCTTCTTTCTTTCTTTCTTTCTTTCTTTCTTTCTGTTTTTTTTTTTATTTTACTTCCATGCTTTCATTTATCCATTCTTTTTTTCTTTGTTGACATTTTTTATCCATTTTCCTTCTTTCTTTCTTTCTTTCTTTCTTTCTTTCTTTCTTTCTTTCTGTTTTTTTTTTTTATTTTACTTCCATGCTTTCATTTATCCATTCTTTTTTTCTTTGTTGACATTTTTTATCCATTTTCCTTCTTTCTTTCTTTCTTTCTTTCTTTCTTTCTTTCTTTCTGTTTTTTTTTTATTTTACTTCCATGCTTTCATTTATCCATTCTTTTTTTCTTTGTTGACATTTTTTATCCATTTTCCTTCTTTCTTTCTTTCTTTCTTTCTTTCTTTCTTTCTTTCTGTTTTTTTTTTTATTTTACTTCCATGCTTTCATTTATCCATTCTTTTTTTCTTTGTTGACATTTTTTATCCATTTTCCTTCTTTCTTTCTTTCTTTCTTTCTTTCTTTCTTTCTTTCTTTCTGTTTTTTTTTTTATTTTACTTCCATGCTTTCATTTATCCATTCTTTTTTTCTTTGTTGACATTTTTTATCCATTTTCCTTCTTTCTTTCTTTCTTTCTTTCTTTCTTTCTTTCTTTCTTTCTGTTTTTTTTTTTTTATTTTACTTCCATGCTTTCATTTATCCATTCTTTTTTTCTTTGTTGACATTTTTTATCCATTTTCCTTCTTTCTTTCTTTCTTTCTTTCTTTCTTTCTGTTTTTTTTTTTTATTTTACTTCCATGCTTTCATTTATCCATTCTTTTTTTCTTTGTTGACATTTTTTATCCATTTTCCTTCTTTCTTTCTTTCTTTCTTTCTTTCTTTCTTTCTTTCTTTCTTTCTTTCTTTCTGTTTTTTTTTTTTATTTTACTTCCATGCTTTCATTTATCCATTCTTTTTTTCTTTGTTGACATTTTTTATCCATTTTCCTTCTTTCTTTCTTTCTTTCTTTCTTTCTTTCTTTCTGTTTTTTTTTTTTATTTTACTTCCATGCTTTCATTTATCCATTCTTTTTTTCTTTGTTGACATTTTTTATCCATTTTCCTTCTTTCTTTCTTTCTTTCTTTCTTTCTTTCTTTCTTTCTTTCTTTCTGTTTTTTTTTTTTATTTTACTTCCATGCTTTCATTTATCCATTCTTTTTTTCTTTGTTGACATTTTTTATCCATTTTCCTTCTTTCTTTCTTTCTTTCTTTCTTTCTTTCTTTCTTTCTTTCTTTCTGTTTTTTTTTTTTATTTTACTTCCATGCTTTCATTTATCCATTCTTTTTTTTCTGTGTTGAGATTTTTTATCCAATTTTCTTTCTTTCTTTTTTTCTTTTTTTCTTTCTTTCTTTCTTTCTTTCTTTTTTTCTTTCTTTCTTTCTTTCTTTCTTTCTTTCTTTTTTTCTTTTTTTCTTTCTTTCTTTCTTTCTTTCTTTTTTTCTTTCTTTCTTTCTTTCTTTCTTTCTTTCTAGCAACAATTCGACAGTTATTTCCGGCGCCCAATTATTAATGGTGATTCACATCCAAATAAATTTTGCAATGTTAATTCATGTTTTCCTACTTTCTTCCATTTTATCGCCGTTTCTTGCTTTTTCTGACCCCTGTTTTTTTTTTCTTAGTTTTTGTTGCATTTATTGTGTTTACGATTAATATCTATCATTCCCTCATCATCTGCCTCTCGCTCTCTCTTCCCTTTTATGGGCAAATTAATCTTCTACAATTGTTTCTACTCTTTCATCATCATCATCATCATGAGTCCTATAACCAGATGTGGTCGTAGGGTCACTGTGTAACCAACTACCTGATCAGTTAACATCACCCATCTATGTTGAAAGCTGAAAGGATATAAATTCATTCGTAGCGTGTTTTCGGCAACTACTTCTGCTGGAGCCCGTCCTTCTCCAGATCAAAACCGCAACCGATGACCACCAACTTGAAGGCTTGCTTTGACCTGTGGGTGTTGATCCCATCTGGGAAGCGCCCGCCTAGGCCGTAGATCCCAATGATAGACCATCTACCCAGTGATACCGTATAAACGCTGGACTGACAGCATACGTAGCTATGGAACCCAGTCTATGCCATTATGCAAGATCAGTGATTACCAAATGGTGTGGCGTGCCTGATGGGTGAGATGGA
This sequence comes from Acanthosepion lycidas, assembly GCA_963932145.1. NCBI lineage: Eukaryota > Metazoa > Mollusca > Cephalopoda > Sepiida > Sepiidae > Acanthosepion > Acanthosepion lycidas. Next base: position 61,366,125 of record OZ010599.1, on the reverse strand, counting down.
AGAGTAATGCAAGGTTTGGCGGAATGATTGAAGTACAATCAAAGAGTTAGAAGTAATTTAAAAAAAACAAAAACTCATATGCCAAAAATAAATGTGATCCCAAAATTTAAAATATCATTATTGATTACTTGTAATTGTATGCCCGAGTCCCAGTATAAATATTAGATTTGTGCAAAAATAATGTCGTTTTTTCGCATTGTAACATATGTGAAAAAACGATATTATTTTTGCACCAAACTAATAGTTATCAATAATTATTGACCAGTTTTATCATTGTGATAGTTCTGCATTATATCAAGTGTTTTCTTTTCTGAACATAAAGTGTGTAAAAAGTTCTACATATCGAAGCGATTTCGGATATTCTTTATCCAGTATGAAAGACGAATTTATTTATTTATTTATTTTTAAGTGAATGTGTGGGTCGTTTTATGTACGTATCTGAAATTATAGGAATGTTTTATTTTCCAAACACGGTCAACACATTGTGGCCGTGTTCATAGTAGATGCTACTGAGTGTTGTTTTTTTCTTTTTTTATTATTAGTGCTTCCATTATTTTTAATCATTTTTTAAAAAAGTGGGTGAGGCTATTACACATGTTTTTTTTACTAGCATGTTGAGGATATAGTTTAGTAGGCTTTGTGTCTGTTTAAATGAGACCGAATTGAGCTATGGTCGTATATGTGTAATGTTAGTCGACTAGATAGGCATGTCGTATTATGACCAATATAATTATCTGTGAGTCTGCTTTCATCAGGAACATAGCTCCTTAAGGGATATATGAACTCATAAATCATATAGATTTTTAAATCTTACTCGTGTGTTGTAATATTTTGACGTTAAGCGTTTTAATTTTTTGTAGTAGATAATTAATTTAATTTATTTCATCACACAACACACATAGCATAAAGATTGCTTTCAAGGCATGAAACTGACTGTTATTGCCCATTGATACTCCCAGTGGACACTTTCATAAACGGTATTCATAAAGTTCGTGTGCACTTAAAATAATTTTAATATTATTTGTATTTGTGATAGAAATAATCTGTAAAAAATGTTATAAAGTTTAATGTACCTAGTTTTAAGTATAATTATTGTGATTTCAGGCATTACTGTATATCAGTTGGCAAATGTTTTCCTTGAAAGGCAAAATCGTATCACCCTTTGTATTGCTAATGATGAGGGACATGTGGAAACTTAAATAAAATTTCAATAAAACTTAAAAAATATAGATTTACTTCTTTCTAATCTTTT
>OZ010599.1:61267373-61362373 GCA_963932145.1 Acanthosepion lycidas | reverse complement strand
TAATCATTAATTATCACAAAAAATTAAAACCTCTAACCTTATAGTTAAAAATAATTCACCTCTTAGAACAAAATTAAATAGGACAAATATTTACGAATTTAAATGCCCATCAAGAAATTGTATTCTGATCAATCAAATTTCGTAAATAATTATATAGACATGTTTGACAAGAAAGATTCACACTACATCTTTCTAACTATAGTTCAATTAGTTCACATTTAAATCATGGAGACCCACTGGACCCTATTCATAACATACTTGTTGATAATACAAATATAATAGCTCTGTTTACATGTAAATAAAAAAGGGTAAAAATAATTTATATTAATAAAAGGGTAAAAATAATTTATATTAATAAAACAATAATATCAACTATAAACATGAATACAATATCTTGATCTTGTTTTGAAAATGAAACATTATATAAATACATACAACAATCTATTTCTTGTTAGCAGTTAATATATTTCAACCTTGAAAATTGCTAAAGGTATAGCTGAAAGCGCTCGGAAAGAAAAAACAATTATACAGTTTTTATATAATTTAACTACCGAAAAGAAAAGAAAATTAGATCACATGAGAAAGTGCATAAAAAAAACTTAATCAAAGCACCTTGTCTGTCATATTCAATGAAACTTGCATTGAAAGATATATATATATATATATATATATATATATATATATATATATATAATCACATTAAACATTTTTTTTACAATTTTTTAAAAACTTTAGCGGATAGTCATATTTGAGTAGACGTCCCATTTATTAATTAAACAGTATATTTATTTTCGTCTATCGTCCTTATGAAAACTTATTAAATAAAAAAATGTACTCTGCTGCAGGATTAGAACCTACGTTTCCCATAGGCGGACGAAACCGTCGTGAGATCCGACGTGATTTAACGGACTCATATACGAAGAACCTTTGCCGATCGGTCAAAGCGGAATAGTACCTTTAAACAAATTTGTTGATGTTGCCACGTCTACACATGCGAACGAAATGAGAGACAAATTGTAAAAGAAAAAACACGTCTGTAAAAAACGGCATGTAATTTTTAAATCCTCAAAGTATCCTAGTATCATTTTATGAGCAGTAATCGCACTGAGATTTCTCCAAGGATGATGATGGATGTGAGTGTTATATATAGGAGACAGCATCTCAGAATGAGAAATCGGAGAGCCGAGTTCGAATTCCATTCACGTTCGTTGCATCTGCTTAAGCACAATAGTATGAATCAATCTACTTCCCCAGCTATGGGTTGAATAATAGGAATTGCATCTGGAAAATATCAGAGTTATTGTCAAAAAATTGTTAATGAAATTAAGACTGGCAAAAAAAAAAAAAAGAATTATTCTTATGATCAACAGGAGTAGATACATTCGCCTATCGCCTGTGTCAGGCTTTTCACGGTGTTTTAAACTGGACTAAAGGTTTATCCCTTGTTTCCTTTTTAGAATTGGTTTTGCGGTTTTTTCAATAGTCTTTTCAATCTTTTGCACTCTCAGTAACCGCTTGTATCTTAAAGGAATTAACGCCTTGCTTATGATTGTTGGCTTTAATTAACCCAAATAAGTTGATAAGTTCTTACAAAGCAATCAAATAAGCAAACATCATTAATATTTACACTCTAAAAAAAGGCACGATGCTTTGAATGTCAATTGGGACTTACCGTTGTCGGTTGAAAAGTTCATGGCTTGACCAAGATATAAATGTAAGTAGTCCGACAAGATGATAAACCAAAAGATGAGGACAACAATTGGAACAAGGTAAATAATGTGAATATTTACAGTACCTTATCTTAGAAATATAGAATGATCCTGAAGAACTACTGAACGTACAACGGTCGAAACGTGAATATGGAAATAAAGATGAGAACAACAATTCGAACAAGGTAAATAATGTGAATATTTACAGTACCTTATATTAGAAATATAGAATGATCCTGAAGAAGTACTGAACGTAAAACGATCGAAACGTTGTGAATACGGAAATAAAGATGAGAACAACAATTCGAACAAGGTAAATAATGTGAATATTTACAGTACCTTATCTTAGAAATACAGAATGACCCTGAAGAAGTACTGAACGTACAATGGTCGAAACGTTGTGAATACGGAAATAAAGATGAGAACAACAATTCGAACAAGGTAAATAATGTGAATATTTACAGTACCTTATCTTAGAAATACAGAATGATCCTGAAGAAGTACAGAACGTACAACGGTCGAAATGTTGTGAATATTGAAATAAAGATGAGGACAAGAACCCGACCAATGTAAATAATGTAAATAATTACAATCTCAGAAGTATAGAGATCCTTTAAGAAGGTCGAAACGTACAACGGCCGAAACGTTGTGAATATGACAATAGAGATGAAGACAACAGTCCGAACAATGTAACTAATGTAAATAATTAAAATACCTTATCTCAGAAATATAGAAAATTCTGAAAAAGGCCGGAATGTACAATGGCCGAAACGTCTTGATTAGGGCAATAAAGATGAGGATAACATTCTGAAAAATGTAAATAGTATAAATGCTTACAATACGTTATTTCAGTAATAGAGAGAGATCCTGAAGAATGCCGGAATGTACAACGGTCGAAACGTCTTGATTAAAGCAATAAAGATGGCAACAACAGCCCGAACAACGTAAATAATATATATACTTACATAATAAATAATTACGTACATTATCTCAGAAATCTAGGCAGATATTGAAACATGTCTGTTAATAAACATATAAGTGCACCGTGGGTTTCCGAGCAACCTATATAATACTCATTACTAATTCCAGAAAAAAAATGAGTCCCAAATTTTTAATTTCGCCATTAAATAACGTATAGGGGTTTATATGCCGGGAAGGTACAACTCAACACCTCCGACTAAGCGACGGGAAAACTCTGGACCAAGACAACTCAACACCAGGAAAACATAAATTCTTTATAACTAAATAAAAGTACCTTATTAAGGACTAACTGACGAAGCCGGTAATTCCGGAGAAAGCGGATGTACCGTTGCTGTTCTCATAGAATTTATTCGGTTATGCGAAAGTAACAATTCAAAATAACCCTGAAAAGGGCTTTTCTGTGTTCACAAAGGATACCTAACAGCCGCCACAAGGATTTTTGGGGGTAATACCAATAACTTATGAATACCAAAATCGTAAAACGACTTAGGTAATAACAGGTAAATCGGTTATGCGAAAGTAACAATTCAAAATAACCCTGAAAAGGGCTTTTGTGCGTTCACAAAGAAAATAGATACTGGGAAGTCTAGTGTTAAAATAAATTTAGAGTTTTTCAGTTCCATCTGGAGAATCGAGGAGGAATTGATCTCTTTCCCCTTTCAATGCTTAAATACTCAGTTGTCCTCCATTGTTTTTTGTTTTTTGTTTTTTTTTTGTTATCAGCTATATACGCCGTCATTTACTCGGTGTCATAACTGATCTTCCGCATGTACTCACTTGCGAGATTTTTTGCTGCCTCCTCAGGTTGGCCTCCCTTAACTTTCACTCGGTTGTCCAGGCCAGCTAATGCCAGATTGTAAATGGAATCATTGAACGTGACAATTTCCGATGCTGATCCTATGCTGGTTTGAGGGTCACCCAAAGCTTCAAAGGCTCACCCAAGCCACATGTTATCAACATGATGTAAAATATCTGGTGCAGTTGACTTCGTCCTCCGCTGACTGCTGCCTCCTCCAGTGCCTGGTCCCAGTGGCAATCGTCCTCCAGTAGTCTATGTTTGGAGCAGGTTTCTCTGTATGTCATACAGACTTCCACATTATATCTTCGCAAATCTGTGAAGGATGTAGGACTTCTGACATTGAGCAGCAGCAGACGCAGGAATAAACAGTCCTGCTGATTACGGTGCACAGTATAGGCCCGCCTGATGGTCTAGCTTCTGAAGACAGTATTTTCTTCCCGGCCTTCAATTTGTGCTCCTTGTTTGCGCCTGATTCGCCTTTTGATTGCCCAGGTGTCGTAGACAGGAAGCTAAACATACAGTAGTTTTCAATCAAACAGGTCACTTTGGCATAATTTGAAGAAATTTATCAAAATGGTTTCTCTTTTATTCTCAACTACCTTTCGAGCTTCATCTGCGAAATATACACGCTGGCCATTTTCAAGATGAACAGCTAGATTCATCACTGTTGGAAGCCGCTTGTGAATTTCGAAACCAAGGATGCGCCATATCGCTTCGTTAGAAGAAATATATCTGCCCAACTGATAAATTATATATTGTATATTGACAGGCCTACACATGCGCACGGCAGAGGGTTGCTAAGAATTTTGAATTCATTCCTGGTAAATCTTCAAAATATCATAGTGTGAATGTCTACTTACAAAAGTGATGGAAAGAAAAAGATAAAGACCCTAAATTAATATCTCCACTAATTCAGTATATGTAAGATTTAAATTTTTTTTTTTTTAAATAAAAAAGCTTTCTTGAAGCTTTCATTTTATCTTTAATTGAAAGCTAAAGGATTTAAAATTTACTATTTCCAGGAAACAAAATACTCTATGGTGTATTTCAAACAGAAATTATATTGAGAGGAATCAACTTATTTCATTAAAATCGATCAAAACGGCCATTTTTGATACATTTGCAAACAAAAGTTAATTCTCGGTTTTAAAAACCTTGCAAAAATAAGATATATTTTTCTGAAAAGTTAATTTAAGGAAAATTAGCAAATTTAAAGTTAAATTAATGTGATTTGAGAGAAATATTACTTTCCTTATAGCATAAAATGCCCAACTGATAGATTATATATATATATATATATATATATATATAGAGAGAGAGAGAGAGAGAGATTTTGAATGGTGTGAAAGGTTTAAAAAAATAGTACTTTATTAAAAGTTTTGATTTCAGTCTCGCTTTTTGTGGCGCATTGATATCGTCTAATTAATCCGCCGTAATTAAAAATAAAATTTAATGCAGAGAGAGCACGTCGCTCATTTTGGTTACAGACTTTTGGATTTTTTAAGAAGGATGTCTATTTTCACAGATTTCTTTTTATTTTTTTACGCAGGGGATATACAGCACGAAATTTGTCCTTCAAATAGATAGCTATTCCACAAACAACATCCACAACGACGATTTACCTTTTTAAGTGTATGTTGAAATATGAGATCAGGTAAAGTTCTATTTAGTAAATAAGCTCAATTTAAATGTTATTTTAAGTTTGAATGGCCGAATGGATCGAGCCAATTTCTTTGAATTTAATAAATTCGAACCTGGCGAATTTAGTGATGGACAAGGTGAAATTTGAAACGAATTAAACTTTTTGCAGTGTAAAGGAAATATTTTGCAAAGTAAACACACCACAGAGATCGTTTTCAAAGAAAGATTATATCGTAAATATCTTAAATAAAGATTTGATATAGAGAATAACCTGCGTCTCGATTAGAAGTTGTCCTCTAAATTTTTAAAATCGAATAAAGATAAGATCCATATCTGTCTGAAATTTTATGCTTTATAAGAGTCATTATTTTGTAACACGTGTAGCTTAGTTTAAAAAAAAAAAAAAAAAAAAAGAAGCTTTGTGAGATCAATTATCTCCTTTGCTTAAACAGCAGTTCGCGTAAGACCTGGCAGAGAACAGCAGACTAAGATACCTAGCGGTCCTATTGTCGATTTGTCTAAAACAAAACAAAAAAATAAATATTAGGTTGGTGCAAAAGTAATATCGTTTTTTGACGTATTTTTTAACGTCAAAAAACGATATTATTTTTGCACCAACCTAATAAATAAACCGAATTAGTCTAGTTATAAAATATATGTTATTAGGTTGGTGCAAAAATAATTTCGTTTTCTAACATATGTTACTATGTGAGAAAACGAAATTATTTTTGCACCAACCTAATATTTTCACATGTATCCAAAGTTTCATTAATATTGGTCCACGGGTTAAGGCCGCAAATTGAATCAGGGAGACAGAAGTTACCATATATATATATATATATATATATATATATATTAGGTTGGTGCAAAAATAATGACGTAATAATGTCGTTTTTTGACGTATTTTTTAACGTCAAAAAAACGATATTATTACGTCATTATTTTTGCACCAAGCTAATATATATATATTAAGAAAATGGACAAAGTCCGACAATTTATTTATTAAAGACATTTTTATGTTAAACTTTTTTTTTTATAGATACAAGTATTTAAATAAATGCTCTGTTTATAATAAACAGTATTAAATAACATTTACCGGCCTGAATGTCTTTAATAAATAAATTGTCGGACTTTTTCCATTTTCTTAATGTATTACGTCATTTGTTTACATTTGATACGCCATGAGCAGTTATGAATGTACGAGATTCATGGAAGATTGAAGTTTATAAGCAGTAAATTCGACCTTGCCAACCGAACGATCCTTTGCGGCTGAGCGGTTAGGCACGTCAAGCTAAATGACGGTTCCGTATAGGATGCACGTTCGAATCCTGTCCAAGGACGAATATATTCTATGAAAATTTCTCAGACATTCAGGCCGGTAAATGTTATTTAATACTGTTTGTTATAAACAGAGCATTTACTTAAACACTTCTATCTATAAAAAGAACGTTAAACATAAAAATGTCTTTAATATATATATATATATATATTTGTGTATTTAGGCAGCAATCCTTCTTTCACGCACATTTCATTGAATACAACGGACAAGGTGCTTTTATTTAGTTTTTTATATAATTTCTCATGTGATCTAATAATTTTTTCTTTTCAGATGATAAATTATATAAAAACTGTCCGAATGTTCTCTTAAACCGAGCGCTTTCGGCTATACATTTAGCCATTTGCAAGGATTAAATATTTTAACTGTTAAATAAGAAAGAGTTTGTTGTACGTATGTTTTATAAAATGTTTTCATTTTTCAAAACACGGTCAAGATATTGTGTCCATGTTCAAAGTTAATATTATTAAGTGCTGTGTTTTTGTTTTGTTTTTATTAATAAGGCTTCCATTATTTTTAGCCTTTTTTTTTGCATGTAGACGATACTATTATATTAATGTTGTCAACAAGTATGTTCCGAATAGTGTCCGGTAGGTCTCCATGAATATCTAAATAAGATCTAATTGAGCTATGGTCAGAAAAGTATAGAGTGAGTCAGCGTGTCAAACATGTTGTAGTGTGGCCTATATAATTATTTACGAATTTTGATTGATCAGGAATACAATTCCTTAATGGGCATTTAAATTTGTAAATAATATTTGCCCTATTTAATTTTGTTCTAGGAGGTGAATTATTAATTTTAACTATAAGGTTAGAGGTTTAGAGTTTTTTTGTAATAAATAATTAATTTTTTGCTATTGTCAATTGATGCTATGCATTTTTTATAATGTTCTTAATTCTGCATTCATCCTGTTTATAATTTTCGTTCATGAGATTTTTATAAATATATATATATATATATATATATATATATATATATATATATATATATATATATATAATGTCATCCACAGACAGACTGTTTCGCTGTATCACAGCTCATCAGTGCGGCTAGACATCCTGTTGCCTCTATATATATATATATATATATATATATATATATATATATATATATATATATATATATTAGGTTGGTGCAAAAATAATGACGTAATAATGTCGTTTTTTGACGTATTTTTTAACGTCAAAAAACGACATTATTACGTCATTTATTTAATTATTTTTAATAAAGCAAATCGCAAAATGCAAAACATAATGGGGGAGTTTGTTACATTTATTTTTAATAAAGTAAATCGTAATGCAATTTATTTTTTTAATAACAGATCATTTTATATGTCAATTTATTTTATAAAAAAATAAAATTCAAATGAGTTCTTTGAAGAAAAATGTTTAGGTAGGGTCGGGATGGATTTTTCAACGAATTCTGACATCCGTTAAATGCATGTCGTCTGTTTTTTTTTTTTGTTTTTGTTTTTTATTTTATTGTTAACGGCAAAAAATTCTTACGGCATTTTTTTCTGTTTGAATACTTAAAGATTTTGGGGGGATGTTTAGGTTAGAAATACGTTTAATTTACTACAATTTTAAAATATTTTCACTTTTAATTTTTAATAGACTGTATTTCTTTTCAAACAAGTAACTATACTAGAATTACTTACAGCATATACAATAACAATAAAATTAAAAAAAAAAAACCCAGACGACATGCATTTAACGGATGTCAGAATTCGTTGAAAAATACATCGCTACCGCTATCAAAACATAACCCCATTTTCGAACGTTAGATATAACTGATACAACAAAAGTTAATAAAAATGAACACGCTACCACCCCTTGTCTGAATGATTGGATATCTCTGTTTTCTTAGAAACAGTGAATTAAGATTTTTTTGTGCCTTTAAAATTGAGTATTTTTAAAATATAAGTTACTCCAAAATTCGCTTGTGGATGAAATGAAACTAATGTTTTTGATTTAATTAAAAAATTAAATTTGAAGCTTTTAGCTTCCATTTTTGAAACATGTTTATTACTGTGTAGCGAAAAAACATTTTAAATAAGTTAATTTATAATATTAATGCTCTGCAAATTTACATTGAGCACTATATATGAGAGAAATGGCAAAAATGTCAACATTTGTTAAGGGTTACAATAGACGGGAAATTGTGGAGAGACATGATCGCCAATGTCCTGAAGATACATTGAAGAACATGCTTGTCAATAAGACAATAAAGTGAGCACGCGCTCGTGTGTGTGCGTCTGATTTGCCCGGGTTGTTAACACTAAGGCGCCTGTTAGGGTTAATATGCGTCGAGTTGGTTTTAAAAATGAATCTGTTTATTTTCTAAAGCTATTTTCCCTTGGTTCGTAAGAAATCATAATTTGTTTTTCTTCTGGTTTTTCTTTCCTTCCGATGCGTCCATCTCTGCCCGTAAATTACCTTTTTTTTTTTTTTTTTGCTCTCTGGGTTTCACTCTAACCCCGCCACGTAATTTTCTGCTCATATTTTTGCGCGTATAGATTTTTTATTGATTTATTTATTGACAAACTCGCTCGACTCTTTCACGGAGGCAACAAGTAAAGATCGGCTGTCTTCTGCTAAAACATTTCCCGCGGCTGCGTTTCTTGAGCGTCTAGCACAAACAACGCCATCAAGAGTCCACTCACGATGTGATTGAAGGAGCCTTTAGGAAGAGAAAAGGTTAAGAAAGACAGACTTGTTTCGAACGAGAACGAGGCTTGAGGTCCAATTACCACAGAAAGCGGTCGGTGCGTAATCAGTCACAATTCGCCGAACTCGACATTATCCCGCGTAAACAAAATAATGCGAAAATGAAAGAGATAAGAGGCAAAAAACAAACAAAGAAGGCACGGTTACAAATGGAAAGACAAAGAATGAAAGAAAGGGAAAGAAAAAAAAAGAAAGATATGAAACAGATAGAGACAAAGAAAGAAGAAAAGAATAACAGAGAGAAAAGAATTTGACAAGAAAAGGAAAAAAAAATGAAGAGAGCTCAAAAATAAAATGTTTAATTCTCTAAAAGTGTTGCTATTGAGCTGTAAGCGCTGAGATGGAAAAAATGCTACAACTCTTCTTTTTCTATATTCTATGTCCTTTTAGTTCGTAAACGGTTATGGCTCTTCACACCTTCCTTTTCGTTATAGTTCTAAGCAATTTTTATCTCAGAAACGGGCAACATTTTCTGAACAGTGAGCCGTCTGAGGTACAGGACATCTCTAACCCTGCTGCGCCTCTAAAAGAAAAAAAAAAGTCATGTTAATTTTTCGTTAAAGATAACGCAGCCATTTTTCCCGAACAAATGACTATGTCCATAAGGGTCTTCTTTAAAAATGGAGAAAAAATGATGTTTTTTTTTGTTTTTTTTTTTTCATATGGAGAAAAGATTTCCTCTATAATAAAGGAAAACAAACAACAATTGCTGAAGCCTTGGTACAATAATATCACTGATGATAGAGCAATTAACACACTGCTGTTTCTGTCTATATTTATGAGATGACGTACCATGTACACTATTTATTAGGTTGGTGCAAAAATAATGACGTAATAATGTCGTTTTTTGACGTATTTTTAACGTCAAAAAACGACATTATTACGTCATTAATTTTGCACCAACCTAATACATTATTCGGATTATTCTCCTGGTCTTTGTTGGCATGTTTATTTGGCGTTCGAATAAAGGCATTGGTTAGATCCAGGGACAGGACCCAAAGAGTTGCGAGTTCAATACCTGGTTAAGGCAGTGGAGAACTTGGAGAGTTGAATTAACAGGAGATAATTGATAACTGACATCCATTAGACATGGCACGTGGACCTAGAACAGTCTACCCCAGCGAGCGAAATAAAGGGTTCAGTTCGACATTCCAACCACCTGAAGAAGGCCGGAGCTTACAACGACCGAAACGTTGTGATAAATATGGCAACAAAATGAGGGCAATAATCCGAATAATGTATATAGTGTACAGTACTGTTTGTGAATCGTTTCTAAATTATTCATTAGATATACAAAATGTATTTAATATCTAGAGAAAAATAATTATTATTGACGTTTCCTGCTTTTGAAAATCGCTAATGGTTTAAAATCGACAACGTCTTTTTCAATGAAAAGTCACTAAATTAAAGAAGCGTTGCACTTAATTCCTATTAGGTTGGTGCAAAAATAATGTCGTTTTCTCGCATATGTTACTTCTATATATGATTTCTGAAATAATTCATTGATATATATATATAGCCATGTAATATATCATTTTGAAGCGCGTTTTTCGCTCTATCGAATCGTGTTATTCGTTACCGTTCTCAGTCTCTTCATTCATTTTTTTTTTTTTTTGCAGGCTTTTCGACAGCATGGACAAAATTCAAATCCGCACGATTTTCTTGTTCCAGCTCAAACTAGGCCGAAAAGCTGCCGAGACAGCTCGTGATATCAATGATGCGTTTGGCCCAGGAACCACTAACGAACGTGTGGCACAACGGTGGTTCAAGAAATTTCGCAATGGTGACGAGAGCCTCGAAGATGAAGACGGTCGCGGCCGGCCGACTGCGGATGATAACGAACATTTGAAAGCCTTAATTGAAGCCGATCCTCGGAAAAAACCACACGAGAAGTTGCCGTTGAACTCGAGGTCGACCACTCAACAGTCGTTCGCCATTTAAAGCAAATAGGGAACTCAGAAAGGTTGGATAAATGGGTGAACGATAATCCAAAAAAAATCGTCAAAAAACGACATTATTTTTGCACCAACCTAATACTTATGCATGAGAGTATGTCAGCAAATAAGTGAGAACGAAAGGAAATACGTTTTAATAAACGTTTTTTGCATCATGAAATTAGTTATGTCAAAAAGGTAATCGGGTTGCTTGTAAACAACGTGTCGCTGTTTGCCTGTGTCTGGTTTACACCCCATTACTATCTGTTTAAATCCCTAGTAATTTGAACGAAATAAAGATAATCTCCCATGAAGGGTGGTCAAAATATCAAGAGAAGATTCCTCGAACCATACTGCAACATACGGATGACGTTGCGAACAGTGTCTGTTCGACAAATTATTATTAGGTTGGTGCAAAAATAATGACGTAATAATGTCGTTTTTTGACGTTCAAAAATACGTGAAAAAACGACATTATTACGTCATTATATTTGCACCAACCTAATAATTTCTCTTTGATTCTGCGTAGGGCATTGCATTCATTTTTACCTCCTTCGTTTTTTTTTTTTAATTATAACTTTTATAACTTTTATATAAATAAATGCAATTAGTAATTTTTCGCCTTACATTTACAAATGTAAATTCCGTTGGTTGATTTTGTTTAGCGGTATATAAGGATGCAGGGCGACTCAACGCCGCCGACTCAAAAAAACACCTCTTAATTGCTGGTGTTCCCAGGTCCACCCTGACCTAGGGTGGTAGAACTTGTTAGGGATTTTGAAAAACAAAATGGGCAAATAATTAACCCCGAAACTAAACCCTTTGAAAGTGTAAAAATATTTTTTAATACAAGCAATACATTTTTTGCAAAAAATTAGTACAAGCAATACATTTTTGAGGAAAAATTATTACCAGCAATAGTTTTCGAAAAAAAATATTACAAGACATATTTTTTGGAAAGAAATATGACCAGCAATTCATTTTTGAGAAAAATATTACCAGAAATACTTTATGGAAAAAAATATTACCAGAAATACTTTTTTGAAAAAAATATTGCCAGAAATACTTTTTGGGAAAAAATATTGCCAGAAATACTTTTTGAAAAAAAAAAATTACCAGAAATAATTTTGGAAAAAAATATTGTCGGAAATACTTTTTGAAAAAAAATATTACCATAAATACTTTTTGGAAAAAAATATTGCCAGAAATACTTTTTGGAAAAAAATATTACCAGAAATACTTTTTGGAAAAAAATATTACCAGAAATACTTTTTGGAAAAATATATTACCAGAAATACTTTTTGGAAAAAAATATTATCATAAATACTTTTTGGAAAAAAATATTACCAGAAATACTTTTTGGAAAAAAATATTACCAGAAATACTTTTTGGGAAAAAATATTGCCAGAAATACTTTTTGGGAAAAAATATTGCCAGAAATACTTTTTGAAAAAAAATATTACCAGAAATACTTTTTTGAAAAAAATATTACAGAAATACATTTTGGAAAAAATATTACCAGAAATACTTTTTTGGGAAAAATATATTATCAGAAATACCTTTTTGAAAAATATATTACCAGAAATACTTTTTGGAAAAGTATATTACCAGAAATACATTTTGGAAAAAAATATTACCAGAATTACTTTTTGGAAAAAAATATTACCAACAATAAAAATCTTGACGGCATTAAATAAGTTTCATGTGCCGTAAAGAAAAACAAAGCAAACCAAACCGAAAACGCGTGAAAAAATTCTGCCTTCCACTGGCAACAGAGAAAACGCACTTTGGCTCACCAAACTCAAAAATCGTTTTTTTTCTTCTCGTTAATCAAAGCAACTGCTTTTATTCATAAAGCATTTATTCTGATTGCCCACGTCAGAGAGGAAAGAACATTAGCATAGTTCTTCTGATACTTCAGTTGGCAGGTTTTTGTTAATAGTTTTCTTTATTCTTCCTTCGGCAGACCATGCACAAAGCGCGAACTCTTTTTCTCTTTCTTTAAGAATTCCCTACCCACTGCTTGGTAGGACGCAAATTCGAATCCTACATGAAGTTTTCTCGCTTACGCAGGCCGTCTATTCAAATCTAAGCATCTATTAAAATAATATTTGAAGTCATATATATATATATATATATATATATATATATATATATATAAAGAGACAACTTTTTTTTATCTGTCTATATTTCTGAGATGAGTTATTATGGACACTATTTACATTATTCGGACTATTGTACTCATCTTTGTCGCCATATTTATTACAATGTTTGGGCACCTCGGCGTGTTGCAATAGTAAGCAAGCTTGCCTTGCTAGAACATATTATGACTGAGTAGTGAGTTCGATCCTCACTGAGTGGTCCATACTTCCGGCCTTGGGGCACATCTAAATAGCGCTTAGAAAAAAAAGGCACCTCGACGTGCTGTAATGGTTAGCAAGCTTGTCTCGCTAGAACAGTTGCGACTGAGTAGTGAATTCGATCCTCACTGGGAGACCTCTACTTTCGGCCTTGTGCCACATCTAAGCTATGCTTGGAAAATTAATATTCATTACAACGTTTCGGCCGTTGTTCGCTCCGGTCTTCTTCAGGTGGTTGGAATGTCGAACTGAACCCTTTCGACATTCCAACCACCTGAAGAAGGGCGGAGCGTACAACGGCCGAAACGTTGTAATAAATATGGCGACAAAGATGAGGACAATAGTCCGAATAATGTAAATGATGTGCATAATACCTCATCTCAGAAATATAGACAGATACTGAAGGATCGGATAAATATGACGACAAGGATGAGGACAATAGTCCGAATAATGTAAATAGTGTACATAATACCTCATCTCAGAAATATTACAGATACTGAAGGATCGCATAAATATGGCGACATAGATGAGGACAATAGTCCGAATAATTTAAATAATGTACATAATACCTCATCTCAGTAATATAGACAGATACTGAAGGATCGGATAAATATGGCAAAAAAGATGAGGACAATAGTCCGAATAATGTAAATAGTGTACATAATAAATCATCTCAGAAATATAGACAGATACTCAAGGATCGAATAAATATGGCAACGAAGATGAGGACAATAGTCCGAATAATGTAAATAGTGTACATAATAAATCATCTCAGAAATATAGACAGATACTGAAGGATCGAATAAATATGGCAACGAAGATGTGGACAATAGTCCGAATAATGTAAATAATGTACATAATACCTCATCTCAGAAATATAGACAGACTCTTAAAGAAAAGACCGTTCAACTGTTATGTAATATAAGTGAATGCTGGATAATATGCATACAAATGAAGAAGAGACTTGAGGCAACAGAAATGTGTTTCTACGTATGAGAATACCATGAGTCGAACATGTTTTAGCAAAATGGAAATGAAAAGGACACTTAAACTAAAAATCAGAAAGATACCGTTGAAATTTCTAGGGCACATACCGGGAAAGATGGCTTAGAAATTTTGATACACTGAGGGCTGATTGCTGGCAAGAGGGTCAGAGAAAAACATCGCATAACCTACCCAGCGAACTTCAGTAAATCGATGACAGAATAGGGTTTAGGAACGATAACAAAAAAAAAACAATTTGTTAAGAGCAACAAAAGACACGAAGTTGTGGAGAGCCATGATCGGCAAGGTATTGAACGAACAGGGCGTACATAGAAGAAGAGGCTTTCTGTAGCGCAAGCATTTGCAAAAGCAAGCTACATAAAGATGCAAATGTATACCTGCCGAATGTTACTCGAAAATAATTCTCTTCTCTCTCTCTCTCTCTCTCTCTCTCTCTCTCTCTCTATATATATATATATATATATATATATATATATATATATATCACCGATGTAATGAGAATGAAAGTAATATATAAATTCCGACGTTCACAGCATTAATCCAAAAGAGGGCTCGATACCGATAGTAGATCGATAATTATTTATTTATTATAAATTTATCATATAGACAAAACCATTTTACTCACTACAAAAATGCAACTTGGTTTCAGTGCACTTCAACTGCACTTCGACGGGTGAAAATCGATTCGATTATTCGATTCATTTCTAAAGAAAATTTCCTGTTTCCTAATACTTTGCTTAGCTTTTGGCGTGATAATAAATAACACTTGAGCACTCCTTTCTTTCTAACGAAATTTTCCTGATTCTTAATACTTTCCTTAGTTTTTGGAAGGCACTTTCGTTATCCCAATACACCTTCGGATTTCGGTGTGGTATTATTCGATTCGATTCTCACCTGTCGATGTGCAGTTGAAATGCACTGAAACGAAGTTGCATCTTTGTAGTGAGTAAAATGGTTTTGTCTATATGATAAAATTATAATAAATAAATATATATGTATGTGTGTGTATTTGTGTGTGTATAAATTGTTTTTTTGTTTTTTTTTTAGAAATGATGACGTTAAAAACCTCGAATAAGAACCTATCCAATTGTGATTTGTACGCCAATCAGCCGCTTGATTTTTTTTTTCTGTATTAGCCATCAATCCATTACGTTCGTCGTAAATATTAGGTTGGTGCAAAAAATAATGACGTAATAATGTCGTTTGTTGACGTTAAAAAATACGTCAAAAAACGACATTATTACGTCATTATTTTTGCCCCAACCTAATATTAGCATTAAATGTCATTTCCTCGGTTCGCAAAAGGGTTGAAAAAAATTGACCAGATTATTATTCGATATTCGGATATACAAATCCGAGCCAATTTGCAGAAGAAAAAAAAAAAAAATTAGTGTCGGCTGAAAGTAATGTTATGTACATATTGCGAAAAAAACAAATACAAAGAAAGGAGGAGGGGAATGGATCTTTTTTTTCTTTTTTGCGAACCAATCATCAGTGGAAAATGTGAAATGGGCGACATGAGCAACATGTTATAGAATCAGAAGATAAATACAGAGGCTAGATTATTATGCCTTGGAAAAAGAAATCTGAGAAGCATTTATTTCTTCGAGAAATTCACGAATGTCATTAAGCATATCAATCTATCTATCTGTGTGTGTGTATATATATACACCTCGGACAATTTATATCTATTTCACTATATCAGACAGTTCATATCTCTCTCATTATATCTATCTATCTATCTATCTATCTATCTATATATATATATATATATATTTAATTTCAATTAAAAGGTGCAAATATAATTTATAAATTCACGAATCATTCATATATATTTGTTTTTTGTATTAATGATTCATGAATTTATATATATATATATATATATATATATATATCCGACAGTCCATATCTATCTATTTTAGTCTGTTCATATCTGCCTCATCTGTATATATATATATATATATATATATATATATATATATATATATATATATATATATATATATATATATATATATATATATATCGGATTGTTCATATTTATTTGTCTATTGATACCAGACTGTTCATATCTATCTAGCTATCAATAGATCTATTTGAGTTTGTTTGTTCATATCTATCTCAGACTGTCCACACACACAAATATATATATATATATATATATATATATATATATATATATATATATATATATATATATATATATATACCTAACTGTCCATATCTGTCTATTTTAATCTGTTCATATCTATCTCCCATAAAATATTATTTTGTTTTCCTCAAGTTTGGCGTCTTTTTCTTCATGCTATGCTCTTTTTTTAGCGATTTCGTGGAGGTACCTAAATATTACATAACATTTGAGCGCTCCTTTCTTTCTAACGAAATTTTCCCGATTCTTAATACTTTGCTTAGCTTTAGGAAGGCATCTTTCGCTATCCCAATACACCTTCAGATTTCGGTCTCAGATTTTCCGTCCTACGTTACGTCGCTTTTGTGGCGATTTTCACGAATTGATAAGAAATGTCTATTTGTTGACGACACAAGTTCTCGGGGCTTTAAGCCAATTCCTCCTTCTCTATTGGCCAAATTATTTCGAAATGCATTTAATTCTGCTATTCCACAAAGAATCGAATATTACAGTGCTTCTCTGGCCATGTATCAAGGAATACCAGGAACTGTTTCGAGTCTGGAATCCATCAAAGTAAATTTAGAAAGCGTGCAATTGACCAAATATATCGCGTCCGAAAGTAATGGAATTACACCCGTACGTCGAAGCAAGAATGGGCTTGTCACCTTGCACAGAAATTTGTTTAGCAAGGTTATTTCGTAGATTAGTTCAACTCGTGAATTGGGGACCAGTTCTTATTTAGAGTTAAATTGGTTAATTTAATGACATACAGACATTGGTTGGGTCGATCTTTATTATTTACGAGTTTTATCAAATGAAAACACTACGAATTAATAGATAGGCAAACATTTGGTGCGAAGTTATCTGAAGTACGAAGTTAAACATGACCCGGTTTAAACTGGAGTTAAAAAATACATATAAGGCCTATTTGAAACTTGAGTAAATGCATTTTCTTTTTCATCATTTCCCCCCAGGCAAGGCAATAATGTCACAAAGACACAAGAAAAGGAGAAGACGTTAGTGGTGAGAAAGAAAAATAAACGAGCATATATACCAGATATAAGATGGCGACTGATGTTGGACATTATAGCAAGAAATAATGGCTACATATAAGCTTAGCTTATTACCCGAGGAAATCACATCCGGTTTCTTGCTTTAAAGAAGCAATGTCAATCGTTATCGTCTGTTTTCATGAATTGTGTCCTTTTTTTGGGGGGGGTTGTTGTTTTCTCTCCTTAATTCTGTTGCTCAGTAATCTTTTGCGTGTTAGTGGCTTTTTTGTCTTTGGCGCTGAAAAAAAAAAATACAACTCGGGTGATTCTAGATAAAATCTAAAGAAGAATCACTCCTTTTGCTCTTGTGCCAAATTTTTTGTATTTTTTATTTTTCAAAATAAATATTGCTTTCTTGATGCCTCGACTGCATGTGCTATTTGATTGGATATTAGGTCTCACAGTTTTACTGTTGGAATCGCTAGATGCCAACGTAAGATAGATCTTAATAGTTTCTTTCCCCGCACATCTTGCCCGTTGAACTCCTTTGCGATTTCTTGCTTCCCTGACAACTACAATCTTCAAAAATTACGCTGTTTTTTCTATAAATATTTTTCATGGTAGTTGCTCTAATGATCTTAACTCCTGAGCTTTTCGGCTGGTGTGAATTTAAGCGTCCTACTAGATTGACTAATAGATCTCATCGTTTTACTGGTGAACTAGCTAGGTGTTACTGTAAGTTCTATTGTTTTCTCGCCTGTGGAACTCCCTTCCGATTTCTTGCTTCCCTACCAACTACAAACTTCAAAAATTCCTCTGTCTTTTCTATAAATAGTTTCATGGCAGTTGTTTCGATGAACTTTCCTCCTGAGCACTTCGACCGTTGTGAATTTAAGCGTGCTTCTAGATTGGCTATTTGGTGTCACAGTTTTCGTGTTGGGATCGCTAAATAAGTTAGTTCTATTCTAATAGTTTCTTCTCTCGCGTTTCTTGCCCGCAGAACGCCCTTCCGATTTCTTGCTTCCCTGCCAACTACAGTCTTCAAAAATCTCTCTGTCTTTTCTGTAAATAGTTTTATGGCAGTTGTTCTAATGAACTCTCCTCCTGAGTACTTCGACCGGTGTGAACTGAAGCGTGCTACTAGATTGTCTATTAGGTCTCACAATTTTCCTGTTGTGAGCGCTAAATACAACCGTAAGTTCTATTCTAATAGTTTCTTCTCTCGCGTTTCTTGCCCGCAGAACTCCCTTCCGATTTCTTGCTTCCCTGCCAACTACAATCTTCAAAAATTTGAATGCAACACTAATCACGAATTTTTTGTCTTCCTGGAACCTTTTCTTTTACTCTCCTCATTTCTTCTCATTTTCTTTCTATTTCAGGAACTTAATGCATCTCAGGGGTATTATCGCCTTGCTTGTAGTGAAACGATTACAACAAAAAAAAAGAAAAGAAAAAAGAATTCTATCGCCTTCTCACACTATCAAAGGGGTAAAGAAATTTCTTTTTGTTTTGTCACTGTGTAAAGACAATTTTCCGGTTTCATAAGATGTTAGATGCTGACCGCCAGAACTTCGGTAAGAGCTACCAGCTTTCGCTGTAAAATATGATTTGAGAAGTCCAACCAAATTAGAGGATGGTTGCGTTGGGCTTTCACGCAACCATCGACCGGGTGGATCTCCTTAATTTGATATCTCGTGCGCATGAGCAGAACCTCTCCTCCAGATCTAAGTGCCACCTAAGTAAACAGATTTGTATATACGACACAGAAATGTCTTATGGAGCAAAATGCTATATAATAAAAGATTCATTCATTCACCAACCGAAAATTTAGTGAAATAATATATCCGGGCATTTTCTTAACATGTCTCAATACAATATATATATATATATATATATATATATATATATATATATATATATATATATATATATATCGTCGTCATCCGTCCGTCTCGAGAGACGATGGAGTAGCGCGGTGTGCTACGAGCCTGGGCGGGATATATGGAGAACTAGTGCTAGTTCCCCCACTCGGCCTTGCTAGCAGAGTCCAAAGGAGAGGATAAACCAATACAGTTTGGTACCAGCGCGGCGGCAGGATTTGCCGGAAGCTAGCACAAAGTGCCGGCCATCCTCCTTAGGGGATCCACTTAGGGGTTTGAATTCTAGACCATATTTTTTATTATATATATATATATATCCCCGATATAATGAGAACGAAAGTAATAATATATAAATTCTAACGTTCACAGAATTAATCCAAAAGAGGGCTCGATACCGATAGTAGAGCGATAATTATTTATTAAAAAACAGTTTACTCACTAAAAAGATGCAACTTCGTTTTAGTGCATTTTATCTTAGATTATGATTCTTAAAAATCTTTATATGCAATTATGCTGTTTTAATGTTAATATAATGTCAACGAAGATGGTTTATTAGACCGAAACGTCCGACGTTGACATTATATTAACATTAAAACAGCATAATTGCATATAAGAATTTTTGTTTGTTTTTTTTCCGTATATTTATCTTCATATATATATATATATATATATATATATATATATATATATATATATATTGCATATATAAATTCCCTTTTCCTCATAGTGCTCAATCGATGAATGAGAGCATTAGTCATACACAGAGAGTTTCGCTGTATCACAGCGCATCAGTGTGACTAGATATCCGATTGCTTCACAGCTATATTTGGGTAGCAACTTTTCTTTCAAACATGTTGCGTTGAATATGACAGACAAGATAAATGTGATGAATTTTTGAGCTTTTCTATTATATTCTCAATTTGCCTGTTTGTTGGTGGGGGATGGGGGCAAGTGGATACTAAAATGCTCCTTAGTGTCTATTGTTCCAAGCGCTTTCGGCCTATTCTTTAGCCATTTTCAAGGGGTTTGTTTTTAATTTCTTATCACAGTTGTCCTTAATTCATGCATTTATTCCGAGCCACGCAAAAGTAATGTGGCTGGAAATACGAGCTGCACTCCTATTATATATATATATATATATATATATATATATATATATATATATATATATATATATATATATATATATATATCCCCGATGCAATGAGAACGAAAATAATATATAAATTCTAACGTTCACAGCATTAATCCAAAAGAGGGCTCGATACCGAGAGCGATAATTATTTACTATAATTTTATCACTACAAAGATGCAACTTCGTTTCGGTGCATTTCAATTGCAACTCGACGGGTGAGAACCAAAAATGGTTATGAACAATTTTGCCTGAAGGCAGGCCGTATATGAAACGTCACTTCCTTTTTTCCATTTGCTCGAGAAAAAAAATATACAAAAAACAAAAAAGGTGAGTGATTGAAATAATGGTGCATGTTGATAGCAGTTTGGTGAAAAATGAGTGGGGTGTTAAAGCTGAGTTGCATATATTTATGTTGGAGTTATTACTACTAATTCTGTAATCAATGAAAGTCTTTTGTAAATTAATAAATTTAGATGTGGTGATTTCATCTTCCTATTTTGGATATATAAGTTTAGGGATATATAAGTAATTTAGAAATGAAATATAAGTAGAAAAAATTATGGGATACATATAATTTTGTATTATAATTCGGTTCTGATTAGATGAATGTTATGATCCCTGTTTATAAATTCCATTTGCATAAGGTCTTTTTTTTTTATCTTTTTAGAAGCTTTCATCTGTTCATACAGACATCATCTGGTATGGAAATAGATTTTTTTTTTACATCCCGGTAATAACAGGACAACGAAAGAATAGATGTAATCCGAAATATGTTTTTAGAAATGTGTTATTGTTGTAAGAATTTTTTTTTTTTTTGGGGGGCGTGCGGTCGCAACGCTGAGGTTGAATTTTTAAATTTTAAGATTGTGCCTTTTTGTACTAATATGGTAATAGGAGAATTCTTTTGTATTGTTAGGTTTTTCAGTCAATGCGGCATGAACTAAATTGTTCAATAAATACAGGAATGTCATAGTTATTATCTGAAATTTGGTCGTGGGATTAGTTATTTTAATATCAAGTTTGTGGTGTAGTTCAATATAGTTTTAAGGTGTTCTATATTACAGAATATATATATATATATATATATATATATATATATATATATATAGTGTTTAAACCTTTTTATTATATATATATATATATATATATATATATATATATATATATATATATATATATATATATATATATATATATATAAAAAGGTTTAAACACTAATATTCCACACAATCATATTTTATTCCATTGGAATCGTAAATACGATCCAATTCATCAGACCTACAAATTCAAAAAGAAAACAGAAAAAACAACCCCGGAAATAAAAAAAATAAAATTTAGAGAGAGTGTAAGTATGAGAGTGTGGGACGAATGTTAGAGCTATAGAGAGGGGTAACAGACGAGAGAAGGTGGGGGATTATAATTTAACAGAGAGAAGTTTTAGAGAGGGGAGTCAAAGACGTTTTAAGTGAGAGAAATATGAATGTTGCCGGATGTCTAATACATTAAAGATGTAAACGGAAAGGATACATTTTGTGGTGACATACACGCACACAATAGACGATCTAATCTTAAAGATCAGAAGAAGAGGGAGGGAGAGGAAAAGAACAGAAAAGAAAAAGGGGTGGGGGAGAGAGATGGGGCGGGGAAAACTAAAACTGAAGTACTGATATACTGAAAGGGCCGCTGTGTAATTAAGAAAATTGGACAAAATTAATATCGATTTAAACCACTAATATTATCTATCTATCTATCTATCTATCTATCTATATATATATATATATATATATATATATATATATATATATGTATGTGTGTGTGTGTGTGTGTATGTGTGAAAAGTGTGTGTATATAAATATAAATAAACATATATATATATATATATATATATATATATATATATAATTATTTATATATTATATGCGCGGTACTTATTAGAATGCGCTCAATATGTGTCTGCGTACTCCATTACGTGTATGAACATACACCGATGTTTGCGTTAGTACGATGACACCACGACGACGTTTCCCCCACCACTTCCATAATAACACAAATACACGCAATCTACATAAACCCAAAATTTTTAAAAAAATTAATCAGTTTGTCTGACGATCGCAAAAGCGTGAAACCCAGGGTCACAAACTCACATCTATCCAACCAAATATATATATATATATATATATATATATATATATATATATATATATATATATATATATATGTATGCGCTGTTGTTCCAAAAGAAATAGCAGATTTCGAAAATTCAATAAAAAAAATAAATGTTGAGACAGAAATACATTCAACACATTTTGGGACAGGAAAATTTTCAAAATTTATTATTTTAAGGTTGCACTTCACGAATTTCAATATACAAAACGGCTTTTTCTTGTGCTGCGGCCATTTTAATGGTTGACATAAATTCTAACAATTTAAAATTTATACAAAATCTGAAGAAAACTACCAAACGAAAGCATTTAAAGAAAACAGGAAAAAATTCTTCTGTTTTAATAAATTGAACCTTTTGCTAACCAGTCATATCTTGAATGCGTTTCTGTCTCTCATCATTTAATTTTATTAAATTTTCGAGATCTGATCTTTCGTTTTGAATAACCCTGACTATACATAATAATGACATTCCTCTCCGATTTCTCAACCCTAGCCGTTATCCTTCCAGCCATCGCGCCACCATATATATCTCTTTGAGTAGAATCCTCACATGTCACTTATCAGATCAAAGCGCAATAAAAAAATCATTGGTTTGTTTGGTTTGGTTTGATTTGTTTTTCGGCATATCAGCCTCAATGGGTTATTTACTGCCGACAATATTTTTATTGCTGTAATATTTTTTACTAAAACATATATATATATATATATATATATATATATATATATATATATATATATATATAAAAATTTTTTTTTTTCCAAAAATATATAGCTGGTATTTTTTAATGTATTGCTCGTAAAAAAAAATCCCCAAACATACTTCTGGTATTAAAATCTATTTTTACACTTTCATAGTGTTTTGACCCGTTTGGTGGGTTAACTATTTGACTATAGCTGGGATCCTAACAGGTTCTAGCACCCCAGGTCAGGGTGAACCTGGAACACCAGCAATTAAGTGGTGGTTTCACGCTCCTCAAAACCTCCTGATCAGTGGCCTTGCTGTCCGATGTAGTTTATCGTCTTACCCAAGACGTAAAACAAAATATTAAGCCAACGACGATATACAAGATCCCTGAAGGAAAATCCTGGTTGAATTCTATATAAATTATCGTAAGAGAAGTCCTGTATATAAAACATCTCGCTCCCACTATCGACTTCACCTTATTTAGCAACGGAAATCATGTGATTAAAGTAAAAAAAAATCAACAATAGAAATACGCCCACTTGAATTCCGGCCGTTCGCAACACACGAAGCTCGGGTTAAATGCTCCTACTACTATCTAAAACAATAAAAGGCACATATTATATTATATTATATTATATTATATTATATTATTATACATTTTATACAGTCAAACATGAAAATATCCGATTGAAAATGGTTAAAATGACTCAAAGCGCTTGAGACAATGGACAATATAGACAATTTTTGTACTCCCTTACTCACACCAAATAGGAAAATGTAGGAATACTGGAAAAACTAAATCAAATATTAATTAAATTTGCCTTGTCTGTCATATCCAACGAAACATGTTCTGTTTATCTTGAAGTCTCTCTCTATGGGTTAAATCTTAGGGCAGATTGGATCTTCCAGCCTTGAGTTAAAAAAAACTGCTGATAAGGCAGAACCACGCCACTATTTTTCCAACAAGTCATCGCAATTCGAATAATGAAAAGGAAGCTTAGCAAGCTAGTGAGTGGGGAGAGAATGTCGAGATATTTTGTAATCAAAAGTCAGTTTCACATTAATTTATTTTATTTTCAATTCTGTTAGACAAAGTTGATCTTTGTGAGGATAAATTTTACCAACCTGTCTTTGTACATTCCTAACATTTTGATATTGCGCCGTACACGATGTCATGAATCATAATTTTTCCTCGGCATAATTTTCTTTCTGCTTCTTTGCAGAAAATTTAATAATACAATTATTATTAATAATAATAATAAAAACAAAAAAATGGCTATTTTTGAGATTCTACACTGTAGAACGTCGAGGAGGCGAACATTTGTTCTTGTTAAGATATACAACACGATAACAGAGAATAAAAGAAATAAACTTAGATAACATTTATAATCAAGACTGTATTTTATCCTCTGCACATTGCTGTGACGAATATAGGATGTGACAGAAATACATCCGACATATCAGTCAGTTATGTTCCAACCTTGATACACGCTTAGGCGATCATTTATCTTTCGATACATAACTCACGAGGCAGATTTTCTCCCGCAGTACGTTGCCATTTCTTTCTGCGGTAGACCAGTTGCCATCCGAGGCTATAGAGCCCGGTCTGACCTGCTATTTACCCATAGATGGGTGGGGGAGAAGAAGATGATTGATACCTTTCCCAAGGGTATTAGCGCGTAAGTAAATTTCAGTCAGTTATATGCCATGCTTGATACACGCTTAGGCGATCATTTATCTTTCAGTACATGACTGACGAGGCTGATTTTTTCCCGTAGTTGGTTGCCATTTCTTTTAGTTGACCAGTTGCCATCAAAAGCTATAGAACTATTATTCGAACTGTTATCCTCATTTTCATCCCATATTCACAACGTTTCGACCGTTGTACTCTCCGGCCTTCTTCAGATGATTAAATCGAGAACAATTTACCCCGGCGGATGAAATAAAGTGTTCAGTTCGAAATGCCAATCACCTGAAGAAAGCAGGAGCCTACAACTGCCGAAAAGTCGTGAATATGTCAATGAAGATGAGGATAAAAGTCCGAATAATGTAAATAATGCAAGTAATCATAATACCTCATCTCAGAGATATAGACAGATCCTGAAGAAGGCAACGACCGAAACATTGTGAATATGTCAATGAAGAGGAGGAGAAAAGTCTGAATAGTGTAAATAATGTAAATAATCATAATACCTAACAGAAAAAATCAGATAATTTAGACAATTTCTAAAGTAATAGATTTTTATTTATCAATCCGAGAGATTTGTTATCACTTTAAGTGTTAATTTTAGTGGAAACTCTTATTAGAGTGAACGATCCGTTTATTTATAAGAGAGCATATTTGAGACCCAGAAAAAAAATAAAATAACGGATTGAACAGTGCTTAACGTTTTAAAGCTGATGAATGGGGAAACCATGAAAGTTTAATTAGTACTGTAAGCATAGTAGGTATATATATATATATATATATATATATATATATATATATATATATATATATATATATATATATATATGTCTGTGTGTGTCCATGTTCAAAGTTAAAATAATAAGTGTTGGTTTTTTTTTTTATTAATAATGTTTCCATTATTTTTAGCCTCTTTTTGCATGTAGACGATACTATTATATTAATGTTGTCAACAAATATTTCGAATAGTGTCCGGTAGGTTCCCAAGAATATTTAAATGAGATCTAATTGAGCCATTGTCAGAAAGGTGTAGAGTGAGTCAGCGTGTCAAACATTTACGAATTTTGATTGATCCGGAATACAATTCCATAATGGGCATTTAAATTTGTAAATAATATTTGCCCAATTTAATTTTGTTCTAGGAGGTGAATTATTAATTTTAACTATAAGGTTTAAATTTTTTTTTGTAATAAATAATTAATCTATTTTTTTTTTTTTGCTATTGTCAACTGGTATTATGCATTTTTTTATAATGTTCTTAATTCTGCATTCATCCTGTTTATAATTTTCGTTCATCTGATTTTTATAAAAAAAATATTAATGTTATTGTTTATAATTCTATTCTCGCCATTGCTATATATGTATATATATATACACACACACACACACACACACATATATATATATATATATATATATATATATATATTAGGTTGGTGCAAAAATAATGACGTAATACTGTCGTTTTATGACGTATTTTTAACGTCAAAATACGACATTATTACATCATTATTTTTGCGTAGGAGAATCAAGCAGCACAGTTCCTAGGAGCCGAAAGCCCGAAACGAGCACATGAGATTTGATTAATTTGTGAAGGTTTTGGGCAGACCATCTACACATTTTGAAGGGCAGAATGCAGAGTACCTGGTGCACTATGCACCACAAGGTCTCCAAACCACCCCCCGCAGGTTTTAAGTTCAGAGTTGTCCTTCTCCTACACCAGTTGCCATCCAAGGCTATAGAACCCCAGCCTGTCCTGCTATTTACGAATAGCTGGAAGGAGAAGAAGAGGATTCATACCTTTCCCAAGAGTATTAGCACGTAAGTGATTTTAGTGAAATATATATATATATATATATATATATATATAGAGAGAGAGAGAGAGAGAGAGGCAACCGGATGTCTAGCCGCACTGATGACCTGTGATACAGCGAAACAGTCTGTCTGTGGATGACATTATATATATATATATATATATATATATATATATATATATATATATATATATGTATATGTGTTTGTGTGTGTGCATATATATATATATATATATATATATATATATATATATATATATATATACACAAGAAGGCAGATAACGCGCAAATACAAAATTTTGATATTCCTGTAGTTGAGGTGATTTTTTTAATATTACGTTTTTCTTTTTTTGATAACTTTTTTTTCTCCAGTTTCCTACATGAATACACTAGGCACCTAAAGGTTACTTAATGACTTTGACTCGAACTATGACACTCGGTTGCTACTCGCATTACACTCGGACTTTGATTACTTGATACTTTGAGATTATATACGAGGATGCGTACTCATCCCGTTCTTCGAAGTGAGAGGCATCGTCCACAATGAGCTCTTCCCACAGAGGCAGACGATCAGTCAGCAAGTCAGTGCGCGAGAAGAGACGAGAGTTGTGACAGGCTAAATCGTTACTGCTTCACCATGACAATGTATCTTCTCATAACGCCTTGTGCATCCGACAGTTCCTGGTGAAGAAGAACATCGCCGTACTAAAACAACCTCCCTATTCACCTGATCTTGCTCTGTGTGACTTTCTTCATGTTTTGGATTCCGGGATGGAATCCGGTAGCAAGGAATGAATATATGAAAATAATGTATAAACGTAATAATACAAACTGGTAAAGCAAGTTAGTAGTTCCAGGAATGCGGGTTAGTAGCAAATATATATATACAGTCTTTAGTATTGAAGTATCACTGTATGACTTCTTACTGAGTCTACCTGCTCGCTCACTGTGACTCCTACAACACTGTTACCTCACTCTTCCGGTTACCTACAACCTTTTACTCTGTCACTCTGGACTCGACTCTTCGGTTTTCCTCTCTCTTCACGTAGCCGTAGTATATGCATATACTGGGTGAGTGTATTTGTGTAAAAATGGGAGCCCTCAACACTTCTTTTCACCAAGCAAATGGGATCATCAAATTGACCTATTTTGAAGACAAAATTCATAGATAAACAAGACACTATCAAGGGGGCCGTAACGACAGAGCTGAAGAAAATTGCGAGAAGAGACCTTCCAACAATGTATAGAAGTATGGCAGAGAAGAATAGAAAAATACATTAGACTGGAGGGCAGATTACTTTCAATGGGAAATCCTGGAGTTTGTTGTTTGGAATTTAAATAAACTGTTTCTGACACCAGTACCATTGCCTTTCAAACAGACTGTGTATTTTGTCGACATCATATGTTGTCTTTTCATACATCGCCTATTTGATTCGATTTTTTTTTTAACTATTGGATGTTGTGTTGGAGTTTTTGTGTACCCTGGTGTACTAGTGAGCCAGCCAAAATGAGCTGACTTATTTTATAGTTCACCAATAGAAGGGTTAACCAAACAGAAGGCTCAAAATATTCAATGCGACGTGTATAAAGGCGGTAGTGTTTTTCCCGAATATGCACTGCCAGCCTTTGATAACCCGGATGAGGCTCCGCCGAAGGGCAGAGTCTAGTTCGGGGAGGTTGACTGCCCCTGAACCCGTTTATACGCGTTCGAATAGGGAATATTTTTGGCCGAGCCTACGGACTCGGAGATCCTACGTTAAACCCGGCCTTGTGCCACATGTAACCCTCGTGGGGTGGCTAACTATCACTGGCAGCCTTTGATATCGAAGACTGAAGAATTACGGAACAGCTGCTGGTGGTATTGGCGATATAGTCAGATTCAGTAGAGTGTCTGACTCGTGAGTGTTAATCTTTAACGTTGTTTCATTGAACAAATTACGTATTGCGCTGTATTCTATATTCATAGACTATGGTGAACATGGTCAACACACCACACCTCCATTCAACCAAGTAGTTTGTACTAAGTTAGACCACCAGTTTCTAAATTTAATTGGTAAACATTTTCCGAAAAGTACTCCACTAAGTAAAATTTTCAATCAGAATACTCTAAAACTTACCTATAGTTGTACTACAAATCTAGAAAAAATAATTAAGTTACACAATAATAAAACACTGAAATTATATAACAATAATAACTATAATGCTGGTACTAATTCTGATTTGTCCCGTGAAACCATAGTATGTAATTGTAGGAATCCTGACCAATGTTCATTATCTAACAAGTGCTAAATGGAATCCGTTGTATATATGTATTCTATTTAATCAATTGAAAATCCCAGGATTGTTACGTTTTATATTGGAACCACCACAATTTTTTTTAAAATACGTTGGTATAACCATCTCTCATCTTTTACTAATACTAACAATCGCAATATGACTTCACATTCAAAATATTTTTGGAAATTGAAAGATGAAAACAAAACACCTAAAGTTAATCAGAAAAATTTCAAACTAGCCGGAACCTGTAGATCTTTATATGAACCTTGATTAAACTGATTAATTAATACAATATTTTGTAATGATATGTCGGCTATAATTTGAATATGTTAAATTTGTTTGTTCGCTTTTTCTTCTGGATATACTGTGTCAATCAGGACTTGGGCGATCACCGCTTTCCGCAATGTCACGGCTTTTTTAATTTCTTCATAAATACATAAATATTTGTTAAATATATAACAGTTTTCTTGTTATTTTGACATAAGCGATCATGGCTCTCCACTACTTCCTGTCCTTTTATAGCTCTTTATAAATTTTGTTATTTTGTTATTTCTCCTAAACCCTGTTCTCTCATCTAATTAGTGAAGCTCACTAAGTACATTATTTGTTGTTTTTCTCTGTCCCTCTTGACCTCTGTCTGCCCTGTGAGTATCAGATTTTCCAAGCCCTCTTTCCTCGTTATGTGTCGCAGATATTTCAGCTCTATCTCTTCCCGGTGTTAAGTTTCCTTTTTGTTTCCATTTTCTCTAAAACTTCGTCGTTGCTCACATATTCGGTCCCTGGTATCCTCATCATCCTTCTGTAGAGCTACATTTCTGTTGCTTCAAGTTTCTTCCTCATCTTTGAGGAGATTGTCCAGAAGTCCTTTTTCCACAATTCCCTGTTCTTTTAAGTTCTTAATAAATATATATTAAATATATAACAGATATTCTTTTTGTTATTTTTCCTAAACCCTATTCCGCCTTTTATTTACAAAAATTTGTTAAGTATGTCATGCGTTGTTTTCCTCTATCTCCCTTGCCGTCAATCTGTCCTGTGAGTATCAGAATTTCCAAACCCTCCATCCTCATTATGTGCCCCAGAGATTTTAAATGTCTCTTCCAGATTTTACGTCTAAGTTTCCTTTACGTTTACATTTACTCTAAATTCTTGTCGTTTATCACATGTTCCGTCCATTGTATCCCCAACATCCTGCTGTAGAACCACGTTTTTGTTGGTTCAAGTATCTTCTTCATCTTTGAGGAGATTGTTCAGCATTCATTGTCCAATAATAGGACAGATCTCTATCAATAAAAGGCAGGA
Organism: Acanthosepion lycidas; assembly: GCA_963932145.1. NCBI lineage: Eukaryota > Metazoa > Mollusca > Cephalopoda > Sepiida > Sepiidae > Acanthosepion > Acanthosepion lycidas. The sequence continues at coordinate 61,331,818 of OZ010599.1, read as the reverse complement.
TGTGTGTGTGTGTGTGTGTGTGTGTGGAATGCACGGCCGCAATTTTTGACGGATTTGCACCAAAATTTACATACACGTGCTCCAAGTTATCGAGAAGTCCAAGATTGACTTTTCATTTCCCAACTCCCATCGAGAGCGGAAATAATCGATATTTTCATGCTTCTATGGCAATTTTCATGTAGTTTGCTGCCATTTTATACTGGCCAGAGTGAGAGCCTATAGCTGGCTGCCACGAATAAGCAGGAAGATTCTATTGGCCAGCGTTAGAGCCAACAGCTGACTGACACGAATGTTAACTAGCATGCTAGAATGCCAAAAAAAATCGATAGCTGCATTCGTCACAAGTGGGAAAAATTTAAATCTGCATGGAACTTTACTCCAATTGGCTCATTCGCTTGCTTAAACTCAACGATGATTCTGATTCCGCAGAACTGGGTTGGGTGTAAAAAACTATTTTTTGTTAACATTCTTTTTTCATTCGGTTTTTCCAGTTACGTGTACTTTTTTAAAGCTGTTCATTTTGTTTAGTTCTTTTTTCGTAACAGATTTAATGTTTAGTATAGAGCTTAGAAAAAATTCGCAGTGTGAGATAGACAAGAAGTAAGCCATGTATCAACATCAGCACGCCTAAGAACACTCCTTTAAAGGCATGGAAGGGCAAAAATATTTTAAGTCAAGTGATAGCGATTGCTGTACGAGTCCTACGACTTTTGAATCAAGCACGGGCAATGTATCTCATAAAATTTCAGCCCGCTTTTGATTCTTTCTAACAAAGTTTTCCTGTCTCTTAATACTCTACTTATCTTTTGGAAGGCAACTTTGGCTATCCCAATGCGTCTTCGGATTTCCCTGTCGCATATTCCGTCCCTTGTTAAAAGACTTCCTAGATGTTTACATTTTTGTACTTGTTTGATTTTGGTATCTCTGGTTTGTAATATGTATATTGGGCTCACCCGCTTACTGACGGCCATATTTTCTGTCTTTTTGCAATTAATGTTTAATCCTTTCTTTCTGATTTCCTTCACTAACTTCTGAGAAGCTTTTGTAGTGTTCCTTCCGTGTGGATCAGCAATGGTGTGTCTTCTGCATATCTTATGTTAAGATTGTGGCTACTAATAAAGAATCCTGGTAGGCATTACAAAATCTAAATTTCTATGGATTTTAAACATTTTTCTGTCTGATATCAACGCTGTTATCTGCTTATCTTTATGAATTGTATTCTTTTTAAACATTTTGCTTCGCAAACACTACCACCCTTGAAAACGAAGTACCTTGTGAATAGCCAGATGGACAGACAAAGGCAACTTTCAGTTATTAAACTTCCGAGCATTCGTTGTGTATACAATTCCTCCATCAAACATTCAGTCGTTAGAAAACAAGAACTAATTTAAAAGGCGAAAATCCGTTTTATTAATGGCGTCAGTTTGTCCGCGTCGAAACGCCTTTGTGGGAACGTAGGAAATTGTCTGTTATTGTTTATACTCATAAATAAAATGGCGTTCGTGATGCTGACAAGCTTTTCTGTAAGCTCCTCGCTCGAAGGTCAATAGAAATGAAATACTAACGACAAGCATAAACATATTCTAACACTTGTTGAAATTGGCATGCCTTTCGAGTATTTTTCTCAAAAGAAAAAAAAAACTGTATTTTCTTTTCTGTGAGATTTTCTCTCCAAAGATAAGTTTGTTTACGTTTCTGGATCCTTTAGATAGCATTAAAAGAAATAAGAAAAAGCTTAATACACCATTTTTTTCTTCTTATTTTCCTCTGAATTCCTATAGAATAGTTCGCTTTCGTCTGTATTTTATGCATTTCAAATTTGTTTTTAACTACACGATTAATGCATGGGGTAAATTTATACATTATATGCTACATTTTATTCTTGTAAAATTTCCATTTGAAAGAAGAATTTTTTATGTATATATCTCCTTAAACTGTAAGTCCTGAGATTAAGAATTGCCAATAGACTAGAATTGGATTATTTAGACTAATATCCTTATCTTTACTTTATTGAATTCTCCAGTGTTGTCTAAAGTTCTCAGATGAAGTATTGTCATTATTCCATGAATTCTTCAGACTAGTATCCTCATCTTTGTTGTATTCAAATCTCCAGTCTTCCTAGTGTAGTCTAAATTTCTCAGATGAAGTATTGTCATTATTCCATGAATTATTCGGACTAGTATCTTCATCTTTGTTGTATTCAACTCTCCAGCCTTCCTAGTGTTGTCTAAATTTCTCAGATGAAGTATTGTCATTATTTCATGAATTATTCAGACTAGTATCCTCATCTTTGTTGTATTCAACTCTCCAGCCTTCCCAGTGTTGTCTAAAGTTCTCAGATGAAGTATTGTCATTATTCCATGAATTATTCAGACTAGTATCCTCATCTTTGTTGTATTCAACTATCTAGCCTTCCTAGGGTTGTCTAAAGTTCTCAGATGAAGTATTGTTTTTATTCTGTTAATCATTCAGACTAGTATCCTCATCTTTGTTGTATTCAACTCTCCAGCCTTCCTAGTGTTGTCTAAATTTCTCAGATGAAGTATTGTCATTATTTCATGAATTATTCAGACTAGTATCCTCATCTTTGTTGTATTCAACTCTCCAGCCTTCCCAGTGTTGTCTAAAGTTCTCAGATGAAGTATTGTCATTATTCCATGAATTATTCAGACTAGTATCCTCATCTTTGTTGTATTCAACTATCTAGCCTTCCTAGGGTTGTCTAAAGTTATCAGATGAAGTATTGTTTTTATTCTGTTAATCATTCAGACTAGTATCCTCATCTTTGTTGTATTCAACTCTCCAGCCTTCCTAGTGTTGTCTAAAAATCTCAGATGAAGTATTGTCATTATTTCATGAATTATTCAGACTAGTATCCCCATCTTTGTTGTATTCAACTCTCCAGCCTTCCTAGTGTTGTCTAAATTTCTCAGATGAAGTATTGTCATTATTTCATGAATTATTCAGACTAGTATCCTCATCTTTATTATATTCATCTCTGCAGCCATTCACAGTGTCCAAACAGTATCTTTACACCACCATCTGTATAGCAGGTGCAGAAATCATGTTCGTTTTTTTATTCGGCTAGTATCAAAAATTTAACCGCAGAAATGAATATGTGCGCATCCTTCTGATGCGCCTCACTCATGCCATAAGCTCTAAGTTTCCCGCCTTTTTTTAGAGAGACAGAAACGGAGAGAGAAGAAGAGAGAGATAAAGGTGATGAGTAGTGTAATGAAGGACAGATCATGCCGACCCTTTTCTTTTGAACAGCAATAGGTTGAAGGAAGAAATCTAAAGGCGTCTAGTCGCACGATCGTGGTGGCCAATTGACTTCGCTGTTTCGAGAGATGATGTGACCTGGGAACTTCTCATTGCATTTCTGTTTGAACGTCCATTTTAGTAATAGGCTTCGATAACTTTAATAGGTTGTTTGATTGCTAAACATTCCATCATTGAAACTAAAAAAAAAAAATAAAAAATTGCTTAACTTGTTAAATCATAAAAAAAAATAAAAAAAATCATTAGACACTTAACCTTAATTCGCATTAAAATCGTTCCAAGTTATTGGAAGACCCTTTATATCAAAACATATTATTTTTTCAAGTAATGGATTTTTATTTATCAATAAGACGACTTCCTATCAACTTAAACGCCATTTTTGATTGATACCCATATTTGGGTACATTATTTTACCAGCATCTTTAGCTATGGATCGTATATAAGTGTGAGCTTGAGGCCCAATATTCGGTCAAGGCTCGGTAGTTCGGAATCTCATCATAATATTTACCGTATTTGAAGGCATATAAGACACACGGGTGTATAAGATGCACCCCAACTTCAGCAGGGCAAATCAGGAAAAAATTAGTATTAGGTTGGTGCAAAAATAATGCCGTTTTCTCACATATAAAACGACATTATTTTTGCACCAACCTAATAATTATAAAAATTGTAAATGGTACAGCCTATGCTATATTTATGAGGTATTATTTTGGTTAAACAAGCCATGATTACAATTAAACGAAAAATAATAGGAAAAAAACGACACGGGCCTATAAAACCTTTATTATATGCAAAGGTAAGAAAACAAAATGAAAATCAAGGACTTATTACAATTGATCAAAATAGTACGATTACCATTAAACTTCAGTCAAAAAAATTTCCTTTATATGATTTTTACAATCTGCGTCTTGTAAATGTCTTATTTGAATAATCAGGATATATAAATTCTGCTTGTATTTATAGCAATGCAACCGGAAGTTATCGCAAGAAAAATATTAATGAAACAAATATATTTTACAAATATATAGTTTGAGTTTATTGCATATAATTTTAGTGAAAAAAAGTACTAATATTAAACGTGATGAAATTAATATAATTAATATTATCAGTTATAGAACTTTTAATCTGTATAATAACCTTTTAAATAATTCCAATAGGTATATAAAAGTTACTCTGAAGTCTAAGCTAATAGGAGTTGGCAGGTAGCTAATTTCGGCGGACTATCGCGAATTTTAAAACTACATTTGACATATAAGACCGAGGGGAATTTTAAAAGACATTTTTAGTCAAAAAAAAAGTTCGTCTGATATGTCATTAAATACAGTATATATCTTCGTAAAACCTTAAAATACAGAAAATAGATATTATCAAGATATCTACGCAATCAATATCATCAGATCTTGCAAATAATATGAACACCGTCGAACATTATTTACATCATTTAAACTGTTCGGACTATGGTTCTCGTCTTTATTGTCATGTTCACGGGGCTGACGATTGCATATAGCATGAAAAGTTATGTTCACTTTTTATATATATATATATATATATATATATATATATATATATATATATATATATATATGTGTGTGTGTGTGTGTGTGTGTGTGCGTGTTCAGAGTTTAATCTAACAATTTTTACACCCGATATACACACACATACACACACAGACATATATATATATATATATATATATATATATATATATATGTCTAATATTCTGAGATAAGGTATTATGTACAGTATTTACATTACTCGGACTATTGGCGACAAAGATGAGGTGACAAATATGGCGACAAAGATGAGGACAATAGTCCGACTAATGTAAATACTGTATATATATATATATATATATATATATATATATATATATATATATATATATATTGGTTAAAATTGAAACTATTTTGGGGAGAAATGTTCCGTGAAAGCTGAAGTCTATCGATTACATATATATATATATATATATATATATATATATATATATATATATATGTGTGTGTGTGTGTATGTATGAGCGCGTGCGTACGTGTGTTTGTGCGTGTATATTATATTTTATTTGTGTCCGGGAAAAGTGTGTTTATCAATGATTAAGTTTCAAAAAACTCTGTACAAACAATTTTGTAACGAACATGCCAAATAGGAAATGATAAATCCTTTCTATTTTCTCAATTCAACAGCACGGAGCCCGTGAGGATTTCCGGGTCAGAATTGAATGCAATGTAAACATCGGAAGAAAAAAACTACCGAACCTTACAATGAAACAAACAAATACAGGCTGTCCCGGGCAACGCAACCGTTCGTGCAATGAAGGTCACCCCAAGGAGGTCATAATTCAAGCAACATACATGATAGGTCTTATTGTGTTGACAATTTGTATAGTTTGGATTTACTCACATGAGAAGATTCTAAAAGTTATCGACCACCGAGGGGTTTTGTTACGAAATGTTTGGAGAATTGTTTTTTGAAAATTAGTAACTGATAAATACACTCTTCCAGCGTACTAATAAAAGAATATACATATACTTTTATACATACATACACTACAGTTTGAGACAAGCCGAGGTACTTTTTTTTAATTGGCCCCAAAAGCAGGTGTTTCGTATTTTAAAGGAGAGAAAATACATCGATAAAAATATGAGACCTGATATTTTATTAGAAATTGTATTGACAGAAAGAAGGAAACATTTTCTGATTAAATTTTGCTGTCGTCAAAAATATCCTCCTTTAACCTAGATTACTGTAGCACAAATTTTTAGCATTCGTTGCAAAAGTTTCTCAAAGTATAAGTTTGATAATTGATTCCATTCTTTTTTCAATGACACTGAGAACTATTATTGGGTCCACCATTTTCTGATATAAATGGACTCGTCATGCTGTCATAAAATAGCCACAGTCAGTCAGAGATGAGTATAGAGGAACAGTGTGGAGGAACAGGGTGGAAAGTACATAGACACTGTGACTGAGTTGACGTTAGAAGTCAGTTACAAGGACAACCGACTCTAAGGAAGTTTATTTCGAGACTGTATATAGCGATCTTTGATTAATACTAACCGGCGTTCCTGGATTTTACTAACAGCATTACCTTTTGTATTTTGTGTAAATACATTTAATTTCTTAGACTAAATATTTGCGTTTGTCATTTATTGGAGACCGATTTTTCACGCGGCATCCACAAAAAGAGCATTTTTTAAATTTTTTTTCCCTCTTCTGTCAAGTTTATCCCATGCTAATTCTGAGGGTGGCTTCAAATTTTTGAACAGTAATATCTATCTATCTATCTATCTATCTATCTATCTATCTATCTATCTATCTAATTATGTATTTGAGCAGCAATCCCTCTTTTATACAAGTTTCATTAAAAACGACTGACAAGATACTGCGGTTAAGTTTTTTCATGCGTACTTACAATTTTTTTTCTAGACATAAATTATGTAGAAATTGTCCGAATGTTCTATATGTTCGAACGCTTTCGGCTATTCTTTTTGTCATGGATGAAATTTATTTTTACTTTTAACTGAATGCATATTTTTTTTTATTTTTATTCGCTTATCTATGTATATCTCTCACTGTCTCCCTCTCTTTATATATATATATATATATATATATATATATATATATATATATATATATATATAAACATTTCCATTTAAGCATTAATTTAAAAATAATTACGGAATACACCTATGTTTTCAAAACTTAAGAAATCCAAGAATATCCGAGAAAAATTAACGTAAAAAACCTTGTGTATAACACGAGAAATGACATTGTTACATTATCTTTGGCCGAATGAAGGGGGAAAAAAATGGAGGAAAATAAATAGTGAGAAAGGTTAAGGAGAGAAGTAAATAATGAAAAGGAGAAATAACTAAAACATTCTACACATGTGCACATACACACACACGTACATGCACACAAACACACATGTATATTTTACATTTTATGATTGAATTTTACTCTCGTCAAAATATCCTCCTTTAACCTAGATTACTGCAGCACAAATGTTTGGCATTCGTTGCAAAAGTTTCGCAAAGTATAAGTTTCATAATTGATTCCATTCTTTTTTCAATGACACTAAATACATTTTTTTAATTTTTTTTCACTCTTCTGTGAAGTTCATGCTAATTCTGAGGGCGGCTTTAAACTTTTGAACAGTAATATCTATCTATCTATCTATCTATCTATCTATCTATCTATCTATCTATCTAATTATTTATTTGAGTTCTTTTTCTTTTTTTTTTCACTCTTCTGTCATTCCATAATAATACGCGGTTTGCCTGCAAACTTTGAAACTGTAGTGTATATACAAGAAACCCTCGATTAGTGCTGCTAATGTGTAAATCGATAACTATAAAAAAAATCAGTTTTCAATTATGTGGTTAAACAGAAATGTGTTTTAATGCAGTAATCAAGTATTACGTATGAATTAATAGAATTTTACCTGAGTAATCGAAAACGTATTAACCAAATGCGCATTAATCGAGGGATTCCTCTCTATATGTGAAAAACACTAATGTTTATATATATATATATATATATATATATATATATATATATATATATATATATATATATATATATATATATATATATCACGTTAAGATTTTATATTTCAGTAGAAAAATAATATAGGCAGAAAAAGAACTATTTCAACATGTCGAGGGTTAACCGTTATCTTCCTCACATATCATCATAAACTGTGCTTCTTACCTCTTACATTATGGAACTGACTCCCAAGATGGTGCTTCCCCGATCACTATAATCTTAGCCTTTTCAAGTCTAGCGTTAACCGTTACCTTCCCCACATATCCTCATAAACTGTGCTTCTTACCTCTTACTTTGTGGAACCGACTTCAAGAAGGATGCTTCCCCGATTTCGACAATCTTAATCTGTTCAAATCTAGGGTTAATCGTTATTTTCCCCATATATCCTCATAAACTGTGCTATCTCTTACTTTGTGGAACTGACTCCCAAGGGGATGTTTCCTCGATCACTACAATCTTAATCTGTTCAAGTGTAGGGTTAACCGCTTTCTTCCCTACATATCCTTATAAACTGTGCTTCTTACCTCTTACTTTGTGGAACTGACTCCCAATGGGATGCTTTCTCGATCACTACAATCTTAACCTGTGGAAGCCTAGAGTTAACCGATTCCGATCACAACAGACACCTATTTTTTTCTGCTCTAAATAATTGTAAGCCTGTTCTCCAAATGGCTAATCTTTGTTTGCTGATAGAATGAGGCAGCACATAGCCTCTAACAAGTTTGGTTCTCCTGATTAGTGGCGGTTCTGTAACAGTGTGTTAAATAAGAGTCTTTTATCTCTGCTCCCTTCACTCAGTTTGAAGTGTTAACAATTTTCTGCTCGTGAATTCTGTTCAAATACTACAAATGACTCATTTCGTTTACCTTATGCCAACCTAGAGAAAAGTAACTCAGTGCTTATCCTCGGAATTACATTTTCAGCTGACATGAAGTCAATTTATCTCGCCAGAATCTATCTTATAAATTTATAAGTCTCCTATTTTATCGCTTTAAAAAATGAGACCCCAACAGAAACGTCCACAAGCGAGAGGTACGACAGAAGAAACTGTTAGTATAGAACTTACGGTTCGAGTTAGCCAATTCAACGGTAAAATGATGAGACCTTTAGGCCGGTCTAGTACGGGATTTAAATGCATAATTCTAGGTACCGTAGAGGAAAGTTCATCAAGATAATTACCATGAAATTGTTTATAGAGAAGACACAGGGAATCTATGTTACGGCGGTGGGAAATAGACTAAAGACGAGATGCCAGGCCAGGACCAATAATATTGTAGATTTTTCTTTGGATTATATAAAGAATTGTTAAACATATAGCAGCGTCACTAGATCCGGTGTGGCAGCAGTATTCGATGCGTAGACGAATGATAGACATTTAATTATATATGCTAGATTCTGGCGAGTAGAAAAAAATGTCTAACACGACACAGTGAACCATCTTTCTTTGCTGCAGACTTAGCAATGGATTCGATGAACTCTTCACGACTCATGTCATAGGTAAACTTTAATTCTAATAAGCGCAGTCAGTCACTCTACTGGTGGTTAGAATCAGTCATGCTGAAGGAAGTATACACTGGGAATCTCTAGGATGATAGAAAAGTGCTTAAGTTATCTGTGTTTCCCAAAAAAAACAAGTTGACACTCGCAAATAACTGACCGTCTCCATCAGGAAAATGGCGCCATCATTTGCAAGGTTACGAATTAAATTGAGTTTAATTCGTTACCGCTTCGCCACCGAGGCTTGTTGGTACAGTTGGTATGGCGTTTGCCTCCTATCGTAACTAATCGGGTTTCATTTCTTGGTAATGGAGGCGCACTGCTGGTAAGTCCCAAATGTAGGACGAAACCTTCGTACAGTGCTTTCTGTATGCTCTTGAGTTTTCTTCTAGACTCGATGAATTACGATATATATATATATATATATATATATATATATATATATATATATATATATAGAGAGAGAGAGAGAGAGAGAGAGAGAGAAATTATTAGGAGGTCTTGATAATTATAATTAAGTAATCGAGTCTGAAAGAAACCTCAACAGAATGCAGAAAAGCACTGGACGGCCGTTTCGTTCTATATTTGGGACTCATCAGCAGTGCGCATCCACTACCGAGAATTGAAGCCTTGACAGGTTGTCTAGCAGACATCATACCAAGTGTTCCAATGGGCCTCGGTGACGAAGAAATTGCAAATCAGACTCAGTATAGCGCCGCTCGCTCACATATTCCGTGGTGAAACTATTACTGAGCTCTCTGTAACCATAGTTGTCACGGTTTCAATTCTCGGTAGAGGATGCGCACTGCTGATGAGTCCCAAATATAGGACGAAACTGCTGTCCAGTGCTTTCTGCATTATGCTGAGGTTTCTAGCAGACTCGACTACTTAATTATAATTATCAAGTCCTCTTAATAATTTATGTCATATATATATATATATATATATATATATATATATATATATATATATATATTATTTACATTATTCGGACTATTGTCCTCATCTTTGTCGCCATATTTATCACGTTTCGGCCGTTGTACGCTCCGGCCTTCTTCAGGTGGTTGGAATTTCGAACTGAACCCTTTATTTCGCTCACTGGGGTAGACTGTTCTAGTTCCACATGCCATGTTTGATGGATGTCAGTTATCTCCTGCTAATTTCCCTCTGAACGTTCTCCACTGCCTTAACCGGGTATTGAACTCACACTGTTTGGGTCCTGTCACTGGATCTAACCAACGCCTTTATCCACTGTGCCATGTGTCCTTGAGGAACTCCAGCCTAGTTCGAAGGGAAAGGTATGAATCCGCCTCTATACTGTCAGCCACAGACGGACTGTTTCGCTGTTTCACAGCTCTTCAGTGTTGCTTCACGTAGGGTTGCCTCTAGCTAGGATCGAAACCTGACTGAATTGGCGTCAGTCGGAGATTCCACGACTAAGCCGTCGGCGCAGGGATGAAGGTGAATTTTAGCGTATTTATTTTTAGATAAACACTTAGTGACCGACAGGGACTCAATTCGCTTTTGCCGAAGAGTCTCGCTATATCAGCCATAATAGTCACTGTTTACAAACCCACACTTCCTCTCAAGAGAGATCAACCGAAATTAATTTTTCAGGAGCCTATATAATGTCATCCACAATCAGACTGTTTCGCTGTTTCACAGCTCTTCAGTGTGGCTAGACGCCCGGTTGCCTCTATCTTGGATCGAAACCCGCCTGAATTGGCGTCAGTTGGAGATTATATATATATATATATATATATATATATATATATATATATATATATATATAGATTCTATATATATATATATATATATATATATATATATATATATATACGCCAACAGTTTATCACAGCTGCAGGGAGAAGAGGCAGATTCATACCTTTCCCTTCGTTGCAACGACCTAGGCTGGAATTCGAACTCAGCTCTTCGATTTCTCTTTTCTGCACCGTTATCTCTAACACCTTTGGCACATGCAAGCTTACAGCTCCTGGTATCGCCAAGCGGTCACCCATCTAGGTACTTCAACTAAGGATCAGGCTCGACGTTGCTTAACTTCGGTGATCGATCAAACGTGAACCGGTGCTTCATCGCGATATTGCCGTAAGCCAGTCTATCAGTGCAGGTCCATAGACCTAAATATTTCTAAATCATGATGAATTGGCATATATCAAGCTATACGCCTACAGGAACAAGTGGAAAACAACAGGAAGCCTCAGACGATAGCAGCCGACAAATCCCCAAAGAATGAAATGCCGGCTGAAATTACGTCGATCCCTCACACACGCAAATAGCTCAATAATCTTTTCTAATCAGACGTCAATACCGACTGGGATTTGATTGCGTTCTGATCGTGAGCAACCGCTGGCCGGCTACACTGACATGCGAATCTGACAAACACCGTCATGAGCAAACATGCAAAGAACGAGGTTAAAAACCTGGAAAGAAGCTAATCGTCAACGAAGGCGGGAAAGGAAGAGTAAACCAGATTTTGAAATTAGAAAACAGGCCTATAGAGGACTGTGGAAAAAAAAAAGACGTTTCAAGAGAAGAGTAGACAAGTGTTGGAAGCGGGTGGGAAGCGAGAGTCGTAGGCAGAGATAATGCGTAAAGAAAGAGGGGGAATCGGAAAGAAGAAGGTGATTCGGGGAAATAGAGGAAGTAAAAAGAAAAAAGAGAAGATAAGTAGCTGTTATTTCTCTCTGATACGTAACTGCTGTACAGATTTGAAAAGGACAACAATTTCAATGATTGATGCTCCAGAAACTTCCAACCCATATTTCTTTTATGTAAGATTGTGCAGTACGAGGATTAACCTTGTAAATGTAAAATCTTAATCCCAAAAGAAATGTGTAGGAAAAATAATTATGGATTTGCGTTGGAAGTTTGAGAACTAACAAGTAATCATTATCAAGGAACAAAATGTCTGTTAAGATCAACGTTTTACCTGGAGGTAAAATCAAGGACGCTGATGACAACAAATTTTTAAAAAAATGAGCATTATGTGTGCATTGGTCTTCTATTCATCACTCGGATTCTAATTGATCATGTCTTAGATAAATTAGGGATCGATTTGCCAAGCATGAATTGAATACTCCTCCTCCTCCTTCTTTTTCTTCTTCTTCTTCTATTACTTATTCTAATTCTTCTCTCACACTCTTTAATCAATCTCTCCTTTTGTCTTTTAAATCATTTCCCACCATTCTCTGTTTCTCTTCTTTTTTCTTGTTTTCTTCTGCCCCGCTTTCCATCTCCTTCTCCTCCTTCTTCTTCTTCTTCTTCTTTTATTACTTATTCTAAATCTTCTCTCACACTCTTTAATCAATCTTTCTTTTTTTCTTTTTAAATCATTTCCCAACATTCTCTGTTTCTCTTCTTCTTCTACTTATTCTTCTTCTTCTATTACTTATTCTAATTCTTCTCTCACACTCTCCTTTTTTTCTTTTTAAATCATTTCCCACCATTCTCTGTTTCTCTTCTTTTTTCTTCTGTTTTCTTCTGCCCCACTTTCCATCTCCTTCTTCTTCTTCTCTTTATTATTATTATTATTACTCTGATTTTTGAGAGTTTTCTTCTGTATCTCTTTCACTAATCACATTCAATTCTTCTTCTTCTTCTACATACTACTACTACTACTAATTCTTCTTACACACACTTTAATCAATCTCTCCAGTCTTTCTTGTTAAATCATTCCCCACCATTCTCTGTTTCTATTCTTGTCCCTTTCTTCTTCTCCACTTTCCTTCTTCTTCTTCTTCTTCTTCTTCTTCTGTCACACTATTTAATCTCTCCCTTGTTTCTTTTTTAACCACTTTTCCAACATTCTGTTTTCTCATCTTGTCCCTCCTGTCCATGGAGTTTATTTTCACACCTTCTTTAACACTATTCACTCCCTTTCTTTACTTCCCCTCCACTTTCCTTCTTCTTCTTCTTCTATGAACCATGTCACTTCAGGACGTGGGCGATCAGGATTCTCTACAGCTTATCCATCTTTTTCCGTTTGAATTTCTCGTATAAGGAGTTATTATTTACGCAATTTATAACTATAACTCTTTGAAATATTACCCCCCCCAACAACCCCCATCCCCCCAAAAAAATCTTTGTGTTGTTATCAGAAGGTTGTGGCCCCGGGCATTCCTCAGGTGATTATTGATCTCGGTAACATACAAGGAATTCTGACTCAACCCTTAATATCTACAAGGTTAGACCATTCTAGGCGTATCATCTACACTATTCACATTATTCGGAGTATTGTCCTCATCTTTGTCGCCATATTTATTACAACGTTTTGGCCGTTGTACGTTCCGTCTTCTTCAGGTGGTTGGAATGTCGAACTGAACCCTTTATTTCACTCACTGGGGTAGACTGTTCTAGTTCCACGTGCCATGTCTAATGGATGTCAGTTATCAGTTATCTCCTGCTTAATTCCCTCTCCAAGTTCTCCACCGCCTTAACCAGGTATTGAACTCACAATCTTTGCACCCTGTCACTGGATCTAACTAACGCCTTTATCCACTGTGCCATGTGTCCTTGAGGACATCTCTGTATAAATAAGGCGACAAATATGAGATCAATAGTCCAAATAATGTAAATAGTATACATAATATCTCAGAAATATAGAAAGATACACAATTATGCATTAATTACTTATGTAAAGGTATTGATATCGAATAAAATAATTGTTCTTCATTATGAACTATTTACATATTAAACGGTTTTATTAAGACAAATTTAGTAACTAAAATGTATGGGAATAAGTCGATTGACAGAATTCATTTATTTGGTCTGTGGAAACAAAAGTAGAACTTGTAAGATATAAAGCGTAACATTACGTTTCGAAAGGAAAATGCACAACACACGATATAAAATATACGATCCCGACGGGGAATCATAGAGATGGACATTTGGGTTTTATAGATTTGCTTAAGCTTAGAAGGTTATTGGAAAGTTCATTGTATTCAAGGGAAAAATAATTTTCTACATTATTTCATTTTATCATATCACTCCAAGCAAGGAGATAAAGCCACTAATACGCAAGGAGTGACTGATTACGAGGGACGACATGGATTTCACTCCAAGCAAGGAGATAAAGCCACTAATACGCAAAGGGTGACTGAGGATGAAGGACGACATGGAATTCACTCCAAGGAAAATGATAAAGCCACTAATAGGCAAGGTGTGACTGAGGACCTCATGATACCTCATAATACACAATACATCTCAGAAATATAGACAGATACGGAGGGTATCATCTAATTATTATTTTTAGTTCAGCTCGGTTATTGCTCGCCCGTTCCCACTGAGCCCAAGTACACACTACTCGACCCCTTCTATCGGACAAATTCCACATCGACAGGATTAAGACACCCCTACAACACATTAGCCTCCTCAGAGTAGCCTACAGTTACCCCAGGTATAATTTCACTACAATAACGGGTATATTCTGCCGGGTGTACTGTGTCTAGATTTAAACCGGGTATCTTCGTCTTTATATGACGTGTCCCTTCAGAAAATAGGTGATCATGGCTCTCCAAAATTTCCTGTTCTTCGTTGACGTTTTGTATTTTTGTTATTTCTCCAAAATTTCATCCGCCATCCATTTTCTCAAGCACATTAAGTATGTCATGCGTTGTTTTTCTCTGTCCATCTCGTCTTTAGTCTATCCCGCGAGTATCAGATTTTCCAAACCTACTTTCCTCAGTAGGTGACCTAGAAATTTCAACTGTTTCTTCCTAACGTTAAGTATTTTCCTTTTTCTCTCCCCAGTTTGTCTTAAAGCTCGTTGTTTATCACATGTTTGGACCTTGGTATCCTCAGCATCCTTCTGTAGAACGACATTTCTGTTGCTTTGTGTATCTTCTTTATCTTTGACAAGATTGCCCAGCAGTCTCTGTCATACAGGAGGACAGATATCACGTAAGTGTTCAGTACTCTTTTCTATGTTTCTAATGTACTTTTTCCGTCTCTTAATACTCTGTGTAGCTTTTGAAACGGGTCTTTGGCTAATCTCCTGTATTCATTGTGCTGTTACAATGGATTACTTTGACACAATAGGCACGAGCTGATATTATCTGCTATTAGTCAGACTCAGGATTAGGGAGTGCCCAATGAGGACCGACTTCACTAATTTAGGAATAGTTTAATGAGTTTAAATGTAGTTCCATAAGAGTTGCTCAAGGAAGAAAATTGAGAAAAAGAATGAAACCTTTCCAGTCTAGATAGTTTCCAAAAGCGGCCACGCGTCCTTGTGGGTGAGAAATTATTTTCCATCCTGGAGAACACCTCCCCAACGACTCTATGGCTACTTCCAGGAAAAGTGATCGGATGAACTTCATTTCTTGGTTCTGTCAGTTTTAATCTTCATATCTAAGAGGCATCATGCGACGCACATTGTAGTAACCCACACACATATTCCATTGTTGGGATGTAGGTTCCAATGAAAAAGATTCTACTGCTTTGTGGAACCGAATCCCATGAGGATACTTCCGCGATCACAACAATCTTAAACCATTCAAATCTAGGGTTAACATTTATCTTCCAAACATATGCTCATAAACTGTGCTTCTTACCTCTTACTTCGTGGAACCGACTCCCAGGAGGATGCTTCCCCGATCACTACAAGCTTTACCTGTTCAAGTCTGAGGTTATCCGTTCTCTTCCCCACATATCCTCATAAACTGTGCCTCTTACCTCTAACTTTGTGGAACCGGCTCCCAGGAGGATGCTTCCCCGATCACAACAATCTTAACTTGTTCAAGTCTAGGGTTAACCGTTATCTTCCCGCATATCCTCATAAACTGTGCCTCTTACCTCTTACTTTGTGGAACCGACTCCCAGGAGGATGCTTCCTCGATCACAACAATTTAACCTGTCCATGTCTAGAATTAACAATTATCTTCCCCACATCTTCTCATAAACTGTGCTTCTTACAACTTACTATGTGGAACTGACTCCCATGAGGATGCTTCCTCGATCACTAAAATCTTAACCTGTTCAAATCTAGGCTTAACCGTTATCTTCCACACATATCCTCATAAACTGTGCTTCTTACCTCTTACTTTGTGGAACCGACTCACAAGTGTATGCTTCCCCGATCACAACAATCTTAACCTGTTCAAGTCTAGGGTTAAACGTTATCTTCCCGACATATCCTCATCAACTGTACTTCTTAACTCTTATTTGTGGAACCGACTCCCATGAGGATGCTTCCTCGATCACTACAATCTTAAACCATTCAAATCTAGGGTTAACCGTTATCTTCCCCACATATCCTCATAAACTGTGCTTCTTACCTCTTACTTTGTGGAACTGACACCCAGGAGGATGCTTCCTTCGATCACTACAATTTTAACATGTTCAAGTTTTGCCTTAACTGTTATTTTCCCCACATAACTGTGACTCTCACTCTGTACCTCGAGTGGCTTTCGGACCTTGTACATCATTGGCCAAATAAAATCTCGCTCAGCACTCTCCACCAAATGAAAGAAAACTTTGCAACAATGATGTGCCTTAATCCCAGATTAGGGTAAGTGCCTTGGGAAGGCTGCAGGCTTGAAATGCGTCGTCTGAGGTGTAGAATTATCATCTATCATTCGTAGCCATCCCGACACATGACAAGCGTGCGATGTTGAGAAGTGCGGTGTGCGGTTAGTTGATGAAGAATTAATGTTTTTTTTTTTTACTCCGCTCCAGACCCAAGTATCCAAACCCCGTCCACACCATTCTCCATATTCCTTTACGACGCAACAATCATTTCTGTCATATTAACAAGGCTTTTATTCGCTTTCTCTCTCTCGGTACAAAGAAGTCTCTTGCAGACAACCAAATAACAAGATAATATCAGACTTATCCTGACGCTTCATGACGTCAGAATAAAATGCGATTCGATGTAATCTAAACAAATAATATATATATATATATATATATATATATATATATATATATATATATATATATATATATATATATACATATATATATACATATATATATATATATGTATGTATGAATGTATGTATAAATGTGAAAGACAAGAGGAAAATTAGCGACGCGTTTCGTCTAATGTGGACATTTTCAAGGCAAAATCGAAGTGAATTTATTGAAAACAATATATTGGCAAGACAAGCAGATTTTTTTTAAAACGCATTAGTCATATATAGAAATAAAGTCAGCGACAATTTTGATTTAAAAATTGCTACACTCATAAAAAAGAAAATAACTCACAGAAGGAAAATTCTTGTGATAGCCGCCATTGAATATTATCCAAATATTAATGTACACCCCAATTTTTTGTCAATATCACCTTTCCTCACAGATTTACTTTTTACAAGCCAGCATATACAACAACTATATCAAGAAATCAAAAGAAAATGGTTGAATCCGTCAACACAACAATAAAAACAATATTTACCCACGTTTATTTGACGTAATTTTCCGTTGACAATATGGATACAATTGCGTTTTCTAAATTCTTCTAGTTGCTAAACATTTTGTTTAGTTGTTACTAGTTAATTGTTTTTTAATAAATTCATTTCGGTTTTGCCTTGAAAACGTTAAGATTGAACGAAACGCGTCGTCTAATAATATACTTTTCCTATTGTCCTTACCTTTATACAGATTGTCTTTTTCTATAGTTCAAATTTTTCATATATATACGGTGGAGGAATGGATATCTGCTTGGATTGAGGAATCGGAGAGCCGAGTTCGAATCCCAGTCGAATCCATTACATTCACTTACGTGCTAATATCCTTGGGAAAGGTATGAAACCTCTTCTTCTCCCTCCATGGGTAAATAGCAGGGCAGACCGGGTTCTATAGACTTGTTCTAGGAGAAGGAAATTTCTGAATTCAAAATATGCCGTTTGCAGGCCTTTAGCAACAGGTCACAGTATTGGGGAGTGTAGATGGTTCAACAAAAATTTTACCACTATACTGAAATCTCATGTGCTGGTGTCGGTTCGTAGGAACTGATCTGCTTGACCCTCTTACGTCAAATTCGACGGGAGAGTCGAGTATATATATATATATAATATAATATATATATATATATATATAATTTAGCTCTTGAAAATATATTTCAATTGAGCACTGTTGAGTGATAAGCTAATTCTATAAACAACAGGCACCTCCGCTTATGCAAAGCTCTTCAGTAAAATAAATTGGAGCACTCCGGCTGATTGGCATTTGTTTACATTTGTAAAAACAATACGCTAGATTTAGCTGTTTCTGTCTGTCGAATGAAGATAGCTCGGTGGTAGAAACTCTGACTGATCGTTTGGGTTTCGATCCGGGCTTGAAGTATTCGGATGTCTAGTCGCACTGAGGATCTGTGATAAAGCGAAACAGTACTGTAATGACATAATATATATATATATATAGTTCCGATTGTGAAATTTCCCGGACATTCAGGCAGATAAACCTTGTTAATTCTGTTTATTATAAACGGTGCATTTACTTAAATACTTGTATCTGTATAAATAGCGTATAAATAATAAATATATTGAAATACTTTGTCCATTTCATAATATATGATGTAATTTGTATACGTTAAGATACGCTTCGAGAAAAATCATAAAAAATTTGTAGTTTAGAAGCAGTAATTCGATATTGATAACCATACGATTCCTCTGTAGCTAAATTGTATAGCACGTCAAGCTATATGACAGTTCCATGTAGGATACAGGTTCGTTTTCCTGCCGGAGGTCGTGTATTTTCTATGAAATTTATCGGTGTTTCATGCCTGTAAATGTTGTTAATACTGTTTATTATAAACAGAGCATTTACTTAACTATTTGTATCTGTAAAAATAAGATATAAATAAGTTAATATATCTGCCAGACTTAATCCATTTCATAATATATGTCGTCATTTTTTTACGTTAAGATACGCTTCGAATCGATTTGTGTATCAATAAAAATAACGTATAAACTATACATTTATATATATGGTGTATCAAAAATATTTTACAAACATTGGGGGCAGGTTCCGCACGCCAAAACACGGAAAAATGTCCATATAAACGCATGTTTGCAATTCCTCCGTTTTTAATTATTAAATTTAAAGAAAGTTTATGGTGATGCCGTTGTGACGTTGTTTCATTCCGATCCTTCGCGTGTTGAGCGCGGCTGGAATTCACATGAGCATCTTTGTATTTTTAAAAGTTTTTAACACTCTCTTTCCACTTTTCAATAAGGTGAGGTTGATAGTAAGAGAGATATGTATAATATACGGGGACTCTCTAATGGCGGCAGGTTTCAAAACAGCTTAAAAAAATACAAAAGAGCCCCAAAATAAAATACAACTTAAACAGACAAAAGATGAAGAGAAACTAACTCCAAAACGAAAACTACCTTGAAAATGGCTAAAGTGGTCGAAAGCGCTTGGGACAATGAAAATTACATAAAATTTATGTACTTCTTTTCTCCTACAAAACGTAAAAACGTAAGGGTAAGGTTACTGAGAAAACTAAACAGAAAATGAATTAAACCTTTATCCTGTGTAGTTAATGGAAGATGTTTGAAAGAAAGTTTGCTGCCTATATATATATATATATATATATATATATATATATATATACTCTGGTGAGAATCAAATATTCGTAAGATAAAAATTTTTAACTTATTATAATTCCAAATAATGAAAAGAACATACTTTTCATATAATTAACTGTACATTTATGCATAATAACCTGCATAGAAAACAGAAAAATGATTTAATACAAATAAATCTCATTTATCCATTTTAATGGGTGAGAAAAGAATCCGTACAATGCAAATTGCAGATTTTAAAACATTTAAATTTCTTTAATACTCTAGATTGTTCAAGTGGAATGTTCTAGAATGTTTCAATAATGTTATCAGTTGTTATTTTTAGCCGAAAAAATACAAACAGAACATTGTGTAATTGATATTCGTGCAAGAAGGTTATCATCACGACAAGAGGTAAAGTACTGACACATTCGCAAAAAAGAACTGATTGTTAAGCCCTGGAAAGAAGGTAAAAGTTACAGAAAAATCTCAGAGAACCTGAATATTCCATTTACTACCATTATTTCATCCATTGCAAGGTATACAAAAAAAAAAAAACTTTTGAAAACAAAAGAACAGATGCTCCAATGGTTACTTGTCAAGACATGCAGGATGATTTCCTTTCATCAAGAATCTGTGTCACTAAATGAACAATAAGCTATGAAATTCATAGGAACAATCTAAAGTCACGCTCCCCTCGGAAAACTTCATTGCTATTGAAAAGACACAGAGATACCAGGTTGAAATTGGTTTGTGAACATAAGGTTAAGGAAAAATCGTATTGGGAAAGAGTATTATGGACAGACGAAACCAAAATTGAGTTGTTTGGACGTAATTCTAGAAGTCATGTATGGAGGAAAGGTGGAGATGTTTTTAAACAAAAGAACATGGTTCCAACAGTGAAATTTGGTGGTGACAGGATCATGGTTTGGGGATGTTTTTCTACTAAAGGTACTGGCAACATATTAGTAATAGATGGGAGAATGGATGCCGCAGCAGATCAGAACATTTTGGAAGCAAATTTAATGATTTCGATTGAAAATCTTGAACTTCCACTTGATTGAATCTTCCAACAAGATAATGATCCTTAGCACACAGCAAAATTTAGGAAGTTTTCTGAAAATAACGTAAATATCCTGAAATGGCCAAGTCAGTCCCCATATGTCACACCAACTGAGAATTTGTGGCGTTATTTGAAAATTCAAATTCAATCGAGTGCTCCAAACAAGACCATATGCGAAGAAGAATGGATGAAAATATCAATAAAAATTTGCAAATCATTATTTGAGAACTGCAAGAAGAGGTTGGCGGCTGTAGAAGTTAATAATAGCTATTCTATTCGCTGTTCTCTTGAATGGACTTTGAAGATGGAAGCCAGAGTATGAATGTTGGTATGATTACTGAACGCCTGAATGATCTTTTTCCTCTCAACATTGCTCAGTTGGGAAGACATAGTGGGTTTTACAAAAAAGAACAAAAAAAAAAAACAACAAAAACAATTTTAACCTGATCTTTTTCTACTGAATAACGGAAAGGATTTTTTCAGTGATTCTTACGAAAAATGGTGTCAAGATGGCTAAATCTTATCTGAAACTGGAAAAAAAAAGAAACTCAGTTTATTGTTACCTTTTTTACAAGTTAAAGATTTTGTCACACGGACAATTATGCTGTAACTCTATTTTGAAAAATTTGCTGTTACACCTGTTATATGTATATGTGTGTGTTTGTGTGTGTGTGAGTTATTATTATTATTATTATTATTATTATTATTATTAATCTCGTAAAAGCATTTCGTAATTAATGTCAATATTACATAGGGGAGAGTGGATACCTAAATGTTTTCTGACGAGAAATATTCATTTTTCTATCGTCTAACGTATCTGGCTTCTATATAAATATAGCCAAAATTTGAAGCATGTTTTTTTGTTTTTTTTTTCTTCATTTATTTATTTTTTTTCACGTATGTATTTGAGTCAGTCACCCTCCGGTAGCAATGCGTTAATGTTTATCGACAAATAAATATCAATTCCGGAGTCAGTCTGTTCGGCGCCATCTAGACAATAAAAAGAATAACAGTATCTCTCTCGATTACGCTCGGGGAATACCTCAATGTTATTCCATCCGGTAAAAAAAATGGTGACCACTGACATCTCAGGAAAAATATGTAAAAAAAAAAACCAAAAAAACAAAAAAAAAACAAATAAAAGAACAATATTATGTTTATATGTTTGTTTTATATAATATTTGTGCATTTGATTTTCGCTATTGCTTTAAAACAAAATCTCTCGAAATTGGGGGCCTTGTTTTAGAGAAAAACATGTAAAACCATATTACCAACAGAACTCACCAAGAAAGGAATTGCCCAAAGATAGTGGAAGAAAGGAATTGCCCAAAGACTTTATAAGATAATGCTAATGTTCTTTTAGAGGTAATAAAATTTCTATCCATGTTTAAATTCAACCCCACTTTTTCTCTTAGTTTATATAATTATGCAGGCATATTATATATATATATATATATATATATATATATATATATATATATATATATATATATTCATACATGTTTCATTAAATAATATAGACAAGTGTTGTCTATTTATTTGATGTAAATTCTTTTCATAACGTCTGATAAGCTTAATAACATTATCATTAAACGAAGAAAGAAAATCAAAATATTGATCCATATTTTTTAATCCAATCTAAGCTTTCGGCTTACATAAGCCATTATCAAAGATGTCAATTACTGTACAACATATTAAGCAATATACGGACAAGACAGTGATGATAGTCTGTGATTGTTTACATGGATGTTTTCCTAGCAACGATAAACACGTGCATATAAGACGCTAGAAGCTAAAATCGCACAGCAGCCCATAACGTCACACATGTCCACGCGACAGTGAATTCGAGAAGTATTAAGTATGGTAAGCCGTTAGTATAAACCAATTGCTTCTGTTACCAATTATAGGCATTTAAGGATAATTGTAGAGATTCTATAGTTGATTTTGTTTAGGTTGGGTTTCAACTGTTTGATGTATAATGCTTCAAGGATTTTTAGTTTTTGTCTATTGTTTTCATGTTCAAGTATAATTGTGTTTTCGGCAAGGATATTACGGAATTGTGTGTGCGGCCTGGCATGTTGTTTTAAATGCCTAAAAATGTTAGAGTTTTTATTCAAATGTAGTGTCAAGCGTCGTGAATGCGAGCTTGTGGTGTGACCAACATAAATATTATTTAATTCGTTGGAGATACAATCTCCCAAGGGCCACTTGAATTTATAAACTATATATATATATATATATATATATATATATATATATATATATATATATATGAATAATATATATATCTATATGAATAATATATATATATATATATATATATATATATATATATATATATATAGGTCAAGGTTCTGTCATTCCTCCTACTCCAATATAAAACATACTTAAGAGAGATATAAAATTAACCCCTCCCTATACTTTATATTGTCTCTCCACTACCACTACCACTCTCAACCCCCTCTATTAAATTACAAAAATTACACTACCCACCAATTTCTAATCCCATTTTTCCTCTCAATTCGTTGTTGGAAGTTTTACCTGATGATCCTGAATCCTTAAAAAAGGATTTAGGTGAAAAAAATTATCGTAATGGTACCTTAAAGTGGTTTGTTTTTCATTACATATTAGCTCTGTCCTCACATTGAGCTCTCAGGATTTCATCCTCTTTGGATTTACCAATTCGGTTTACCAAGTTCCTTATTACTTAAATATATATATATATATATATATATATATATATATATATATATATATATATATATATATATGTATGTGTGTGTGTGTGTGTATGTGTGTGTGTGTGTGTTTGTATTTAGGTAGCAAATTCTTTTTTAGGCTTGTCTAATTGAATAAATTACAGACATTGCTAATTTTTGACAAAATCCGTTCAGACTCACAAATATTGTTATTCTGTACTTACGCGGGGGGAATGAATGATTCATAGGCTGACTATGAAGGAGTGATGCTAGAACTGTTAAACTTTGGACGCGTTAATTTTTACTCTTCTTATTAATGAATGCATTCTTTCTTTCCAGGTATGAGGGTGGAGTGAAAATTTCATAGGCATTCTATGATGGAGTGTGCTAGAGCTGTGAAACCTTGCATGCATTAATTTAAACCCTTTTAATTAGGTACCTCCACGAAATCGCTAAAAAAATCGCTACTTATAAGTATCAGTATCATCTTATGAAATTTACCTATTGCTAAACTTTAATTTATATGATCTTATTTTTATATTAATCTCAGTTATGACATTTTTCCATAAATGAAATATCAAAATTAATAATAAAATGAATGGAATTACAAATAACACAGTAAAATGTAATAAATGTACATAAAATTATAGTATTTTATGTACACTTCTGATAAAATTTCATAAGAAAGGTACCTATAAATTAATTAGATACCTTTTTCTTATGAAATTTAATCTCACTCTTAACAGTCTTATTTTTTAATTTCTTTATATTTTCCATAAAGCATCGTAAACGTAAAAATGAAAGCTAAGTACAAAAAAATAAAAAATAAAAAAAAATGAAAGATTAGAGCGCTGAAAGTTTTCCTTAAAAGTAACGAGGTAAATAATTTGTTCACTTAAATAGAAATAATTTCACTTCCTTCCATCCGTAGAAAGAATTATCCTCCCGTAAGTTATCTAAACGTCATGAATGTGTCTTTCGTCACCTGTCAAGCGACGCGAAAGGTTATGACCTGCTTTGTTTTATTTTCAAATTACATTTTTTCGGCGCAGAAGCTAAGTTAAACTTGGTTCAAAATATTTTAAATAAACATTATAATTTCTGATTTTATTAAAATCAGTTTTGAAAAAAATGATAATTGATTTTTAAAAGAATATCAAAATCAGATTTTCATCTTTTTTATCAAATCGAAAAAAATGATTGAACATGATTGATTATCAATATTTTTAACGAAAATTTCAGACGTGCTAGGAACGATTAAAAAATGTAAAAAAATACTCCAAAAATACTTTGATCTTTCCTCTTTAATAATAATATGAACATTAGACGATAAAATTTTGTTTTCGTCAAGTTCGGCGTCTTTTTCATCATGCTATGCTCTTTTGTTTACATTTCGTGGAGGTACCTACTTTTAATGAATACCTGCATTGTTTTTTCCAAGTAAACTAACACGAAAATTTGTTTAAGGTGCTTATACAAACGATATTTATAGTGTTTATAGTGATTTTCCAAGCGTAGCCCAAGTGTAGCACAAGGCCGAATGTAGGGGGCGCCACGTGAGGATGGAACTCACTACTCAGTAGTAATTGTTCTAGCGAGACAAGATTGCTAACCATTACATCGCCTCGAGGTCTCCTATGATTTTCTAAGCGTAGCTTAGATGTGGCACGAGGCCGAAAGTAAGGGGCACCTAGTGTGGATCCAACTCACTTTTCGGTCATCATTGATCTCTAGCAAGACAAGCGTGCTAACCATTACACCACGCCGAGGTGCCCAAAGTTATTTGCAAAGCGTAGCTTAGATGTGGCACAAGGCCGAATGTATGGAGCACCGAGAGAGGATCGAACTCACTACTTAGTAGTAATTGTTCTAGCGAGACAAGCTTGTTAACCATTACACCGCCTCAAGGTGTCCAATTTTAGTGCTTATATGTAAGTAGCTACGAAGCAATGGCGTGATATCAATACTTCTAAATATGAATTTTAGCTATTTTTGGACAGTTGATTTCATATGATTTTAACCCTTATCGGGTTATTAAACCCCCACCCGTTAGTAACGGATTTTATGGACACATGGCCGAGTGGTTGGAACGCTTGCTTTCTGGCCATGAGTACCTGTTTCGAATCTCAACAAGGTCGATTTTTTCAGGAGGGTGTCTTCTTGATATTATCGGTGTGGAGGAGGTGATTCTAGCGTGCGGCACATTTGGGAAGTGCCTGAAAAACATACAACGTTTTGATTCAAACCTTGTGAGGTAAATTGGGTAGACAGAACCCTTGGGGGCCATCGATAGCTGTAATAGAACAAACTCACAAGTCATCGTAGCCGAGGTCATGAGCGTGTTGGCCTTTTCTAGATAACGCGCACTCTACCGGAAACTGTAACTAAGTTCCACTCAGCATAGTTACAGTATAAACCACAGTTGGGCTACGTACCTGAGCAGGCGTCTGAAACGGTGATTAGCTAATCACCCTAATAGACTGACATCCTTGGACACGAGTGACTCCGCCATTTATTAAAGGATTTGATTACTTTTCAATAGCATTTAGCAAATGGCAAGTCAAATTTTCTTTTTAAGTCAACTCGATATCTAAATACGTTTGTCAAATAACTGCAAGGGATATTAGTCATAGTATTGTGTTAATTAAAAGCAGTTTTATTTGGTGAATGAAAATAAAATTAAACTTTATTTTCATTAGCTCTAATATCGTAATCCCTGTTGTGGCCGGATCGTTAGAACAACGTTCGCTGACGATAAGACCCGGTTACGAATGGGTGATTGTCCAGGTAGGTGACATTCTGGTGCTAAACAGAAAACGCAAGCCCAGAATGCAACGCCTTTGACAAGCGACTGGAAGCTGCACTACGTCTTGACCAAAGCCTTACGATTGAAATTGGGTAGATGGAAGCAGGTAATTGTCTTACTAACACGAAATCTCTAGTCATCGTGACCGAGTGTTTGAGCGTGATGGCTTTGTCCAAAAAGTTGATCCCGCTCATTATGAGCTTTCTCCCCACCACCAAAAAAAAAAAAATGTAAGTAAGGTCTGCTCAGTATAGTTGAAACATAAACAACAGATCAGACATTTGTAATAGGATCTGTCTAGCCTCCATAGCAGACCTCAATGTTTCGATTGTCGTGTCTTTCGAATTGAACCTTTTATTTGATATACTGGGGGTAGAGTGTTCTCGTTCTGTTCTCGTTCTGCTGTCCATGTCTCGGGATACCCCGTCTAGTTCTCATTTGATACTGATCAGTTATTTGGACTGAATCTATCTCTTTACAACCCGGTCCAGAGATTAAACTCCTAATTACTATGTTACTACGAATCAACCCTTTCAACGACTAGACTATCGTCCCGGATGGGAAGTCACCTGAAATGTTTTGAAAATAGCAACAAAGATGAGGTCATTAGTCTGTTAATAATGATGACCGAATAATTCATTGATTGGATAGTTATCCACGGCTTATCAATCAATTGCAGGTTATTTAAAGCCAGAAAATATTTTTAGAGTGTAAGAATTTTGGGGCTGTGAGTAATAACGATTAAGTGCAGTGCTTCTAAAACTATAGGTCGCGACACGAAGCGAAATGCTACGGGGGGGAATTAAATTCAAACCCTTCAATTTCAGTTCATGCTACCATTAACGACATCATCAAGAGAGGTTTGGATGCAGCTGAGTTCCCTTCCCAAATCGAACCTGTAGGCCTCGACCGCGGTGATGGAAAGCGGCCGGATGGCATTACTATTTTCCCTTTTAAAATGGGGAAGTCGTTGAGTTGGGGTGCGACCTGTGCGGAGACATTTTCTGTCGGTAATTTGATCAGTTCCGCGGTTGAGCCAGGATCCGTCGCCCGGGATTCAGAGATGAAAAAAATAGTTAAATATTCTTCTCTTGCTGATAGATATTTTTTTTTGACTCCTGTGGCAGTGGAGACTACAGGGGTTATTGGCTCTCGTTTGATGGCGTTCCTTCGGAGGATTGGCGCGATTGCGTCTCGATTAAAGGACGAGCCTCGTGAAACGGAGTGGCTCTTTCAACGTGTCTCACTGTCGGTGGTTCGAGGTAATGCTTTCTCCATCATTGGGGCTGGCAGAAGATAGAAAAAAATTGTTTATAGTTACGTTGTTCTGGAATTGTCATCAATGGTCAACTGTAATTGTTCTGTTTCAAGTTCATATATTATTTTTAAAAATGGCTCAATATTTATCGTGATGCGCGCCTTTCCCAAGCGATGTTGTAATAAAATGCTAGTGCGACGCCATAACTTTGGTGATGATTCAAGTCGGGATTCCCAAACGCCCCAATTTGTTTTTTGGATAGCAAGTTTTTTTAATTTCGACTGGGTCAGCTTTTTTTTTTTTTTTTAGAAAATTTGCCTTTAATTTTCATTCAAAACATGAACTAACATGAATTAAGTAACATGAACAAATATTTTAAATAAGAAGTTTTTAAACTAACAGATCGCGACATCTATCAAAAAAATTCAATTTAAATTTTTATTATTGCATTATTCCAAAATTTTAACACATCAGCAGATAGCTATTAATGTCATCAACTGAGCACAAATATTTATTAATTAAAACGATTAATAATTAATTTATAATTTTAAATTTATTAATTAATAAAATCAGAAGAGTCAGAATTGATTTTGTATCCAAATTTTTGTAAGAATCTTTGTGTTGTTCATAAGTTTGCTTTAAAAATCTTTTTCATCATTTTCATCAAAATTAAAAGAGCTACGACTTTTAAAAAACATAACGTCCTTCGCGACAGTCCTTGCTTTTGATAATCTTCTTCTATCTCTAACAAAAGAGCGGATTTCAAATATTGCATGCATAATGTGATATTCCTTTTCATGCCTTTTCCATTGAATACTAACGGATATTAAAAGTTAAATACGTCAAAAACGCATATATAGCTATTTGTGCTATGTTACAATAATAAACAATAATAAGTCTTAATAATTTTTTAAAAATATTATTAAAGCTGAAAGCATATTTAATCACATCTCCCTTAGTAGCTGTTGCGATCTGTAAATTAAAATTTCTGACAACGTGTATTTGAGCATAACTTGCCTTTAATTTTCATTCAAAATGTCTCGTATTATACACAAGGAAATACTGCATTGGCATTAAACGATTCACTGTAGATGACAGGAATTTCTGCCATTGCAGTTTCAGGAATCAACTATGAATGATGGAAAATCTCTGCCACCGTTAATGACCTTGGATTTTATTTATTTGCACCGGCGCTTCTTAAACTGTGGGTTGCAGCCATAAATCGGGTCGCGAAAATTAAATTCAAACCCTTGCATTTTAGTTTCTGTTTTATTTCACAAACCCGCAACCGCTGTGATAATAAAACGCACATGTGACGCCATTGGGATTCTTGAAGTTGGTTCTCACCTGAAGCCGCGAAAAGTCTGCTCGTGAACAATGCGGTCATGAATAAAAAAAAAAGTTTAAGAAGCGCTCATTTAGTGATACAAATATCACTAAATAACCTACAGCTGGCGGCAGAAGTGGAGCCATACCTTTCCCAAGGGTATTCATGCGTAAGTACATATAACCAGGCCTGGTTGAGTCATGCATAGCGGCTCGGGTTTGAGAATATGTGCAAATACCCTTGGGTAAGGTATGAATCCTCTTTTTCTCAACACTATGGGTAAATAGCAGGATAGATTGGGTTCCATAGCAGAAAGAAATGGTGACCTACTGTGGGAAAAAATCTGCCTGGTCAGTCATGTATCGAAAGATACATGATCGCCTAAGCGTGTATCACGGATGGCACATAACTGACTGATATTCACTTACGCGCTAATACCCTTGGGAAAAGTATGAATCTTCTTCCCCCACACCTAGTTATGGGTAAATACCAGGACAGACCGGGTTCTATAGCCTTGTATGGCAACTGGTCTATCGCATAAAGAAACGGCAATCAACTGCGGGAAAAACAATCTGCCTTGTCAGTCATGTATCGAAAGATAGATGATCGCGTAAGCGTGTATCACGCATACCACATTATTGAATTGAACATATAACGAGCTCAACGTGTTTCTCTTTCTGTCTGCCTATATTTCATATATCTCTCTCACTCTCTCTCTCTCTCTCTCTGTGTTTGCCTCTGTTTTTTCTTACCTCCCACCCCCGTTTTACTCCATTTAGGCTTCCACTCTCTGTATTTGTTCTCTCTTATTGTTCCTTTCTCTTCAAGGCCATATCATGTTTTAACATCGGTTCCCGTTCGATCAGTAAAATTTAAACAACGTCAGAACTGGTCAATACCAAGATGTGCGACCGTTTGGCAATATCACGTTCTGTAAGTTTTGTGACGTACGGCGGCCGTTATTAATTAACTCAAAACTTCAATGTTAAGATCAAACATTATTTAATTAAAACCGCAAATAAATACTTAACAAGTACAAAGAAGTAAAAATCAATTAAAGATTATTAACCATTTCAGTGAATACCTTGTTAGTGGGGCGGCTCGGCTTAACGTGTGGTTAATCCTAAATCAAAACTCAAATTATCGACGCACAATAATTCACACTAATTCAACTGGATATTTCCACTTAGGGGTTACTCAATAATCACTTCAGTCAGTAGCCTGACACCGCTTTTTATCCACTTGGCAGAAAGCATATATTCATAAGTCCAGAGTTTCACGGTCGAACCTCGGTGTCGGTGGTTATTCATTTTCTTTCTAAATGACAGTAATCTTGGGTGTGCGGATGGTGTAATGGATAATGCCTCGAAAATTTTAATCGAAGAGCGGCGTTCTAATTCCAGCATATTCGTTATATTCACTTACGCGCAAATAACCCTGGGAAAGGCATGAATCCACTCCCCGTCCGCAATCTAAATGTTATTTAGTAAGATTTGCAAAAATTCTTATTCGTTCTCTCTCTCTCTCTCTCTCTCTCTTTGTTTCTGTTTCTCTTTGTCTCCCACATACTGTTTATATCACTTTCCCTCTTATTTTCTCTCTCTTTCTGTCTATATCTTTATCTTTCTTCTTTTCTTTTTACTCATCTCTCTTTCTCTTTACCTACCCCCCTTTTCACGTTATTTTCTTTTCCTCTCTTGCTCTTTGTCTCTCTTTATTTCTTATTTTTCCGGCTTTTTCTTTTCTTTTTTTTTTCCTTTTTTCACTCTATTTACATCGCCATATCTCCCCCACTGTGCAATTTTCAATTTTTTTTTTTTTTTGTTGCCTTGTCCAAATAATCAAGAAATATTTTGTCCCTTTTCTAAGTCGGTCGCAATAACAGGAAATCAAATCAATTCGGAAGTAGAATAATGGACGAGCCGAAGATCGAAAACAGGCAAGAAGAACGACGGTGATTGATTGACCCGATCGATAGATATGTAGATGTCAACCATAAATAAATAATTCTCTGTTTATCTCTTTGACACCCCACCCCCTAGTTTCGACATTTTCATATGATTCTGACATCATGATTTTTTTTGCTTTCCGAATTCGTATGAAAAAAAATTGCTTAAGTCTTATCGTATCGCAGTCATTATCAATCTAGTCCCGATGACTATTGATAGTATATTGCATTTAACGCTTATTGAGCCCTGACTATTTATGGCCTTATGTCAGACTAAGCGTATCAAAACGTCTAATTATTTTTTAGATAATCGAATCTGATGAAATATTTTGTTAAATGCTAAGCTAAAAGATTCTTTTTTATCTGCCCCACAAATCTTCATTTTTAGGTTTATATTCTGAATTAGTCAAACGTCCTTCTTAAATAGATCTATCTTCCAGATTTACATGTCTAAATTTATCTTAACTCAAGTATTTCTCAAATTAATATCGTTTGAAGTTAATCAAAACTTCCACAGATTTAATCATTTATTTTTAGATGATCATTTCTGGATAGTTGCTTCTGTATGTATTTTTTTTCTTGGAGGGTCATTGGAATCTTGTTGAAAATAAAGTTATGCGCGACAAACAGGTTCAAGGTGGCAATGATTTTTTTTTAAATGAATCGTGACAAGTGCGTTTGGGAGCTGTACAATTCAAAATTAAAAAAAATTATTTTTTTCTATTTTTTTTTGTCTCCTTTTATCTGCGTAAGTTTCTAACAACTTCGAACAACATTAAGGAAATCCTCTTTTAAATATAAGTTCCAAATATTAAAACATCTTAAATTTAAGAAAATTGTTCTAGGGAATATATTTAAAACACATTCAGTTCTATTCATATGCGAAATTGAACATTACCCACTTGGGGTGGCATATGCCGGGTACCAAATTCCCCGTTACCCTCTTTGGGTACCATATGACCGGTACCAAATTCACCGTTGCCCTCTTTGGGTACCATATGCCCGGTGCCAAATTCACCGTTGCCCTCTTTGGGTGCCATATGCCCGGTACCAAATTCACCGTTGCCCTCTTTGGGTGCCATATGCCCGGTACCAAATTAACCAGTAGCCTCTTTGGGTACCATATGCTTGGTACCAAATTCACATTTAACCTCTTTGGGTAATATATGCTCGGTACCAAATTCACTGTTAACCCTCTTTGGGTAATATATGCCCGATACCATATTCACCGTTACCCTCTTTGCGTACCATATGCCGGGTACCAAATATCAGTTTTCAACATAACTTTCCATGAATAAAGACAAATGGATAAATTATCTTGACCGCCGCGTTTCGTCCTCTGGGAGACCTTATCAAGGCCAATACAAGGATCTTATTTTATAACAAGTATTTATACCGGATGTCCGTAAAGGCAAAAATGCATACTTTCAAGAAATTAAATTTTCAATTGTATTCTATTCAGTATAATTTCAATCATTTTGTGGTGCAAAGGTTGATGCACTTTGCAAGATTCCCATGAACTTGATGAAATGACTCCACATTGACGTCAATCTTAACACATTCACTCTTTATGAGTTAAATCAAGTGTGTTGCATCTGTTATTTTCATTGAGTACACCTTCTTTAGCATACCCCAGGAAAAGAAGCCAATTCTTTCTTCTTTCCACAAAACCATGTTTAATCCGTGGAGATAAAGAAATATAGTCAATGAGATTTTCTCTGTGTCCAGACGTTAGGGACAACCTCTATACAAGAACAAACATGCTACTGTTTTTTTAAAAAAAATTAAGTTTAAGAACGCTCATAAATATTCATTAGGTTGATTTGAAAAGTCAGGGAAACTATGGAGGACACGAAGTGACACAACTCAGTGTCTAATAAACGAACGTTAGTAAATGATATTCTTTCCATGTATTCCTATGTGTTTAGCAGAGCTGAATCACATTTTGGCACTAATAATCTACCAGAAAAATGTGCAGGTGCGCAGGACGGGAATACAAAATTTAAACTCACTTCACGAATATTGGCTCTTCACTGATGACGAAGGTTTCTAGACTTAAACCGCCATTTGTTTTTAAATTGCGCATGTGAATGGTTTGTTGTAATCTCCCTATTAAGTATAAATACAAATAAACCACTCAATAATTGGGCTGAAAATGATTCAGAGGCATAGAAAACATGAATACCCACGTGGCTCTCTTGTGCGAGCCTGTTGGGCAAGGCAGCCTATTCAGCTTTTATCGAAAGTACCCTAACAAGAAAATACTTTAAATGATGAGTATGAGGTGTTTGGGTGGGATTTTGTCGGCCAGCCATATCGTTATTTACGGCAGGTGCAAAGTTTCCATTCTTACGCGAGTAAGACTGTTTGTTAAAATGACAGATGTATTTTTTTTTTTTTACTGGTTCCCAAAAAATACATACGATCCTCTCAAGAGGAATTTCGAAAATCCGTGGCAATTCCATCTGGATTCTCTATCATGAAGATTCACCCCAAAATTTGCATATATTTATTGCGATTTTCTACATCGATTGAAGAAAGGCATGAAACCATATATCCCTTCATTCTTTTATGCGAGTTTATCAGTAAGAAAACAAGAATTGGCTTATCGAGTGCAGACCTTGAGCAGAAAAATCTTAAAAAAGGCATGAACTCAGATATCCCTTCATTATTTAAGGTGAGGCAGCAAAGTGTTCACCAGCAAGATGACAAAAATGCCTTATATTTGTTTGCATTTTATAAGATGAAGTCTAGGGTCATTTGACGCGAAATATTGTTATTAATTTATTTGCAATGAATCCTAAGAGAAACGAATAACATAGATAGATAGAGATAGATAGATAGATAGATAGATAGATATGAACAGGATTAGATAGATAGATAGATAGATAGATAGATAGATAGATAGATAGAAACAGGATTAGATAAATGCGAACAGAATGTGTTTAATATAAAGAGAACGAGATAGATAGATAGATAGATAGATAGATAGAAACAGGATTAGATAAATGCGAACAGAATGTTTTTAATATAAACAGAACGAGATAGATATAGATAGATAGATAGATAGATAGAAAGAAAAAGGGAAAAAAGGGTGAAGCGAAGTAGATAGATAGATATGAACAGTGATAGATAGATAGATAGATAGATAGATAGATAGATAGATAGATATGAACAGGATTAGATAGATAGATAGATAGATAGATAGATAGATAGATAGATAGGTACGACAGAATAAGAATCAAAATAAGATAGATACGAACAGGATTAGATAGATAAATATGAACAGAATGAGATAGAGAGATAGATACGAACAGAATTACATAGATAGATAGATAGATAGATAGATAGATAGATAGATAGATAGATAGATAGATAAATGTAAACAGAATGTGTTTAATATAAACAGAATGAGATAGATAGATAGATAGATAGATAGATAGATAGATAGATAGATAGAGAGAGAGAAACAGGATTAGATAAATGCGAACAGAATGTTTAATATAAACAAAAGGTGATAGATAGATAGATAGATAGATAGATAGATAGATAGATAGATAGATAGAAAAAGGAAAAAAGGGTGAAGCGAAGTAGATAGATAGATATGAACAGTGATAGATAGATAGATAGATAGATAGATAGATAGATAGATAGATAGATAGAAGATAGATAGATAGATACGACAGAATTAGAATCAAAATAAGATAGATACGAACAGGATTAGATAGATAAATATGAACAGATTGAGATAGAGAGATAGATACGAACAGAATTAGATAGATAGTTAGATAGATAGATAGATAGATAGATAGATAGATAGATAGATAGATAGATAGATAGATACAACAGGATTAGATAGATAAATGTAAACAGAATGTTTTTAATATAAACAGAATGATATAGATAGATAGATAGATAGATAGATAGAAACAGGATTAGATAAATGCGAATAGAATGTGTTTAATATAAACAGAACGAGATAGATAGATAGATAGATAGATAGATAGAAAGAAAAAAGGAAAAAAAGGGTGAAACGAAGTAGATAGATAGATATGAACAGTGATAGATAGATAGATAGATAGATAGATAGATAGATATGAACAGGATTAGATAGATAGATAGATAGATAGATAGATAGATAGATAGAAAGATAGATAGATAGATAGATACGACAGAATTAGAATCAAAATAAGATAGATACGAACAGGATTAGATAGATAAATAGGAACAGAATGAGATAGAGAGATAGATACGAACAGAATTAGATAGATAGATAGATAGATAGATAGATAGATAGATAGATAGGCTAACATACGCTGAGACATTGAGCTTTTGGGAGCACTTTGGCGTGGCGTAATGGTTAACAAGCTTGTCTCGATAGATCAATTAGAAATGTATACTGAGTTTGTTCCTCACTGTGTGTCCTATCCTTTCAGTCTTTTCTCACATCTAAATGACGCTTAGAAAATTAGCATATGACATTGTCCGCACTTTTGCGATTGTTCTGCATTTAATTTAATTGATTCGCACAAAAAGACCCGATTAACAACATAAAGACATTGAAAAGGTAAGGATCTGAATAGTATAAAGAGATTTTAAACAGACAGCGAATTAAAAAGTTGGGACAAGTAAAAGATGGTTGTAATTAGAGAAGTTTACGCAGATAAAAGGAGAGGTATTTGAAATTAAAGAAAAAGGAGAGTAAGTAATTAATTGGAAATAGGGAGAAAGATTAAATCAACGAAATAGTAAAGTAATATATATTGAACAGAAATTAAAAAGGAATTTTAAAGGAAAGGGAAATGAAGATAGATTTAAAAACAGAATTAAAGAGGGAGTAATTTCAATGTAAGGAAACGGAATTAAACTTTAAATAAGAGGAAAGGGGAAATAATGTTAAATAACTGAAAATGGAGAGTAAATTTAATTAAAAGAAAACCGGAGTATTTTTTAAAGAAAATGATAATGAAAGTAATATTTAATAAAAGAAAAATAAGAGCAACATTATCTAAAGGGAAAAGGAGAGCAATAATCAGAAAAGGAAAAGGAGAGCAATATTCAGAAAAGGAAAAGGAGAGCAATATTCCGAAAAAGGAAAAGGAGAGTAATATTCAGTAAAGGAAAAGGAGAGCCATATTCAGAAAAAAAAAAGGAGAGCAATATTCAGAAAAGGAAAAGAATAATAATATTCAGAAAAAGGAAAAGGAGAGCAATATTCAGAAAAGGAAAAGAAGAACAATACTCCGAAAAAGGAAAAGGAGAGTAATATTCAGTAAAGGAAAAGGAGAGCCATATTCAGAAAAGGAAAAGGAGAGCAATATTCAGAAAAGGAAAAGAATAATAATATTCAGAAAAAGGAAAAGGAGAGCAATATTCAGAAAAGGAGAAGAACAATATTCAGAAAAGGAAAAGAACAACAATATTCAGGAAAAAGGAAAAGGAGAGTGATATTCAGTAAAAGGAAAGGAGAGCAATATTCTGAAAAGGGAAAGTAGAGCAATATTCAGAAAAGAAAAATGAGAGCAATATTCAGTATAGGAAAAGGAGAGCCATATTCAGAAAAGGAAAAGAAGAACAATATTCCGAAAAAGGAAAAGGAGAGTAATATTCAGTAAAGGAAAAGGAGAGCCATATTCAGAAAAAAAAAGGAGAGCAATATTCAGAAAAGGAAAAGAATAATAATATTCAGAAAAAGGAAAAGGAGAGCAATATTCAGAAAAGGAGAAGAACAATATTCAGAAAAGGAAAAGAACAACAATATTCAGGAAAAAGGAAAAGGAGAGTAATATTCAGTAAAAGGAAAGGAGAGCAATATTCTGAAAAGGGAAAGTAGAGCAATATTCCGAAAAGGAAAAGGAGAGCAATATACAGTAAAGAAAAAGGAGAGCCATATTCAGAAAAGAAAAGGAGAGCTATATTCAGAAAAGGAGAAGAAGAACAATATTCATAAAAAGGAAAAGGAGAGCAATATTCAGAAAAGGAAAAGAAGAGCAATATTCAGAAAAGGAAAAGGGGAGCAATATTCAGAAAAGGAGATCAATATTCAGTATAGGAAAAGGAAGCAATATTCAGAAAAGGAGAGTAATATTCAGTAAAGGAAAAGGAGAGCAATATTCAGAAAAAGAAAAGAAGAACAATATCCAGAAAAAGGAAAAGGAGAGTAATATTCAATAAAAGGAAAGCAGAGCAATATTCTGAAAAGGGAAAGTAGAGCAATATTCCGAAAAGGAAAAGGAGAGCAATATACAGTAACGAAAAAGGAGAGCCATATTCAGAAAAGAAAAGGAGAGCAATATTCAGAAAAGGAGAAGAACAATATTCAGAAAAAGGAAAAGGAGAGCAATATTCAGAAAAGGAAAAGGGGGGCAATATTCAGAAAAGGAGATCAATATT
Source organism: Acanthosepion lycidas (assembly GCA_963932145.1). NCBI lineage: Eukaryota > Metazoa > Mollusca > Cephalopoda > Sepiida > Sepiidae > Acanthosepion > Acanthosepion lycidas. The sequence continues at coordinate 61,294,471 of OZ010599.1, read as the reverse complement.
CAGTATAGGAAAAGGAAGCAATATTCAGAAAAGGAGAGTAATATTCAGTAAAGGAAAAGGAGGGCAATATTCAGAAAAAGAAAAGAAGAACAATATCCAGAAAAAAGAAAAGGAGAGCAATATTCAGAAAAGGAGAGTAATATTCAGTAAAGGAAAAGGAGGGCAATATTCAGAAAAAGAAAAGAAGAACAATATCCAGAAAAAAGAAAAGGAGAGCAATATTCAGAAAAGGAAAAGGAGAGCAATATTCAGAAAAGGAAAAGGAGAGCAATATTCAGTAAAGGAAAAATAGAGTAACTTTAGTTAAGTGGAAAAGGAGAGTAATGTTTAATAAAAGAAAAAGAAGAGTAATGTTCCTAAAAGTAAAATGACAGTACTTGTAAGGGAAAGGAGAATGGCTTTAAGAAAACCTGGAAGTGTTTTGCACGTAAAAAATGGATATTAAATAAATTTAAAATGTAAACAAAGGTTAACGGAGAGTAATTTTAGATAAAAGGAAAACAAAATTAATTTAAATAAATGTCCGAAAAAAGAAATTTTAATTATGAGGAAAAAGAGAATCATTAAATAATAAGAAAAGGAGAATAATATTCACGAAAATGAAATGGAGAGTAATTTTAATAAAAAGGTAAAGGAGAGTTATTTTTAATGAAAGGTAAAGGAGAGTAATGTTAAAAAAGTAAAAGAAGAGTATGTTTTAATAAAATGAGAGGGAGAGTAATGTTTAATAAAAAAGGAGAGCAATTTCAACAAAAATAAAAGGAGACTATTTTTTAATAAAAGGAAAAGAAGAGCAATTTTTAATAAAATGAAAAGGAGAGAAAATTTTTAAAAACAGGAAAAATAGAGCTATTTTAACAAAAGTAACAGGAAAGTCATTTTAATAAAAGAAAGGAGAGAGTAATTTAATAAAGGAAAAGGGGAGTAATTTTAATAAAAGGTAAAGGAGAGTTATTTTTAATGAAAGCTAAAGGAGAGTAATGTTAATAAAAGGAAAAGAAGAGTATGTTTTAATAAAATGAGAGGGAGAGTAATGTTTAATAAAAAAAAGAGTGTAATTTCAACAAAAATAAAAGGAGAGTAATTTTTAATAAAAGGAAAAGTAGTGTAATTCTAAATAAAAGGAAAAAGAGAATTATTTCAATAAAAGTAGAGCAATTTAACTGAAAATAAAGAGCGGGGAAAAACGTTTATGAAGATTCATAAATAAGGGCGATCTTAAAATATCGAAGTTAGAAACAATGTAAAATCCAAATAGAATTAAAAACAAGAGGCATGGCAGTGAAAGTCAGAAAGGGAGAGATCCGAGGGAGAGTAAAAATAAATGGACAGATGAATATGACGAGCCACTGAGAGACTTGATGAACACGTCCCAGGCATAATAGATTCATTTCGAAGCGGCAGGTTTTAAACAAGTGAAGCTGAGGCGGGGGCTGTCAAATTCAGGTTTGTCTGCGCATGTGGTTGTTCGAGCAGTATTGAACATTCCACACGCGAAGTGTTTAATGCTATATGCATTCATATCGGACACTATGTCTCGATATATAAACATCCATCAATCAGGTCGGCCAGTAGCGGGTGACATAAAATGGAGGCACATTCGTACACAAATATTTATTATTTTATGAGACTTGCGGATCTATCATCCTGCTTTACCTTACGTGATCTCGAAGATGTTTGTAGTCGTCGGAGTATTTACTTGTTGCATCGATCGTAACACTGTATGAACAGCTCTTCAATTTTGTTAGTTTCTCTTTTTTTTTTTTTTTTTAGATTCTAAAGCAATGGTTCCCAACCGATTTTGAGCCATGCCCCACTTTGATATTTCTAAATGTCTAGTGCCGCCTGTAATATTTAATTCTTACATATTGAAAATTTTACTGCAATTCGCGTGGAGGATGCTTAAAAGGTCATTAACTTAGTCTCTAAACAAGACTCCAAATAAGATGGCATCCATGAAAGAGAAAAATTAAAAAAAAATAATGGCAGTTATATATATATTAGGTTGGTGCAAAAATAATGACGTAATAATGTCGTTTTTTGACGTTAAAAATACGTTAAAAAACGACATTATTACGTCATTATTTTTGTACCAACCTAATATATACATATATATATATATATATATATATATATATATATATATATATAGATATAGATAATTAGACTCGTTTCGAAAAACCCTCGAATTTTTGATTTGCAAATAATCAAATCAATCTGAGTGAAAAAAAGGTTTTAAAAAAAGAAAGAGCTACAAACATGAACTACTGTCGAACAAATCGCACAGATGCCGGTCTGAAGCCCAAAGAAAAAAACCCGATACGAATAAACAACTAACTAATAAAAGAGCTCAATACAATCGTACAGCAGACCTAGATACACCTAGTGAGCCAGACAACGGATCGCCAGGGAAAGTATTTCCCTGACGATCCGTTTAGGTGAAAACTAGGTAGGTTTGTCTGGCTCACTAGGTGTATCTATATATATATATATATATATATATATATATATATATATTTAATGAAAAACGGACCACTTTAAGGTACCATTACAATAATTTATTTCAGTAATTTCAAATTATATACATATATATATTCAAAACATATAATAAAGAACTGAAGGACAGAAATATAAAATATTTTAATGAAAGCTGTAATATACCTTGATCATTTTAATCATGAAATAATGATGCAAATTTGAGCTCATGTTGGTACAGCAAGCCGAAGGTTGCACATCTTACGCATGACCCACCAAAAAATGAGCCCCACATTGGGAATCATTGTTCAAAAGCGACTAAAGTCGATAATCTTTAAAATACATGGTCATCAAATAAATTTCTGGCATGTGTTGCCATTATTTATCTGCGGACCTGGTGAAGGGCGAAAGGCACGATTGCAGAAATTTTGAGTCAATATCGATAAAGGTGAGGATAACACTTCACAAATAAATGATAAATGAGCGAATGTTAACAAATAAATGATATTCGCTCTTCAAATATTTGGCGCCTGGTCACCTGAAATTCTTCTTACATACTGTCCTGTCGCCTTAATCTGAGAAGAGAAAAATTCTAGTTACGCTTTGATATCTGTACACTGATAGAATACATTATTTAGAAGAAAAAAAAACTATCTCTAATACTACTACTAGTACTTGTTCTATTTTCACTTTCTGTCGAAGTGCAGCCGCTCAGTCCAGACCCCGCTTGTTTCGATATCTCAATCTTCGCACCGGCTATGGGATAAGGAGTTATACAGCTTCTAAATTGGTTTAGGGATTGGTGCCAGTATAAAGTCGTCAAACGTCCAGTCTTGGTTCTTCAAGAATTGCGATTCTTACTAACGAAGAAATTCGTCTTCCTTCTTTTAGTCAATAAGCCGTGGTAAACTTCTTGTTGACGACTGGGCTGACTGGAAATAAAGTCAAGCTCCCCCAAAGAAATAATAATGCCACTTTTGGTTAAATACAGACAATTTAATAAAGGTGAATAAGATACTTTACAATCGAATATATTTGTCATCAATTACCACAAAAATATTAGTAGGCATCGACAATCACAATCTGTGTATTCAGCAAGGTTCAATCAGAAATTCATTTGAATATTGGGTCCTTTACTTGTGCGGGTGTGCAATTGCGTGTGTGTCTGACGACCCATTTGTATCTGGCGTCCTAGCCTGTTTCTACTGTATCCTCAAAATCGAGTTGAATTTATAAATAATCTACGGCCACGTATCAAACCTTTCATACATCAAAATAATTCAATTTTTCATTGTTTAAAGTTGGGGATAAAGACAAAATTCTATGTTTTGATTTTACATCACTTCATTCAGAACCATTGCTCCAAAATCCAAAACATATTCGCCTGACATATACGTCAGAAAGGAAATCAAGATCATATGCTCTGATCTATCCAATTCAAGGTCACACCTGACCTCTAGACAAATATTCCTGCCTGTAAATATTAATAAGGACTAGAATAACATACAACGATGCATTCCAAATCGTCGCATTGGAATTTAAAATGCAGAATATCCGCCAATAACAAGTTACCTTGATATACTTTCACACACAGTAACCCCTCCGTCTTAGTGGTATTGTTTTCTTGCTTGAGGTGAAAATTATCGAATTCTATGTAAGTTCACTCAGAATTTGTAGCCCACAATATTCCTATGAAGAGTAGAAATACACGCTGGAGAATTTTAACCTTCTCCAAGACCTAATTATTTCAACACGAAACAAAAGTTTTCAAAATATTTCAATATTTAAAAGAGTTGACCATTCTGTTAAACCCAAAGAAACAAAATATATCAACTCAACCAGGATTACAATTGAAAAGAATTCATGTAAGCTTGACATGAAAACTGTTACAACTATGTCTAAACAATAAGAGAGTTAATACAAAAACTATTATGCTAAAACTTGCAGGTGGAAGTTTCTATATAACCCGTTATGATTGCCACAAATAATGCATAGGGGAAACTTCGAGAAATTTAAATAAAAGATAAAATTAGCCTTTTAAATTGCTCACCATGATGAATCTGGTAATATGTTTGATTTTTAAAATAATAAATTAATTAAAAGAGAAAGTAATTAATAAGAACAATAATGTATAAAAATGATTTAGACTTCTTATTCTTCTTATATTATTATTAATAATATTGGTTATCTTCTGTGTGCCGTGTCCATTAAGAACGTTGGCGATCATGGCTCTCCATATTTTCTTGTCCGTAATAATTTTTCTCTTTTCCCTAAACCATGCTCCACGATCCAGTTAATCAACCACGCTAGGTAGATTATGCGTTGTTTTCGTCTTTCCCTCTTGCCGAAGATCTGTCCACTGAGTATCAAGTTTTCCAAGCATTCTTTTCTCTTTGTGTGCTCTGGAAGTTTCAACTGTTTCATACTTATGATCAGTACAAATGTGCAATTTGTTTCCCATTTTGTTCGAAAACTTTGTCGTCGCTTTCATGTTTGCTCCATTGTATTCTCAGCATCTCTCTTCATCTGTGAGAAGATTGTTCAGCATTCACAGCCATATAGTAAGATGGGGTTACATGACAGTTCAGTACGCTTTTCTTTGCAGAATCCCATTTCTGTTGCTTCATGTCCTTTCTTCATGTTTAAGGAGATTCTCCAGCATTCACTGCAATATAGGAGGATTGATAATACGTAACAGTTCAGGACTCTTTTCTTTGTAGAAGCACATTTCTATTGCTTCAAGTCTCTTCTTTATTTATGAGGAAATTGTCCAGCATTTACTGCCATATAGGAGGACTGATATTACATAACAGTTCAGGACACTTTTCTTTGTAGAAACACATTTCTATTGCTTCAAGTCTCTTCTTCATCTGTGAGGAGATTGTCCAGCATTCACTGCCATATAGGAGGAATGATATTACATGGCAGCTCAGGACGCTTTTCTTTGTAGAAGCAAATTTCTATTGCTTCAAGTCTCTTCTTTATTTGTGAGGAGATTGTCCAGCATTCACTGCCACATAGGAGGACTGATATTACATAACAGTTCAGGACTCTTTTCTTTGTAGAAGCATATTTCTATTGCTTCAAGTCTCTTCTTTCTTTGTGAGGCGATTGTCCAATATTCACTGCTATATAGGAGGACTGATATTACATAACAGTTCAGGACTCTTTTCTTTGTAGAAGCTCATTTCTATTGCTTCAAGTCCCTTCTTTATTTGTGAGGAGATTATCCAGCATTCACTGCCATATAGGAGGACTGATATTACATCACAGTTCAGGACTCTTTTCTTTGTAGAAGCATATTTCTTGTCTTTTTCTTTGTTTTTTGTTGTTGTTTTTTTTACTTTCTTCCTTTTTGTTGTTTTTTCTTCTCTTTCTTTTTCCTTTTTTTCTTCAATTACCTTTCTTTCATTTCTTTCCATCTTTCGTTCTTTCTTACATTTTCTTTATTTCCTTCTTATTCATTCTTTCTTCTTTCTTTCTTGACTTTCTTCTTTATTTTTCTTTCTTTTCTTTCTTTCTTTTATTCTCTTTTCTTTCCTCTTTTTCTTTTCTTTCTTTTTTTTTCTTTCTTTACTTCCTTTTTTCTTTTCGATTTATTCTTTTTTCCTTTCTCCAGACTGACATAGTTGATTAATGTTCAAACGGTGAAAGCCAGAGTTCATTCCTTCTTTATTAAAACCCGAATGCGTTCTTTTCACTTGACTCAATTGTCCTGTATAACTTTTCCAGACAGGATTTTTTTCAAGCGCCTTTCAGTTAATTTTCTACTTTTTACGCGATTGTCAAAAAATGCTCGACTTTGGTGTTCGCAAAATTGGAATTTTGTTCACGAAAAATGAAAAGATATTGACGTTTAACAAAATGGAGCCAACGGGAATTTTCAACGCTTATTTTAAATTTATTTCCCGAAAACTCTCTCCTCTCTCTCTCTCTCTCTCTCACTCACACACACACACACACACACACACACACATATATATATATATATATATATATATATATATATATGTATTCATTTCACTTTGAGATTTTCATTAATATCACAGCAAATTCCCTCACTTTCTCTTTTCCCCTTGCTGTTGATCTGTCTGGAGTAATGACGTCAGCTGACGTTGACATCAACCGGAACAAACATAATTAACTCTACTTCCGGCGATTCTGCGCACTGCAGACTCCTTTTTAGTGTTTCGGCTAAGAATAAGCCCAGTGACAAAGCAACGGGTAGTCGACTTCAAGAAAGATATTGTGAATGGGAAAAAAAAGGTATTTCATCGAACAAGGCTTCGATGACATTTCATCATTCAGGAAATCACCTACCGTCTATCCCGGACAAATAACTACACATACTTTTCGTTATTATAAATGATGTTATGTCAGCACTATTCTTTCTTTCTTTCTTTCTTTCTTTCTTTCTTTCTTTCTGTTTTATTATTGCTTTTTTACTTTCTTTCTCTGTACTTTTTTCTTTACTTTTTCTTTCGTTTCTCTTTTCTTTTCTTTCTTTCATTTTCTTTTTTTACCATTCTTTCTTTTTTCTTTGTTTCTTTATTTTCCTTTTTCTTTGTTTTTCTTTCATTTTTGTTTTCTTTTTCCTGTCTTTCTTCCATTATTTGTTTATTTTCCTTTGTATTCTTTCTTTATTTTTCTTTCTTTCTTTCTTTCTTTCTTTCTTTCTTATTCGTTCTTTCTTTTCTTTACTTTCTTATTTTTTTCTTTCTTGTTTCGTTCTTTTTCTTTCATTTCTTTCTTTCGTCCTTTCTTTCTCTTTTCTTTCCTTTTTTCATTTAATTCCTTCACTTTCTTTATTTCTTTTTAATTCTTTATTCTTTCTTTTTTTCTTTTTCTTTTCTCTACTTTCTTTCATTTTTTTCTTTCTTTTTCTTCCTTTTTTCTTTCTTTTCTTTCTTTTTCCTCTCTTTCTTTCTGTTTTTTTTCTTTCTTTTTCCTTTTTCGTTTTCTTTTTTATCCATTCGTTCTTTATTTTTTCCAAGTTTCCTTTCTTTCTTTCTTTCTTTCTTTCTTATTCGTTCTTTCTTTCTTTCTTTCTTTCTTTCTTTCTTTCTTTGTCTCTTCATATCTTTCCGTCTCTATAATGATTTTTGTTATCTATCTATTTCAGCCATTTCCAGCTTTCCATGGTAAATTTGCATTACATTTCTCCTTTATTAACATAGCCACAATATCAACAAAAAAAACCCTAAAAAAAACAAAATAATACAGAAATTTTCGAAAGCCGAAAGCATTCCAATGAGTGTACATTTAAGCACATCGGATGTCAATAATTTCAAATTTAAATTTAACATTTAGCGTCCCTACATCTTCAGTGTTTCGTCTTCATAAATAATTACAACTGACATTTTTGTTTACATTTAGACTCGACCGTTCAATCACGTCTAAGCTGTTAAAGTAAGAAATTTTTCATATTTTCCCGGTTTTTTTCTTCGTCTGAAGAAGACTTGAATAAGTATGAAAAGTAATGATTGAACGTTCTTAAAACTTCCAGTAATATTCGTTCTTTAATTAGAGACAATAATTTAAAAAAAAGATTTTAATAAGTTCACTGGGCATTTTGCGCGCGTAAAACATCCTTCGAACATGCGCAGATGACTACACAAACAGTAAGATAAAGCAATGGCGTCTAGAATTAATAACATATGTTATTGACAATTTCAAGTCTCTGTGATTGTCCGGTACGAAGCAAAAAAAAAAAAAAAAACGGTAATAATGATTTCCTACATTACAATCTCATTCGTTTTAATTTCCTGATAATGGCGTTAAACGTCCTGCTCGTATATTTCCCCAGTCTTAGCACTTGACTGGACAAAGATCGTAGCAGAACAGTATTCACTTTTCGTTAAGAGAATTCGTTGGGCTTCTTATTCTTTCAGTCCTATCGGTCTGCTGAGAAAAATGTGTTCATAATTAATCTTTCTTTAAGTTTTAAGATAAAGACAGCATTAAACTGATGAAGTAAATCATCAGTTTATGTCTTTTCTGATCATTCTTTCACGCTCACTCTTCACTGTCTACTTTTCTCGTTCTCAATTTATCTCTCTCTCCCTCTCTCTATCTCACACACAGAGGCACACACACACACACACATATATATATATATATATATATATATATATATATATATATATGACTTCCTATATATCTTTGTCTTTTTTCTAAGTTCCATCTCTCTCTATCTCAGTCTGTTCGTATCTGTCTATCTATCTATCTATCTATCTATCTATCTATCTATATATATATATATATATATATATATATATATATATATATATGCCTGTCTGTGTCTATCTGTCTATATATGCGTGTTTCTTTCTATCTATCTATCTTTTTCCTCACCGTCATCTATCTATCAATCTATCTATCTATCTATCTTTTTTCCTCACTGTCATCTATCTATATATCTATCTATCTATCTATCTGTCTATTGTGATTGGTTTCCTTCATTTCCATTTTCTATGTCTGCAGTGTTATCTAAATTGTTAAAATCAAGCAATCAGTAAAGATATGTTATGTTCTGCATTTGTTCTCATTTTGCTGACGATCTAGAATGTAAAAAAACAATATGAAAATAAAAATAAAATAATTATTTATCCAATCAGGAGACAAACAAAAGATAAGAAATGTTTGAACATTTTTCTTTTTTTTTTTTTTTTTCACGGAGAAGAACGCGAGAAGAATTGATCCAAATAAACATCTTAAGCAGACTTTCATTTCATCATGACGCATAGCAAGATAAAATGTCTACTTCTCGTCAAAGTCTCGTTTTATCTCGCTGTTTTTTCCACCTTACTCAATGACGGGTTGAATAAACAGATTAAGTACCAATTTTTTTTTGGGATATATATATTGTCAGAAATGTTCTGCTGTCATGGGAAAATGTGAAGAGCCAAGTATTTTGATCTTTCCTGTCGTTTGATTACAAATAGATTAAATGTTTTCGCTTGTAGTTAACTATACATACATACATACATACATACATACATACATATATATATATATATATATATATATATATATATATATTATTCAGTGTTACATTAGATCAGGCACATACCCACTACAAAACAGTGCATCTTGCTTCAACGTTAAAGAAAAACCTTTTATCACGTTTCATCAGGTGGAAAATCACGACTGTGATTCCCCACCTGATGAAACGTTAAAAAAGACTTTTTTGACGTTTGAAATAAGATGTACACTTTTGTAGTGGGTCTGTACATGTTCTAATGTAACACCGCATAATAAATAAATATTTACGGCCCTACCTTTGTATTGAGTTTTAAATTTATGTTTTGAACGCTGAAATCTTACTCTTCATTTGTGTGTATATATATATATATATATATATATATATATATATATATATATATATATATATAAAACCAATTCACCCCAAACAGCACGATAATGCCACTAAAACGCAAGAGACGACTCTGAGTGAAAGAGAAGACTTTAGAAGGAACCGGCAACCCAATCCTTAAACATGAAGCAAGAGAAAACCTCTACTCCTGTTCTCTTGTTTCAAAGACAGAGGAGGTGTGAGAACCGGGTGATTGGTGAAACTATCTATTTATATAGATGAGAAAAATAAAAGAAAAATAAATAAATCATTCTGAAATAAAAGTCAATTGGAAACTATAATTCCCCAAATATGCGTCTCCAAGTGATATATATATATATATATATATATATATATATATATATATATATATATATATATATATATATATTAAGATGTGTCTCATTATATAATCTAGACAAGTTTTGTGTACTTATTTTTAATAAGATCCTCTCGTAATTACGAACAAGTTTCTTTTAGGAATAAAATCAATATGCATCATCACGGTAATTTTCTTTATTCCTTTAATAAGGTTACCAAGAAACTTGTTCATCAATACGAGAGGATCCTATTAAAAATAAGTCGACAAAACTTCTCTAAATTACTTAAGGACAGATGTTTTAATGAAAACATGCTGCCAAAATACACGCAATTTAATACATACATTGTCCCAGAAAATATTCGTAACATATTTGTTGACAACACTAATATAATAACACCATCTACATGCAAAAAAAGGCTAAAAATAATGGGAGCCTTATTAATAAAAAAAAAACAAAAAAAAATCACTTAATAATATTAACTTTGAACATGGACAGAATATCTTGACCGTGTTTTGAAAAATGAAAACATGATATAAAACATGCATACAAGTATATTTAATCCTTGAAAATGGCTAAATGTATAGCCGAAAGCGCTCGGATAAAAAGAAGATTCGGACAGTTTTTATATAATTTATCATCCAAAACGAAAAAAAAATTATTAGATCGCATGGGATATTGTATAAAAATCTAAATAAAAGCACCTTGACCGTCGTATTCAATGAAATGTGCATATATATATATATATATATATATATATATATATATATATATATATATATATATATATATATGTGTGTGTCTGTGTGTCTGTGTGTCTGCGTGTGTGTGTGTGTGCGCGCGTGCGCACGCGCGTTTAGGAAGCATACATTCATTCAAGAATGTTTAGTTGAATAATCTAGTCATGTTATGTCTATTTATTTTAATTTTTAATGTTCCTGTATCAATTTCTTAGTGTTGGTACGAAACTGCTTTAAAAAGACGCTATATTTATTCTTATAGTTTTTATATTCACAAGTACACACACACACACACACACACACACACACACACACACACACACACATATATATATATATATATATATATATATATATATATATTTGAACATTATTTCAAACCTCCATGAGCTTCGTATCTTTAGTCATGATTAGTTAAAGATGAACATGTCATTTTCGTTTATGATCAATTTCATCACGTGTCTTCTGTTCAGTTTCAAGAGTAATTATGCGTTCCTATTTCTTAAGGTAGAGTCCAGTAGTAATATAAAAAAACCTCGGAGAATTCCGAAACTGCTTTAAAAAACGCTATACTTATTCTTATATTTTTTATACTTCCAAGTACACACATGCACACACAAACATACATACATACTTATATATATATATATATATATATATATATATATATATATATAGAGAGAGAGAGAGAGAGAGAGAGAGAGAGATTGAGAGAGAGAGAGAGAGAAAGGCTGTCAGTTGGAATCGCCAATTGAATGTTTATATTTCCCGTTTGCACTTTTCATTTGTGCAAGTTTGTTTTGTTTTTCATTATCTGTGTGTGTGTGTGTGCGTAACCGTCTGCGTGTATATTTTGCTCACTTGTATATTTTGCTCACCTGTATATTTTGCTCACTTGTATATTTTGCTCACCTGTATATTTTGCTCACTTGTATATTTTGCTCACCTGTATATTTTGCTCTCCTGTATATTTTGCTCACCTGTATATTTTGCTCTCATGCAGAATGTCTTGATTATTGATTGTTTTTATCGTTTGTTTTTCACTTTAAATTCACTCCTTATTGGGGTTTTTCTTTTTTGTTTGTTTCTTTTAATTTTCCCTTTTTATACTGTCCTTAGTGTCTATTGTCCCAAGGGATTTTGGCCAGTACTTTAGCGATTTTCAATGTTGGGAGGTCGGGGTCTGTTTTTAAATGCTGTTAATTTCTTTTCGCGCTTGTCCTTTAAGATGTAATTGTGTGATGTATACTGTATCTTAGTAACGTTTATTCCGAGCCCCACAAAATAACATGACTGGATATTCAAGCTTACGTCATTTTGTCTAAAAAAAAAAAAAGACCGTTAACATATTTTTAATACTCAAAAGTATATCGACCACCAAAATTTCTAATCGTCCACCATTTTTTCAGTTGCTTATCAACCACCTAACAGGTAAAATCACCCACAAATATATCCCGCTCTATGAAACAATCGATATTTGTGCTAACTTCTTCTATCATGACCCAGCAAAGCTTCCATCTTTTCCTAAGGATGTCTTTGTTGAGTTGATAGAGATGGTTACTGCAGCTTCGACAATTGTATCAGGTTGGTGCAAAAATGATGTCGTTTTCTCACATATGTTACTATGTGAGAAAACGACATATAAATGGAATAACAATGGGTAATCCACTGGGACCTCTGATGGCCAACATTTTTCTCGGCTTTCATGAGAAAAGAACTCTTTAATAGGATTGCTAAGCCCTACTGTTAATTCCGGTACGTCGACGATATTTTATGTCGTTTCCTTCCCCTAGTAAAGCAGAGTTCATAATAATTTCCATCCATCTTTGAAATATACTATGGAAGTAGAGAGAACAATCAGTTACCTTTCCTGAGTTTGTTGGTGGAAAGAAAACCTCCGGGTCTTCTCACTACTGTTTATCGTAAACCGATCTAGTCTATATTTAGTTGGGTCTCGTTTGCTATCAGAACCAGGAAAATTAATCTTATTAATATCCTTACTCATCGTGCTTTGATACTATTTTCTGAGTGCAGGTTTGACGCTGAGCTAAGGAAAATTAAACAGCCGTTTTTGAAGAATGGCTACCCTGAATGTGTTATCACAGTTACTATAGAACGTAAAATTGCTAAGTTCAATGGAGTTAAGGTATATGCCCCCACCCCACGCACAAATATCCTGTATATGTTAAACTACCGTGGAATGGTCCCGTGAGTTAAATAAACACCGGTAAAATATCCTCTTCTGACAAACGGAGTTTTAATGCTGTAATGTTCCGGAGCATTTTTCAACTAGGAGGGGTTTCCTCTCTGGCCGTAAATATGTCTCGTCTACCCATCAGCAGAGTTTAGTTGTGCATCAGTATAAATGCCGATGTGAGATCGACTTTGTCGGCAAGACAATCAAGAGATTAGAGGTTAGAATCTCCCAGCACGTTCCGGCCTAGGTGCGTAGACATGAGCCTGTTACATTTGGGTGTTCACAGGCTCATGACTCCGCTCTTGGCGGGCGTTTATTGAATTCTGTTGCTTTCAGGACGCACTATTCTTTTGAGTTTTTCTCTATCTTGCAGAGGGCACGGACCAGACTCCACTTAGACATGTTGGTGTCTGTTATTATTAATATACAACGTCCTGCCCTGTGCAGACAAAGTGAGTTAAAGCAAAAGTTGGCTTTATTCGGGGAGCCAGTCGTTAATTCAATGCCTAACGAGGAAACTGTTTTTTTTTTTGTTTTTTTGTTTGTTTTTTTTTGGGGGGGGGATTCTCTTCCCTAGTCTCAGTATATTTTAACACTAGTTATTGAAAATATTTTTTTTCAACCACTGAGTTTTACTTCCCCACATGATAATTTATTCTGAAGATGTGTCAATCGAAAGGTCCTTAAATTATAATTGCAGTGATACTTTTTATCCTGTTTTGTCAATAAGATATGATCCCTTTTCTAAAGATTATATATATATATATATAAAGGGTATCCCAATAAATTGGACTGATTTTAAATGTGATGTGATGGAATAAACTGACACCCGCATAAGTGGCGGCACTATAATGTGTAACCACCTATAAGTATCCGTTAGGACAGCGGACAGGAGAATCGAGCTGGAATCTTTCCCAGCTGCGCTAGTCGAACTCTCTACCTTCGGGCAGAGAGGAACCCGGACGAGGCTGTGCCAAAGGGCAGAGTTTTGTCCGGGGAGGTAGACAGACCTGATCCCGTTTATGCGGGGTCTACGGGGATTTTTTGCCAAGCCTCGGGGCTCGGGAACCCCACTTTAAATTCGGCCTTGTTCCACATGTGACTGCATGGGGCAGTTACTAAATATCGTCGAGCTGGGATTTCCGAGACTAGCGGCCTTCCGATAGGAGCACGCACACAACTGTACTGACTTGTGACGACCGTGCGCATAACTATTACTTCTTTGCTTGTTGTACTGGTTTCTACAATAAACCTGTTACTATTTATCCACCATGTTTGTCCATTCCATATTCCTATTAGCATGGAATATAACAGTCTTCAAAGATACCTTGAAACTGTAGACAGGATGGCAATCTGTGTCAAAGAATATGAAAGAAATAAACTTACACATAATAATTACTTCCTTCCTTGTTGTACTGGTTTCTACAATAAACCTGTTACTATTTATCCACCATGTTTGTCCATTCCATATTCCTATTAGCATGGAATATAACAGTCTTCAAAGATACCTTGAAACTGTAGACAGGATGACAATCTGTGTCAAAGAATATGAAAGAAATAAACTTACACATAACTATTACTTCCTTGCTTGTTGTACTGGTTCCTACAATAAACCTGTTACTATTTATCCACCATGTTTGTCTATTCCATATTCCTATTAGCATGGAATATAACAGTCTTCAAAGATACCTTGAAACTGTAGACAGGATGACAATCTGTGTCATAGAATATGAAAGAAATAAACTTACACATAACTATTACTTCCTTGCTTGTTGTACTGGTTCCTACAATAAACCTGTTACTATTTATCCACCATGTTTGTCCATTCCATATTCCTATTAGCATGGAATATAACAGTCTTTAAAGATACCTTGAAACTGTAGACAGGATGACAATCTGTGTCAAAGAATATGAAAGAAATAAACTTACACATAACTATTACTTCCTTGCTTGTTGTACTGGTTCCTACAATAAACCTGTTACTATTTATCCACCATGTTTGTCTATTCCATATTCCTATTAGCATGGAATATAACAGTCTTCAAAGATACCTTGAAACTGTAGACAGGGTGACAATCTGTGTCATAGAATATGAAAGAAATAAACTTACACATAACTATTACTTCCTTGCTTGTTGTACTGGTTCCTACAATAAACCTGTTACTATTTATCCACCATGTTTGTCCATTCCATATTCCTATTAGCATGGAATATAACAGTCTTTAAAGATACCTTGAAACTGTAGACAGGATGACAATCTGTGTCAAAGAATATGAAAGAAATAAACTTACACATAACTATTACTTCCTTGCTTGTTGTACTGGTTCCTACAATAAACCTGTTACTATTTATCCACCATGTTTGTCTATTCCATATTCCTATTAGCATGGAATATAACAGTCTTCAAAGATACCTTGAAACTGTAGACAGGATGACAATCTGTGTCATAGAATATGAAAGAAATAAACTTACACATAACTATTACTTCCTTTCTTGTTGTACTGGTTCCTACAATAAACCTGTTACTATTTATCCACCATGTTTGTCCATTCCATATTCCTATTAGCATGGAATATAACAGTCTTTAAAGATACCTTGAAACTGTAGACAGGATGACAATCTGTGTCAAAGAATATGAAAGAAATAAACTTACACATAACTATTACTTCCTTGCTTGGTGTACTGGTTCCTACAATAAACCTGTTACTATTTATCCACCATGTTTGTCCATTCCATATTCCTATTAACATGGAATATAACAGTCTTCAAAGATACCTTGAAACTGTAGACAGGATGACAATCTGTGTCATAGAATATGAAAGAAATAAACTTACACATAACTATTACTTCCTTTCTTGTTGTACTGGTTTCTACAATAAACCTGTTACTATTTATCCACCATGTTTGTCCATTCCATATTCTTATTAGCATGGAATATAACAGTCTTCAAAGATACCTTGAAACTGTAGACAGGATGACAATCTGTGTCAAAGAATATGAAAGAAATAAACTTACACATAACTATTACTTCCTTGCTTGGTGTACTGGTTCCTACAATAAACCTGTTACTATTTATCCACCATGTTTGTCTATTCCATATTCCTATTAGCATGGAATATAACAGTCTTCAAAGATACCTTGAAACTGTAGACAGGATGACAATCTGTGTCATAGAATATGAAAGAAATAAACTTACACATAACTATTACTTCCTTGCTTGTTGTACTGGTTCCTACAATAAACCTGTTACTATTTATCCACCATGTTTGTCCATTCCATATTCCTATTAGCATGGAATATAACAGTCTTCAAAGATACCTTGAAACTGTAGACAGGATGACAAACTGTGTCATAGAATATGAAAGAAATAAACTTACACATAACTATTACTTCCTTGCTTGTTGTACTGGTTCCTACAATAAACCTGTTACTATTTATCCACCATGTTTGTCCATTCCATATTCCTATTAGCATGGAATATAACAGTCTTCAAAGATACCTTGAAACAGTAGACAGGATGACAATCTGTGTCATAGAATATGAAAGAAATAAACTTACACATAACTATTACTTCCTTTCTTGTTGTACTGGTTTCTACAATAAACCTGTTACTATTTATCCACCATGTTTGTCCATTCCATATTCTTATTAGCATGGAATATAACAGTCTTCAAAGATACCTTGAAACTGTAGACAGGATGACAATCTGTGTCAAAGAATATGAAAGAAATAAACTTACACATAACTATTACTTCCTTGCTTGTTGTACTGGTTCCTACAATAAACCTGTTACTATTTATCCACCATGTTTGTCCATTCCATATTCCTATTAGCATGGAATATAACAGTCTTCAAAGATACCTTGAAACTGTAGACAGGATGACAATCTGTGTCATAGAATATGAAAGAAATAAACTTACACATAACTATTACTTCCTTGCTTGTTGTACTGGTTCCTACAATAAACCTGTTACTATTTATCCACCATGTTTGTCCATTCCATATTCCTATTAGCATGGAATATAACAGTCTTCAAAGATACCTTGAAACTGTAGACAGGATGACAATCTGTGTCATAGAATATGAAAGAAATAAACTTACACATAACTATTACTTCCTTGCTTGTTGTAATGGTTTCTACAATAAACCTGTTACTATTTATCCACCATGTTTGTCCATTCCATATTCTTATTAGCATGGAATATAACAGTCTTCAAAGATACCTTGAAACTGTAGACAGGATGACAATCTGTGTCAAAGAATATGAAAGAAATAAACTTACACATAACTATTACTTCCTTGCTTGTTGTACTGGTTTCTACAATAAACCTGTTACTATTTATCCACCATGTTTGTCCATTCCATATTCCTATTAGCATGGAATATAACAGTCTTCAAAGATACCTTGAAACTGTAGACAGGATGACAATCTGTGTCATAGAATATGAAAGAAATAAACTTACACATAACTATTACTTCCTTGCTTGTTGTACTGGTTCCTACAATAAACCTGTTACTATTTATCCACCATGTTTGTCCATTCCATATTCCTATTAGCATGGAATATAACAGTCTTTAAAGATACCTTGAAACTGTAGACAGGATGACAATCTGTGTCAAAGAATATGAAAGAAATATACTTACACATAACTATTACTTCCTTGCTTGGTGTACTGGTTTCTACAATAAACCTGTTACTATTTATCCACCATGTTTGTCCATTCCATATTCCTATTAGCATGGAATATAACAGTCTTTAAAGATACCTTGAAACTGTAGACAGAATGATGATCTGTGTCAAAGAATATGAAAGAAATAAACTTACACATAACTATTACTTCCTTCCTTGTTGTACTGGTTTCTACAATAAACCTGTTACTATTTATCCACCATGTTTGTCCATTCCATATTCCTATTAGCATGGAATATAACAGTCTTCAAAGATACCTTGAAACTGTAGACAGAATGATGATCTGTGTCAAAGAATATGAAAGAAATAAACTTACACATAACTATTACTTCCTTGCTTGTTGTACTGGTTCCTACAATAAACCTGTTACTATTTATCCACCATGTTTGTCCATTCCATATTCCTATTAGCATGGAATATAACAGTCTTCAAAGATACCTTGAAACTGTAGACAGGATGACAATCTGTGTCAAAGAATATGAAAGAAATATACTTACACATAACTATTACTTCCTTGCTTGGTGTACTGGTTTCTACAATAAACCTGTTACTATTTATCCACCATGTTTGTCCATTCCATATTCCTATTAGCATGGAATATAACAGTCTTTAAAGATACCTTGAAACTGTAGACAGAATGATGATCTGTGTCAAAGAATATGAAAGAAATAAACTTACACATAACTATTACTTCCTTCCTTGTTGTACTGGTTTCTACAATAAACCTGTTACTATTTATCCACCATGTTTGTCCATTCCATATTCCTATTAGCATGGAATATAACAGTCTTCAAAGATACCTTGAAACTGTAGACAGAATGATGATCTGTGTCAAAGAATATGAAAGAAATAAACTTACACATAACTATTACTTCCTTGCTTGTTGTACTGGTTCCTACAATAAACCTGTTACTATTTATCCACCATGTTTGTCCATTCCATATTCCTATTAGCATGGAATATAACAGTCTTCAAAGATACCTTGAAACTGTAGACAGGATGACAATCTGTGTCATAGAATATGAAAGAAATAAACTTACACATAACTATTACTTCCTTGCTTGTTGTACTGGTTTCTACAATAAACCTGTTACTATTTATCCACCATGTTTGTCCATTCCATATTCCTATTAGCATGGAATATAACAGTCTTCAAAGATACCTTGAAACTGTAGACAGGATGACAATCTGTGTCATAGAATATGAAAGAAATAAACTTACACATAACTATTACTTCCTTTCTTGTTGTACTGGTTTCTACAATAAACCTGTTACTATTTATCCACCATGTTTGTCCATTCCATATTCCTATTAGCATGGAATATAACAGTCTTCAAAGATACCTTGAAACTGTAGACAGGATGACAATCTGTGTCATAGAATATGAAAGAAATAAACTTACACATAACTATTACTTCCTTTCTTGTTGTACTGGTTTCTACAATAAACCTGTTACTATTTATCCACCATGTTTGTCCATTCCATTTTCCTACTAGTACAAAATATAACAATATGTGAATTAAGTTTAAGCGTCTAATGATTTTTTTCTTTCAGATTTGGCAAATATTTGGGTGATATTATTTTTCACACATAATAAGTAAAATAAGTAAAGTAAAAACAAATAAAATGATCGAATAGAGAAATTTTTACCAATAACACTGATTTATTTGACTTTGATCCGTCTTAATGAAAACCACTTTATATATATATATATATATATATATATATATATATATATATATATATATATATATATATATATATATAAATAATTATATATACATATATATAATTATTTATTTAAAAATTATATATATATATATATAATTATTTATTTAAAAATTATAACATAAATATGTTAAAAATCACTACAAAAATAGCCATTTTGTTTCAACACCTCTGTTGTCTTATCAAGTGATGATGTTTAAAGTACATTATAGAATAAAGGTTTTAAAAGTTTCAAATTAATTAACCACCCCTCGTAAGGGGTAACGCTGTCCCATGAGCTGAATTTTATTCCGTATACACCAATCGTATACTTGGGTATATATATATATATATATATATATATATATATATATATATATATATATATATATATATCACTTGAAATGATTTTTCAGGAAAATAAGTTTCCTCAAGCTATTATCGCACTTTCCACTGATGTTGGATGTTTCCTTCCTGACCTTTTACTTAAAGTAGTGTGGAACATCAACATATTGATTACGTCATTATTTTATTTTCAAGTTACATGTGAGATATATATTTAGTTGTGCTTCTTTTATATGTCCTCACTGTTTCTGCTATTCAATACAGTTCTTTGCGATTCTGTAACGCCAGTCCAAAAGGTTCTTAGAAGTGTGGTCTTCACAAAGACCCATAGACGTTACTCGCTCAAAGGAATTTTTAACCATTATTCTGAAGAAGCGCTTGTATACAGCTGACAGTTTAGATATTTCTGAATGGGTTTGGAGACATGCGTAATATGCATATGAAAGTCACGATCTGACGAGGTTAACATAACTTGAACCTGGCTAATGGTTGATCTTCGACTTGAAGACGCTAATGTGTTGAAATAGGACCAAGAAATTCCAGCCTACCTGTGGTTAAGAGGCTGCAATATCTTACCTGTCCTGTTGGAGCCGCCATTTGAAATTTAGATAAATCGCATGCGTGGTTCTTGTGCTTTTAAAACTATCACTAATTTGCATGCGTGGTCAAAAAACCAGAATAAAAGGTAATCCACACAGACAAGCAGAGAGAAAGATCGACTGAATTTGACCCGTGCAAAGATCAACTCCACTTATTATTGTAGAGATCGAGTTTGTTTTTTTTTCTTTTTACGGCATATCAAACTCAATGGGTAATTTAATACCGACAAGATTTTTATTGCTGTTAATATTTTTTTATTGATGGTAAGTATTTTTGGTAATATTTTTACCAAAAATGTATTTCTGGCAATATTTTTTTTCAAAAAATATATTTAAGGTAATAATGTATTATTGGTAATAATTGTTCTTTCAAAATGCATTGCTGGTAATAAATTTCTACAAAAATGTTTGTCTGGTATCAAAATCTATTTTTACACGTTTTGACCCCAGTTTGGGGGTTAACTAATAGCTGGGAATCTAACAAGTGCTACTACCCCGAATCTGGGTGGGCCTGGGAACACCAGCAATCAAGAGGTCGTGCCATGCTCCTCAAAACCCCCAGATCAGAGGCCTTGCTGTCGGACTTAGTTTATCGTCTTACCCATGGTGCGGATGCAGTTTATTCTTATGCCCAGGACGGGTAGAGATCAATAATGAATTCTGTCGGAAGATTGATCCGCAAAGCGGCAGTTTTAAAGACGACATTTGCATTTTGCGAGACGGGTTATGACGTGCGCAGTCACAAGTGATACATGTATTATTAAAACAAAGAACCATTTAAATTGTAAAAGAGATGACATTTTAACGAATTTGTATGATAATTTATGCGCTTTTTAGAATATAAACAGGAGGTTTACTTTACTTTTGCTCTTAGTATCTTTGAGCCGCAATGATATTTGACATTTCATGCATTTTTTAACACTCAAGTAGGCCGGCTCCAAATTCGCGTGATGAATATATTTATAAGCCTTATCTTTAAAGTGCCATAACTGCAAACGATTTGGCTCTCTGTGCTGCGCCAGGAAATCTTTCTCCCCAGAATCGATACTTCAAATATACAAATCAACCATTCGCCCTTGCATGGAATATTGCTGCCATATATGGTCTTGTGCACCTTCTGTTTACCTCGGAGTTCTTGACAGGATCCAGAGGCTGATATGTAATATAATTGGCCCTGATCTGGCATCTCGTCTACAGTTGCTCTCTCACAGACGCGCCGTCGCCTCTCTCTGTCTTTTTTACAAATACTTCCATGGTAATTGCTCCGATGAGCTGCTTTCACTGGTTCCCAGACTTCAAGCGCCCTACGAGGCTGGCATCCCGCTCTCACCCTTTCACTGTAGAAACTTTTAAATGTAGCCGTCCAATAAATTCATACCTCGCACCTCTCGCCCGTGGAACACCCTTCCCAATTACTGTTTCCCTGAGAGCTATAATCTCCAACTATTCAAATGTAATGTCAATCGACATCT
Organism: Acanthosepion lycidas; assembly: GCA_963932145.1. NCBI lineage: Eukaryota > Metazoa > Mollusca > Cephalopoda > Sepiida > Sepiidae > Acanthosepion > Acanthosepion lycidas. Next base: position 61,272,572 of record OZ010599.1, on the reverse strand, counting down.
CCAGTTACCTTGATCTATCCACTATCTTTCTCCTCATCTTTTCCTCTATCACTCGTATCTGATCTTGCTCTAAATTTTCTGCAACACCCTTCATGCCTTGCTCGGAGAGTAATGCTTAAAAGAAAATCCCATGTATAATGCACCTTGATCCATAATACGCACACCTAAATTTGTGATGAATGTGTTAGAAAATGATTCTACTCATATATAATACGCGCCACTAGTTTGGTAATCAGACCCTATAAATTGTACCTCTCCAATTTCATTACGACCTGCGTTTCCGACTCCTATTTTTAAAAAAATGATTTTAAATATAGATATATATGATATTATTTTAATTTAGTTTTATTTTATTTTACATTAGTAAGTATTTTTATGTATGCATGATTGTACTTGACATCCGTATCGGGTCGCAATCGCCGAATGTGTGTGTCAAATTGTCGTATGTTTGTGGTGAGTAGTCATTTCGCTACTGATATCGATGTATGAAACGGCAATTTTTTTTTTTAAAAGATGTTTCGTAGCTGTACATAATAGGCACCCCTAATTTTGCTTATTATTTTTTTTAGAAAAAAATGTGTATTATACATGGGGAATTACGGTATATATATATATATATATATATCAAGAAATATAGTCTTGAGATGTACTATATTTATGGGATAAAGTGCTCAATATCGGAGATAGAGCGTGTTTAAATATATTAGGTTGGTGCATAAATAATGACGTAATAATGTCGTTTTTTGACGTATTTTTAACGTCAAAAAACGACATTATTACGGCATTATTTTTGCACCAACCTAATATAAATATAAAAGTGACCATAGAAGTCAACACTTAGAGGCGACAGTCTGTTTCATGCTAGATGCAAACGTGGCCTGATGATTGAATATAGCATGAAACAGACTGTCGCCTCTAAGTGTTGACTTCACTTTTATATTTATATATATACAGTAGCGTCCAAAACTAATGGACAAAATTTTGAAACCTAATATTTGTTAGAAATAACAACTTTGTAAAGCTGAAATTTTGACAACTGGTAGTCGTTATCATCCATAATAACAAACTAAAATTTGAATCATTTGCAAATGATAGAAAAAGAATTATAACAATTATTTATTTATTTTCAAATTTGGAACGTCCAAAAGTAAGGGACAAAATTGAGAAAAACAATGTAAACGGCAAAAAAACAATAAAAATACATGTACAATCAATATTTAGTAAATGAGCCCTTGCTCTCAATGACAGCTGCACATCTTCGACTACAAGAACGAATCAGTTCTTGACAATCCTCGATACTAATTTTAGACCATTCTTCTTGAAGCTTCACCCACAAATCCTCCGTGTTAGTGGGATTTCTTTCCATAACTTTCACTCCTAAGGTCTTCCAAAGATTTTCTATTGGATTTTAGTCAGGACTTTGCGGTGGCCAATCCATAATTTCCAAATCTTGCTCGCTAAGGTAACTCATTACCACCTTTGCCTTGTGACATGGGGCATTATCTTGCATAAAGGTAGCCCTATCGAAACCTGAATTCTGTATGATTGGCACAACATGATCTTGAACAATGTTTTTATAGATCTGCGCGTTTACACGAGTTTGTAACCGGACAAGAGGCGTTGTACCTTGGCTAGAAAACATTCCAAATACCATGACGCTTCCGCCCCCAAACTTGACAGTTTTCTTAGTACACTTTGCACTTAATCTTTCACCAATATGTCTCTTTACATTGTTTTTTCCATCATTTCCAAATAAATTAAACTTGCTTTCATCACTGAAAAATACTTTTGCCCAATTTCCATATGTCCAAATTACATACCTGTTTGCAAACTCTAATCTCTTCTTCTTATTCTTCGAACTAACAAGTGGTTTCTTCCCTGGGGTTCCATTAAACAGCCCTATTTCTTGCAGTCGTCTAGAAACAGTCTGTCTTGACACATTAACACATGAGGTACTATTCATAACCCTTTTAATTTCTGTGCAAGACTTAAAACGGTCCTTTAATGACATACGCTGCATTATTCGATCTTCTCTTTCCGAAGTTTTGCGGGGTCTGCCGGTTTTAAAAGCACTAACTATTTTGCCAGTATCATTGAAGGATTTAACAACCCTGCCTACAACACTCTTGGAACGTTTCTGAAATCTCTCTAATGGTGTGCTTTTCCTTGTGTAGCTTCACAATAGCTTGTCTCACAGAGTAATCAAGTTTTTGGCGTTTCGCCATGGTGCCGGCTGATGAAACGTTTACAAATGACTAAGTAAGACTTATTCTATAGAGGAAATCAAAAAATTTGAATATAGCATACTGTTTACATTGTTTTCTCAATATATATATATATATATATAAATATATATATATATATATAGTAATTAATAATTCCTCTACCGAGGGAATCGAAACCCCGACGGCTAGGTGAGCAAGCAAACACCATACCAACTGCTCCACCGGGCCTCGGTAGTGGATGCGCACTGCTGATGAGTCCCAAATATAGGACGAAACGGCCGTCCAGTGCTTTCTGAGGTTTCTATCAGACTCAATGAATCAATTAATATAATTATCAAATCCTCCTAATTACTATTTGTGTTTATCATCGCTTGAACCAGCTTCTAATGGTTGGAGCGGCTTGGTGAGAGTAGTCGTGTCTCCAGGAGGCTCAGTCCTATGGTCAGAGAGAATCTCAGTTGAGTTCCACCACGGAATGTGGGAGTGAGCGGCGCTACATTGAGTCTGATTTGCAATCTTTGCGTCACCGAGGCCCGGTGGAGCAGTTGGTATGGTGTTCACTTGCCGACCTAACCGTCGGGGTTTCGATTCCGGTGGATCAGTTGGTATGGTGTTCGCTTGCCAACCTAACTGTCGGGGTTTCGATTCCCTCGGTAGTGGATGCGCACTGCTGATGAGTTCCAAATATAGGACAAAACGGCCGTCCAGTGCTTCCTGAGGTTTCTATCAGACTCGATGAATCAATTAATATATATATATATATAAATAAAATAGATAGGTTGGTTAAAAAAACAAGGGTAAAGGTACTAATGTGATCAGTGCGAAAAGAATTTATTATATATTAATTGTTAATCACAAGACAGAAATGAAGCACGGAGATTAATGTTATTAGTCCGGAATTTTCGTGCACGCCAGTGTCCTTCATCAGCGGTGTGAGAAATAAACAGCGAAACGGGGAGACCCACCAATGGTGTTTCTTTTTTTGTTTTGTTTTTGGCTGGCGTGAACTCGTTGTAAATGGTTTATCAGTACAAATCCGACCCCTTCTTTATTCCTCGCCTGCGAAACTTTTTTGGGGTAAAATGATCGAGGTGAACGCATTAGTCGGTTTTGTCTTTATCGGTGTGGATGGTAGGGGAGTATGATTTAAAACTAGGGGAGGAGGCCTTTAGGATTTAAGGTGGGAAGACGTTCCTTATGTGATCAGTGTTGATGGATTTGACTAGATGGTTAGAGAGGGCAAAAATGTAATATAAATAAAATGAAAGGTAAGAAAAAGGATAAAATATTTTGCTAAAAATTTTTTTCGAAAACTACAATCAGAAAATGGGGGTGGGGAGCGCAGAAAAAATAAACAGATAGAAACATGTTTGTATTAATAACATTACAGGAAGGAAAAAGTGGGCAGCAAAAATAGATGCTTTGTGTATTTAAGCGAGATAAGTGTAAATATAGCCTAAAAACTAAAATTTCGAAATCCTCGGAGTCGGAGCAGAAAAATATAGTAGAGGTGGGGAAAATATCTGTTAAAAATTTTTTTATAATTGTCGGGTGGGGGTATTCATTCGTGGAGTGGTGTTGCTGGCAATGGGTTTCCTTGTGGAAGGTATACTCTTTGAGTAAACCTAGATCTGTGTTTAGACCTTTTTATGTGGTTAGTGTATTTTCAGGATGTATTTCAACTCTGACCTCCGTCTATTTTCCCGGCTGTCGAACCTAGACGTTATAAGCACGCACCCGACGTCGTCATGCTGTGACCAGGTTGGTTGAAGTGTAAGGTAACGGAGTAATTGCTGTTGTTGTTGACCCTGATGCTCTTCTTGTTGTTATTGAACCGCAATCAGAACTCAGTTCTGCTCATTCCCACATAATTCCCCTTCTCGCATTTGTGGCTGAAGAGTAAATATACCAGATTGTAGCTGTCGGAGCTTAGAGCTGGTGGTCTAAATATTACGTGAGTGCCGGGGGTGGGGGTGTAAGTGTTTTGAGATGAATATATATTCACGAAATAAACTATAAAGCTAAAATGAATCTTTTAGGTTTTCTTCTAGATTATATATATATATATATATATATATATATATATATATATGTGTGTGTGTGTGTGTGTGTGTGTGTGTGTGTGTGTGTGTATGTGTGTGTGTGTGTGTTTTGGTATGTAGAAAAATAGGAAAGAAAGCATTAGGTAAATAATCCGGAGTTCTTTAGTATTTTTGTTTTTATTGTTTTAAGAACAGTGCTCCATACAGAAGTAGAGCTTAAATTATTATTAATTTTTCAAAAGATTTTTTCAAAAAATAATTATTATATATATATATATATATATATATATATATATATATATATATATCGACGCAAATCTTTCTCAGATTTTCGAAACATAAATATCTGTTCAGTTTCGAATTTGAACGTAAACAAAACAATTGCTAAAGATGCACTGGATTTTTTTAATTTATAACTCTGTCGAGTTATAAATAAAAACTTATTACTTAGACTTTTTTAGTGACTAGCTATATCTGAGGAGACTCTCCGTTTATTTAATAAAACAGTATATTAGTTTATTTTCGTCTACCGTGTTGAATTTTCGAGAAATCTATCTAAGTCTGTTCATCTTTCTCTCTCCCTCTTTCAATCTCTCGACACACACATACACACGTATATTTTGTATCAGATACAAATATAAAAAAAATTATATCTCAAGAACAATTTTTGGCGCAAGATATAGGAAAAAGTGGAAAATATTTTCGTCTGAGGCATTTCGTCTTTTATGACTTCACTGGTCTAAGTTTATGCTTACGTTGAATGCGTCTGCACATGCGCAGAAACGAAAGAAAGACTGTGAGAAATTTAAATTTATTTTTTTTTGTATCTACTTTTTGTATATAATCTAGACAATTTCATTTAGATTATTTTGACTTTTTGTTAATGTTTCCATCACTTTTACTATTAAATATCCAACGTTAAGATAATGGAA
>OZ010599.1:61212373-61262373 GCA_963932145.1 Acanthosepion lycidas | reverse complement strand
AAGGTTCAATTGGAATACTTTAATTTTACAGAATATCCACAAATATATATGCACATTAAAAAGTGCTGAATGATTGGACATTCGGATGGATTAAACTTTACTATATAACGTACCTATGAACATTAATGAGTATGCCCCAATCCTCATAAATACGTTGGACACTATTGTAAGTGTAATTGTGTGCGCTAGAGGGGTAATATGCTGTCTAAGTAGTTCACCACAAGTAGTGGTTTACCTACTTCACGCCGCTGGCGAGTATTGTATTTTGTTGATCTTATAAAGATTACCATTTCATTTCTAGCCTCCGTTTTGGTTATTCCTCGTTCAGTAACCTTCTCTAGGTTACAACAATATATATATATATATATATATATATATATATATATATATATATATATATATATATATATATACCGTACATATGAACACTAATGGGTATGCCCCAATTCTCATAATTACATTAGACACTGTTGTAAGGGGGAGGAGTAATATGCTGTCTAAGTATTCCACCACTAGCATTGCCAACTTTTGTTTTGGTTGGTTATTCCTCATTCAGTAATCCTTTCAATGTTACAACATTATACATATGGGGGTATAGCATCCCTAATAGGAGATATGATGCAAGCTTTCGAGCTTTTACAAAAGAACTTCGCCATGCTTGCAAATTCAAACTTGACCTATACGGGCGAGTTATAAATTTGAGTAACAATAAATTTTCGCTCAATACATTCAGGGTATTAAATAAGGGACTAAGCTTTTGCCCTAGTCCCCCAAGGTTTGATAAAGACACCTTGGCAAAGGACCTGAAATCCTTCTTCAGAAGAATACGGTTAAAAGCCCACTACGGGGAAAATGATCATACACTTTCCATACTTGAGACATTAAAAGAGAAGGACACTACCTACACCCCCAAAAACACAGACATGACTATACAGACATTTGAACTAGCCGTAGCAAATGACATAAAGAAAACAACAGCACGTAAGCTGCCACGTGACAATATTACTGAAGGGGAACGTATAGCCCTCGATACGCTGACACATAGAGATGACCTAATCATAACACAGGCTGACAAAGGGGGTGCGACAGTGATCTGGAGAATCGAAGAATATATTAAAGAGGCCAACAAACAGCTAGCCGACAAAGAAACCTATAAAAGCATACCTACAGATCCCCTTCCAGAACACCAAAAAGAATTAACTAGCTCACTAAACATAATGCTTCGCAACAATCTAATCGACAAGGAAACATACACAGCACTTACACCCACAAACATTACACCTGCTCGTTTCTATCTCCTTCCTAAAATACACAAAAGCAACAACCCAGGAAGGCCGGTTATTTCATCATTCAACTGCCACACGACAAAAATTTCCAAATACATAGATCATTACATACAACCGCTAGCTAAGGAAGTAAAATCATACATCAGAGACACAACAGATCTACTGAACAAAATTAATCACATACAAACAGTACCAGAGAAAGCTACTCTAGTGACTATGGACGTTAGGTCACTCTATTCAAACATTAAAAACATCGAAGGGCTAACCGGCCTTCAGGAAGCACTTACTAAAAGAAGAAAACAAGACCCCCCCCACAGAAGTCATCATAAAACTCATGGAGCATGTCCTTACATTGAATACTTTCAACTTCAATGGAGCACACTACCTTCAAATAAGAGGTTGTGTCATGGGCACCATAGCAGCTCCATCATATGCTACAATATTCATGGGAAAATTTGATGAGACCCATATCTATCCAATCATTGGTAGTGACTGCCTATTCTATACAAGATATATCGATGATATATTCTTTGTATATACGGGTAGTGATGACAAACTTACCCAATTCCTTATGACCCTAAACACAGTGCACGACTCAATTAAGTTTGACTATGAAAAATCCACAACATCAGTAACATTTTTAGACACCCGCATTTACATAGATGAAAACAGGAAACTACAAACGACACTACACACTAAAATCACCGACACCCACAACTATCTACACTTTAAGTCTTCCCACCCTAAACACCTCAAAGAGAACCTTCCCTATTCACAAGCACTTAGACTCAGAAGGATATGTTCCAAAAATGAAGAATTAAATAAACACATTGAAAATCTGGAGCATCAATTCACAACACGTGGCTATAAACAACACCTAATCAGGGAACAAATAAATAAAGCAATTTCCACACCTAGAGAAGACACCCTAATGTACAAGATTAAAAATAAATCTAGCCGCATCCCTCTAGTAACCACTTTCAATCCCACTCTGCCTCCACTATCCCAAATAATCAAACGTCGCTGGGAAATACTACATCTCAAACCAGACCTAAAAAAACTGTTTAAAGAACCTGGCCTTCTTGCATATCGTAGACCTAAGAACCTAAAAGAAATCATAGGTAGTAACCACATTTCAGGGGACAAGGTAATCCGTAATAAACTAAGAACAAAAACAACAGGATTTTCCCAACCATGCAACAACAAAAGAAGTTTATGTTGCAACCATGTTGAAAACACGAATTCATTCACTAGCTCAGTCACTAAATCTACTTTCAAAATCTACCACGATTCTAACTGTAGAAGTCATAACATAATTTACCTCCTAGAATGCACACTATGCAAGAAACAATATGTAGGAAAATCTGAATGGCCCTTTCACTACAGAATTAACAATTATCGTAAACGAATTAAGTCGACTCCCCATGAAAAATTGTTACCTGTAGAACAACATTTCCGCCTGGAAAAACACGATTTCAAAACCCATGCCAAATTCACAATAATTGAGAGAATAGAAAAGTTCAGAGCAGATAACATTAGAAAGATTTTAGAGTCGCATGAAAATAAGTGGATACAACGTCTAAAAACAAAATATCCAGCCGGGCTAAATCACAAATTTAACAATATATAGATTAAATCAACAAATAAAAAAAACTACCCACATTTCTCACCCACACAAGACAGACAGGCTTACGGAGGTGTGGAGGCCTCACACTTATACACTCACCCACACGAATAGACATACTTACACACATCATACGCACTCACTCCCTAATAAGCCAAATGATAACACACACCCACAGCAATATACACGCTTACACATATCATACTCACTCACTCCCTAAGAACCAAATAACACACACACACAAACACTAAACAGAGACACATCCCCTCACCAAGTCCAATAAAACTATCAAACTGACCAGAGAATTCATAGCAGCATCCAGCTCTTATCTCAAATAACAACTTAAAAGAGACTGTTTGACCAACACAAGGAATGTTAAAAGATTCATGTTAAAAAGATAAAAAAAATAAAAAAACAAATGAAAACTACAGACAAAAGTTCATTTTCTCCATCAAGACATTCATTTCTGTAGTTTAGTGCTAGCAGCAAGCAGAAATATTTCTCCTCCCGATGATGGCCATTTCGGCCGAAACTAGTCGAGGAATCTAAATGGAATAATAATAAAAAAACGAAAGAATATTAATCTACAACCCAGTGTGTCTGAGGATTTTAATTTTTTAATTTTAATTGTTCAAAATATATATATATATATATATATATATATATATATATATATATATATATACTTCCATACCTGATGAAGTTTGTAGGAACAGACGATAGCTTGTAAAAAATTAAAAAGACCTTATGCAACTGGAATTTATAAACGGGGATCATATCATTCATATACAGGTTCGGGGTTGATGTTTCTTATTTATATTGTTTGCGACGATGTATTCTCGCCATTTAAATCATTAACCTCTATATTTGTTTTTGTATGAATGATTCATGAATTTATAAAATATAAATTCACCTTTTAATTGAATATATATATATATATATATATATATATATATATATATATATATATATATATATATATATATATATATATATATGAAGAACAGTAAGATATATAATCCGGTGTTCTCATAGATATTTTTTTATTTTTACAAAATAGTGCAATGTAAATTTACACAGCATTAATACACTCCTACCCCTACCAAAACGTAACTAATAACTGATACATCTACAGCGATAATGAACACGCAAACACCCCTTGTCTGGTTGAATAGGATTTATCCTTGGAAACGTGAATTATGATTTTTGCTGTGTCTTTAAAACCCAGTAATTTTAAAATTTACTCCAAAATTCGCTTGTGGATGAAATGGAACTAATGTCTAATTCAATTGCAAAATTAAATTCGGAGCTTTCAGCTTCCATCTTTGAAACCTGTTTAGAACTGTGTAGCGAAAAAAACATATTTTAAATCAATTAATTTATAATCTATATATATATATATATATATATATATATATATATATATATATATATATATATATATTCATAGATCGTTGTCTTCAACTTTCGGATCTCTTCATTTCAGAGCCTTTATCTCATCGTCTTAAAACTACTTCTGCATTTCCTTAGACACCATTCTATATTTCCTTTTATTGCTTATTTCTTCTTCTTATACACTCTCCTTCATTTTCATACTGCTTCCTTTCCTCTTTAATACATTCCCTTCTAATTTTTTCCCCCAACTTTGCGCTAAATGAAAGCTGTTGTGTCGTAATAACTTCATATTTCCAGTTCGTGATGAATTTTCAAGCCTTTGTTATGTTTTTTTGTGAGTTTTCTGAAAACGATAAAAGTTTGATTGAATTGAAACGCAGCTTCTTTCTTCTTTGTCCTGAAAGGAATCCAAATTTTCTGTACCAATAAAAAGAATAATAATAACATGCGTTACTGACATTTGCATTAATGTGTTGTACTTTTTTTATTGTTACAAAGAATGCCAGTGTATGTAACGGAAAAGATATTGAGTCTTCAAGGCTGTTATCTGTTACAAAAGCATGTCTTGTACGACACAAGGCCAATTTCAAGGAAATAAAGATCAGAAGATTATGTAGCTGCAATGTTCTAAGTAAACAGCGTTTGTTAGTCTTGAAAGTTAAAATACAGACTGTTTCAAAAGATGATAAGAATATTGGAATAGTCTAGATAAATGCAACTAAACAGATCGTTGTGCAAAATAAGATGTATTCATCTAAATTTTAATTAGAAATTCGAAGGTATGTTGATTTTATGAAAGATTTCGTAAATGTTCAATATGCACACCGCCTTTGACACGGCAAATATCAATTCGGTAGTCCAGGTCCTTTCGATCTGTACAGACAGCCTTCCTCCATGCACTTTTTGCACCGTGTTTAAATCTGTATCGGCCGTTGTCCACTTTGGTCTTCTTCTGGTGTATGTCGAGCTGTGTAACCTACAGAAAATTCCGAACTGAACGCTTCATTTAATCTAATATTTAATTTGCTTAGCTTCTCCTGTGTTTCATTATATTATGTCTATCATGGGCAAGTGGAAATAGTCTCACTTTCCGAGTACCAGCATTACCGACATATCTGTCCTGGAGCTACACAATCTTCATTTTCCAGTTTTTAAAGATTTAAAATCTTTTACGGTCTCTTGTGGAGAATGACTTATTTTTCCTGTTAAAACTTTTCCCCAAAGACACAACTCTATCGATAGTTAGGTGGCTCTATAGCTTTCCCTATCTCTCTTGCTCTCAGTATATCTTGCGAGTGTTAAATTTTCCAAGCGTTCCTTCCTCATTATGTGCCCAAGGGATTTCAGTTCTTTTTTCTTGATTCTAAACAGAAATATTAACATCTTCTTTAAGACTTTAGCGTTGCTTACTCGCTCAGTCTATGGAATTCCCAGTATCCTTCTGTAGAACCCGATTTCTCTTGCCTCCTGTTTTCTCCTCAGACGCGCACAGAATGTCCAGTATTCACAGCCGTAGATGGACAAGACATTGCAACCCAGACTCTCTTTTCTTTGTTTCTAATAACAATTTTCTGTTTCTCAGCACTTTTTTTTTTTTTTAGTTTTTGGAATGCCTCTTCCGCTAGTCCAATGCACCTTTGGATTTCGGTGTCATATTTTTCATCCTCTGTTAAAACAAATCTAAGGTATTTAAAATTCTATACCTGCTTGATGTTGACGTCTCCAATTTATAACTCGCATCTAGGACTTTTTTCTCTTGCTGATGACCTGACTTTATATCTTGTTGTGGATTCCAAGATGAATTCGGTCTCCAAGGAATGGCAAACGCAATAATTAAATATAAGAAATAAAATGTATTTACACAATCATACAAAGAGTAATACTGTTAGTAAGTCCAGGAACGTGGTTAGTAGCAAATACAGATAGATATACAGTGTAACCCGGATATAAGAGACTTGTCGGGACCAGAGAAGTCTTTTATATCCGGGTTTCTCTTATATCCGGGTTTGGTCTATTTTGTTTAGGTAAGTATGGCTCTAATTTGAGACCATATAAAATCTCTCTTATATCCGGGTTTATCTTATATCCGGGTTACACTGTATACAGTCTCGAAGTAGGACTTCCTTAGAGTCTACGTGCTTGTAACTGACTTCTACAAGAGGTTATCTCACACTATCTCCGTTCGTATATTCTCTCACTCTCCGTATATCCTCTCACTATCCGACTACCGACTAGTATTTAGTCACCCCCCCCCACGAGGGTATCATGTGGCACAAGGCCGGTTTAACGTGGGATTTCCGAGCCCGTGGGATTTCCGAGCCCGTGGGCTCGGCCAAAAATATACCCTTTGAAACTGTATAAACGGGTTCAGGGTCGGTTTACCTCCCCGAACGAGATTCCGCCCTTCGGCGTAGCCTAGTTCGAGTTCCTCCCAACCCGAAGGCAGAGAGTTCAACCGTTCAGCCGGTCGTCCGACAACGATCCGACTACTGACTGTAACTCTGGGTATTTAACGGCAGCAGTCTAGGTACACTTGGTAGAGTCCACTTATATAGAAAAGGGGAGGACCCCATAACATATCTTCTTGAAGATAATGGTTGGTCCTTATACTTTACTTTCTTTTCCTACCGTGTTTATGAGGTCATGTAGTTCTCTCTCTATTTACAAAATTTAAATTAACCTTTTAGTGCCCATTATAACAATAGCGGGACATAGGTTAAGACATGTTTGTTTATACTACACGTTTTGTCATATTCTTCCTTCTATCGTTAGTTTCACCGCATAATGGCTACATACAAGAGGAACCACACGAAAATCGGCAAATTCTCACACCGCCCAATGCCTCTCTAAATGACTGCCTGAAGCTGATAAACGATGTGGTCAAGTCTTCTTCCTGGAATCTTACACCAAGGTCTATTGTTGGTTATTTACACTATTTACATACGAACTATTGCCCTCACCGTTGTTGTTGTTGTTATCACAAAGTATCGGCCGTTGCGCTCTCTGGTCTTCTTCCGGTGTATGTCAATCCGGGTAACCTACAGGAAATTCCGAACTGAACGCTTCATTTAATCTAATATTTAATTTGCTTAGCTTCTCGAGTGTCTCTTTTCCTAATCCACTGCGTACATATATATATATATATATATATATATATATATATATATATATATATGTCATAATTTTATCATATAGACAAAAGCAGTTCACTCACTACAAAGATGCAACTTCGTTTCGATGCATTTCAATTGCACTTCGACGGGTGAGAAACAAAAATAGTTATGAACAATTCTGCTTGTAAGCAAGCCGTATGTGAAACGTCACTTCCTTTTTTTCCATTTGTTTGAAAAAAAGATATATATATATAAAGCAAAAAGGTGACGGAGTGAAACAATAGTGCTTGTTGATAGCAGTTTGGTGAAGGATGAGTGGGGTTTTAAATGCTGGATAGTCAGCGAAGATTCCTTGCAGATAAACGACGGTCAAAAGCGTCCTAAGAGTGAGGCGTGGAGCAGAAAAGGTAGGAATAGGTTATAGTAATACGATGGAAGAGGTAGGAAGGATAAATTTTAACGATAGTTACAGTAGTAATTAGGAATGTTTTTTTTTTTTTTTTTGCTTACTATTAGGTTGATGCAAGAATAATGTCGGTTTTTGACGTATTTTTTTAACGCCAAAAACCGACATTATTTTTGCACCGACCTAATATGAGGTTTGTTGCAAAAATAATGTCGTTTTCTCGCACAGTAACATATGTGAGAAAACGACATTATTTTTGCACCAACCTAAATAGAAAAAAAAATTCAACCTAAAGCTAAATTGCATATATTTATGTTGGAGTTATCACTACTATTTTCTGTAATCAATGAAAGAGTTTTGTAAATTAATAAATTTAGATGTGGTGAATTCTTTTTGGTATGTTGAATACATGCTATTCGGGTTTTAAAAAAGAGATTTTGATTTAGAAATTAAATATAAGTAGAAAATATATATATATATATACAATGTATTAGATATCAAAATATATTTTATTATTTAATTTTGACCTATTCTCGGACAGTATAGCGTGTAGACTAAATATGGGTGCAAAACAATTTATCTGAAAGTATTACTAGTAATATATATGCAATATATATATATATATATATATATATATATATATATATATATATATATATATATATTAAGAATCATAATCTAAGATAAAATGCACTTAAATGAAGTTGCATCTTTTTAGTGAGTAAACTGTTTTTTAATAAATAATTATCGCTTAACTATCGGTATCGAGCCCTCTTTTGGATTAATGCTGTGAACGTTAGAATTTATATATTATTTTCGTTCTCATTGCATCGGGGATATATATATATATATATATATATATATATATATATATATATATATATATATATAATAGGAGTGCAGCTCGTATTTCCAGCCACGTTACATTTGCGTGGCTCGGAATAAACGCATGAATTAAGGACAACTGTGATAAGAAATTAAAAACAAACCCCTTGAAAATGGCTAAAGAATAGGCCGAAAGCGCTTGGAACAATAGACACTAAGGAGCATTTTAGTATCCACTTGCCCCCCTCCACCGCAACAAACAGACAAATTGAGAATATAACAGAAAAGCTCAATAAAAATTCATCACATTTTCCTTGTCTGTCATATTCAACGCAACATGTTTGAAAGAAAATTTGCTACCCAAATATAGCTGTGAAGCAATCGGATATCTAGTCACACTGATGCGCTGTGATACAGCGAAACTCTCTGTGTATGACTAATGCTCTCATTCACCGATTGAGCACTATGAGGAAAAGGGAATTTTTTAACGGCTGCTGCTGCTTTAAATGCATCGGCCTTCGTAATAGTTGAGCGCTATGGTGACTGGTATGGCGTTTATATAACACGAATATAATGCGTTAAAAATTCTCTTTATCTGCCCATAGCCTAGGGCTAAGAGTTTTTGAATTATGTCAAATCGTTCCAGTTTCGATCTCGGTTTGAAGCAATCGGATGTCTATCCGCACTGATGAGTTGCGATATATATATATATATATATATATATATATATATATATATATATATATACACACACACACATATATATATGCATATAAATATATTGTAATACGTTATTTATATAGACAGAAATATTTCAGTAAATGATCTCTTTATAATGAACAGTATTAACACTTTTTTTTATTATAAACAGAGCATTTACTTACATACTTGTGTACTTATAAAGAACTTTAATTATTTTCCCAGACCAAAACAAACTATTAAATAAGCGACTTAAGGAAATCCCCCCAATGTTTTTACTACGTTAATAAAACATCAAAAGACGAAAAGAATAATACAAAATAAAAATCAAAAACAAGTAAATTAAATTAACCTAAACAAATAAATAAACAAACAAGCCAATCTGGCAAAATAACCGCCAGAACAGATTACCCACAATGCACCACTGACCCATGTATATAAATAGCCGAGGAAATATTCAGCATTCGGAGCCTGACGATGCAGTCGACACGCAGTCTCTGACTGTGTTCGACTTCTGTCGAACTCTCTGCTTTGGCAGAGAGGAACCCGGACGAAACTTTGCCGAAGGGCAAAGTTTCGTCCGGGGAGGTAGACAGATCCCGAACCCGCTTATGCGGGTTCTAAATGATTATTTTTGGCCGATCCTACGGGCTCGGGGAAACCCACGTTAAACTCGGCCTTGTCCCACATACATTCCACGTGGAGGGAATATTATATAACTGTCTGACAATTGCGTTGAGGCAGTCGACATGCAGTCTCTGACTGTGTGCGTGTTATGGTCCGGTTCCTTGTACCACTGTGATAGTCCAAGGTAGAACCAATAAATGAGAACTCGAATACGGATAACCCAGATATATTTCGAACAGGAATATATATAGAGAGGTAGAAAGTGTTAGCACGAACAATTATGTTTAGAATTAATTGTCTGAACGCGACTCTGTTTCGGACTGCCTCTGACTCGACTGACTGACTGACAGACTCCTGAGGGTCTTCGCACCAGACTTCAGCGTGAACTCTAGACTTCAGACAGAATTCTAGACTTCAGACGGAACTCTGCTTCCTCTTGAGGCGCAGTATTTATTACGTATGGAATAGTCAATTATGTTATTATGGGTAAGGTCCCATAACAGTGCGACTTTTTTCGAACTCTCTGCTTTGACAGAGGGGAACCCGGACGAAGCTTTACCGAAGGGCAAAGTTTCGTTCGAAGAGGTAGACAGATCCCAAACCCGCTTATGCGGGTTCTAAGGGATTATTTTTTGGCCGAGCCTACGGGCTCGGAGAAACCCACGTTAAACTCGGCCTTGTACCACATACATTCCTCGTGGGGGGGACTGTTAAATATTAGCCTGATGATTGCGGCCAGCATGAAACACCTGTCGCCTCTGAATGCTGACTTCAATGTTCACTTTTATATTTATATTTGCATACGCTCTATCTCTGATATTGAGCACTTTATCCCGTAAACATAGCACACCTTAAAACTATATTTCTTCATATACATATATATATATATATATATATATATATATACTTAATGATTCAAAACTTTTCAGTAAAAAGTAACTGTTTGATGACATTTTTAGAAGAGCGCTCTCGCAACAATCAACGCTGTGTTTAAGAGTGTTTCAATAGGAAATAAGATTCATTGTGAAGGTTTTGTATCGCCTGATGCAATATTTCAAATCACTGGCAAAGCGCCAAGTTGTATTCTCACTATTTCTATTGAGTTGATTTAGATTATAATTTTAGTATTTTCAACGTAAACAGTTAAGTTCTTTTTTTAATTAGAGTAGCATTTGAAAAATCAAAGTTATGGCCAGTTTAGATTTTAATAGATTTTTTACTACTTATCAACCTTTTTCAGGTTATTTAACGCCAGAAAATATCTTTGGATTGTAAGGATGCTTAGGAGATATTAATGATTTACTCATAGATGTATTACTATTTAACCATTAGATACTTGGACATTAACTGCTTGTCTTCAAAAACGTTTTGATGGAACATATACAAATCTACTTAGAAAAATCAGGAGCATCAGTTGGAGATCCCATGGAACGTTTAACACAATTTATGGAGAACTGAGACCAATCGCTGTTACAGTTTCTTTTTTATACATCTATGTACTAGTGAGCCAACCAAAATGAGATGACTCATTTTATAGTCCACCAAGAGAAGAGGTAACCAATCAGAAAGCTCAAAATCCGACGTGTATAAAGGCAGCCATTTTGTTTGTTCTCCCAAAATATCTTCACTGCCAACCTCTGATATCGAAGACTTAAAGAATTACTTAGCAGCTGCCAACCTCTGATATCGAAGACCTGAAGAATTATTGAACAGCTGCTACTAGTGATATTGGCGTTGTTCCATTGAACACATTGCGTACTGCATTGGATTCTATATTCAAAGACTACAGGCAAACATGGTCAACAATCTCTTATAAGCTCAAACAAAAACGATCACAGTTTGCCAGCCACTGCCACCGAGCGGAGAGGGGTGTGGGTCGTCTCATCCTAACTTCTATGGCATTCTTCTGAAGGTGTCTTCTCTTGAAAGTTGACTTTTCCAGACACCATAGCTTGGGACTCAGGGTTGGACATTGGGTATCTGGAGACAGCAATGCAGGACCGAGCAGTGTGGAAAGGGAAATATTCATCTAAAATTAACAAGGCTTGATCTAATAATTAAAAAATTCATATTACAACTAATAACTATTACTAGTATTAACTTCGGTGACCAAACGCCATACCTCAGGACTTAGGGATGGACATTGGGTATCTGGGGACAGAAATACAGGACTTAATAGTGTGGAAAACGATTGGCAAAGGAGTTCCAACCAACCATAGATACATCAAAGTATGATGATGTTGATGATTTAACCCATAGCTGGGACAAAAAAAGCGGATTCATACATTTTCCTAGGGGAATTTAAGTGAATATAACGAAGCGAACTGAAATTGAAACTCTGTCCTGCAGCTAACAATTCTAAACCATTACACCACCCACACATCCAGGCTTACAACATTTGGTATTCCCAAGTGGTCACACATCGAGGTAATGACCCGGCTCGACCTTTGTTTAATCGTATGGGAACAGGTGTTTCAACATGATAAGCTGTAAGCTTGGATGTGCGGCCAGCATTTGTATATATATATATATATATATATATATATATATATATATATATATATATATATATATATATATGAATAGGATTGGTGTATACGGAATAAATTCCAATAACCCAAAATTACTATTCTTAAAAGAGTGCTCAATACAGAGTAGAGCAAATATAATTTATTCAAAAATTATAACATAAATATGTTATAACATCACTACAAAAATAGTCATTTTGTTTCAACACTTTTGGTGTCTTTTCACGTGGTGGTGCTGGTGCTTAATGTAGGTTTCAACACCATTAATTGATAAGACACCAGAAGAATTTATTTATGTTACAATTTTCGAATAAATTATATATATATATATATATATATATATATATATATATATATATATATATATATATAGGTAACTATACTCGTTTCGAAAAACCCTCGAATCTTTGATTTGCCAATAATCAAATCAATCCCGAGGGAAAATAAAGGTTTAAAAAAAGAAAGATCTAGAAACATGAAAGTCTGTTGAAAAAAATCGCACAGATACAGGTTTAAAGCCCAAAGAAAAAACCCCGACGCGAGTAAACAACTAAGAAAAGAGCAGACCTAGTCAAACCTAGTGAGCCAGACACACCTACCCAGGTTTCATCTAAGCGGATTGTCAGGGATATATATATATATATATATATATATATATATATATATATATATATATATATATATATATATATATATATTATTTTTGTTGTGGATATTGATTTCTTGTTTCGTCCTTGTTTTATACATCTAAATATGTCTACGTGTTTTTGTATTGTATGATTTTGCATGTATTGTCCTTTTTAAAACTTCTTCCACTGCCCACATCACCTGAATTCAGATCCCTTCAAATTTATTACGATGTTTTAATCACCTTAAATTAGAGATTTGCACTAACTGTAAAGATGGCCTTTCGATTAAATTATAAATTAAATAATAAATATATGTATATTTTCCTCAGTTTCTTGTTAAAAAATTATATATTTTAGATTTAATACAGGTTAAATTTAAAATTTAAAATTGGTAATTTTTATTTTATTTTTAATTTTATAGTAAATTTTAAAATTAATCAGAATGATTTCAGTTTTAATGTTAGGGTAACTAACATTAAAGCATTAATTATTATAACCAAGGTTCGTTGTCAAGTATTTTGAATTGTCATATACTTGTATTTTGATTGGTCATTGCAGTTCATGTGACACCGTTTTCCCTATTGACAGGTGTTTGGTAGATTTGAACCTTTTAAAACTCTTTCTTCTACATTAAATACCATCACATGATAAGACACCAGAAGTGTTTTATTTTTTAATAAATAATATTTGCTCTACTCTGTATTGTTCACTCTTTTAAGAATAGTGTTTTTGGTTATTAGAATTTGATTCCGTCTATACCAATCCTATACTTGGGTATACTAGCAGAATGGTCCTGCGTTGCCCGTGCTCGATTAAAAAATTGTACGAATCATACAGCAATCGTTATCACTTGACTTAAAATATTTTTGCCTTTCCTTGCCTTTAAAGGAGTGCCCTTTACCGTGCTGATGTTGCTACATGCCTTAGTTCTTCGAAAAAAGAACTAAACAAAATGAACACAAAACGATCAGCTTTAAAAAAAGGACTCGTAATTGGAAAAACCGAATGAAAAAAGAATGTTAACAACAAATACTTTTTCACACCGAACCCAGTTCTGCGGAATCAGAATCAACATTGACTTTAATCAAGCGAATGGGCCAATTGGAGTAAAGTGCCATGCAGATTTAAATTTTTTCCACTTGTGACGAATGCATCTATCGATTTTTTTTTTTGCATGCTAGCATGCTAGTTAACATTTGTGTCAGTCAGCTGTTGTCTCTCACGCTGACCAATAGAATCTTCCTGCCTATTCATGGCAGCCAGCTATTGGCCCTCACTCTGGCCAGTAGAAAATGGCCGCAAACAACATGAAAACTGCCGCAGAAGCATGAAAATATCGCTTATTTCTACTATGGATGGAAGTTGGGAAATGCAAAGTCGGTCTTGGGTTTTCCAGCTATCTTGGAGCATGTGCATGTAAATTTTAGTGCAAATCCGTCGAAAATTGCGGCCGTGAATTCGTTACACACACACACATTCTGCCTTTGATATATATATATAT
Source organism: Acanthosepion lycidas (assembly GCA_963932145.1). NCBI lineage: Eukaryota > Metazoa > Mollusca > Cephalopoda > Sepiida > Sepiidae > Acanthosepion > Acanthosepion lycidas. Next base: position 61,247,740 of record OZ010599.1, on the reverse strand, counting down.
ATATATATATATATATATATATATATATATATATATATATAGTTAAGTTATAAGGAACTTGGTAAACCGAATTGGTAAATCCAAAGAGGATGAAATCCTGAGAGCTCAATGTTAGGACAGAGCTAATATGTAATGAAAAACAAACCACTTTAAGGTACCATTACGATAATTTATTTCACCTAAATCCTTTTTTAAGGATTTAGGATCATCAGGTAAAACTTCCAACAACGAATTGAGAGGAAAAATGGGATTAGAAATTGGTGGGTAGTGTAATTTTTGTAATTTAATAGAGGGGGTTGAGAGTGGTAGTTAAACAGACAATATAAAGTATAGGGAGGGGTTAATTTTATATCTCTCTTAAGTATGTTTTATATTGGAGTAGGAGGAGTGACAGAACCTTGACCTCTTTAGATGGTTAATAAAACGGAAATGAATTGTAGAAAATGTATACAAGTGAGTCTTATGGTAAAGAGAGAGATAGGGGGAGTGGGAAAGAGAGATGGAGTTGTTATAATTTTGTTTTAACAAAATTATGTAAAAGATAGTTTACAATGTTTGATAGAAAATTCGATGTCTGAAAAAAATTTTTATTATTAACTTAAATCTTTAATTTTTTAAGTAAATAGTTTCAGGACTAAATATAACTATTATTGTAATAAACATGTTTATCTAGGACATAAAGAAATATTTAAAATTTTAATAGTTTATTCACCCGACTAATTGTATTTCCACAATATAAAAAAAAAAAAAAAAATAACAATAACATCTATTTTAATATTTAAAATTAATTTATGAATGTAATTTATTTATTATATTGGTAAACTAAATTAAAGATTAGGTTTCATTATTTGATAAAATTTGAGGGTAATATTAATTTTCATTTATTCATATATGTCTCACAAATGTATTCATGTGAATCCCTACATACATACGACCATTAACAAGTCCAAAAAAAAAAAAAAAAAAAAACCATAGAAACACTTGAGATAATTTACACAAAAATTCATTTATCCTCGTACATAAACTATATATACATTTTACAATCTTTATCTATATTTTAATATTTGAAATATATACAAATTTTGGTTAAATTCCACAGTTAAAATTTAATTTTATCAATGTGATTTCGGAAGTGTTACATTTTAAAGGAATTTAGCTAATATTATTACTATTATTAATAGTCGAAGAATGGTATATTTAAATTTAAATTATCAATTTAGAAATGAAACTCCCTTCAGAAGAAAACAAAATTTAAACTATAGAATATTACAAAAGGAGGACATTACAAATTAAGAAAATAAACTTAAAATGTCATTAGAAAGACCCAATATTTCATTTAAAATCAATTCATGCACGTACGCACATATATACATACACACATATATATATATACATATATACATACACACACGCACATATATATACATCCACATATATATATACACATATACATACATATACAATTCATATATCCATATACAAATCTATATATCAAAAAAATAATCTAACCATTTAATCATCCGTATATATATTCATATATATAGAGCCATACTCATATACACATACACACCCTTAAATACATATACATTCATATATAAGGACAAAACCCTACATACAAAAAAAAGATATAAAAAGAATACATATATACATATATATATATATATATATATATATATATATATATATATACATACATATACATATACATATGTACATTTACCAAATATAAATTCTAAGGTAATTACGTCTATATACATATATAGATTACAAGTAGTTAAATCCATAAAAACACACATGTTTAAGTACATGTACACACACATATACTCGTACATACACATATAATATACATATACATACAAAACAAACATAAAAACATTTATACATATACATCCACATCCATGCAGCTTACACGTTAAAAAAAAAAATAAAAAAAAATATTCAGTATTCAAACATGCTTCATATTAGTATATTTATACTCACACATTATATATATATATATATATATATATATATATATATATATATATATATATATATATATATATATATATATATACTTACGAACAAATACCGTAGGGAAAGTTATAAATCCACCTATTCTACCACCCAGCTATGGGTTAATTAGTAGAACTTGATTAGTAGATTATTATTCGTCATTGTACCGTGACCCCTTAGGACGAACGCGGTCATCTCTCTCCACAATTTCCTGTCATTTGTAATAGATATTGTCTTTTTGCTATTCTGCTCAGCTTTGTTCCGCCATCCATTTACTCACAGCTCATTAAGTATGTTATTCGCTATTTACCTCCGTCCCTCTTTCCTTCCATCTGTCATGTGAGTATCAGATTTTCCAAGCCTTCCTTACTCATTATGTGACCTAGAAATTTCAACCGTTCCTTATGTTAAGTATAAGTTTGCTTTTTGGTTCCATTTTCTTTCGCTATGTCCCAGAAAGGGATCTATTTGAACGAAGTAGCTAAGTGGTTTTTCCTACTATAACCAAGTAGAATACGGTAGCAGTAATCGACTGTTACGCGTCGTAGTCGCAGGTAAGAGGTGTAAATCAATGGCGTAGTCCAATGGGCGTCGTTAAGGCGGTGTTTACTCATTCCCCCACGAGAATGAGATGAGACACAAGGTCGGATTAATGTCGGGACCCGAGCGCGTGCACCCGGGCAGGGACAAAAATTCCCCTTAGCTCCTGCCACCGTCAGTTGCGCTGGCGTCGGTTGCGAGCATCGAACCCTCTCTCTGGTGCAATGGGAGGGCGCGGCCTCGGGCAGCTGTTCCCCAGGGCTGGGCACCTCTTCAGTATAATTTTTCTCAGTTGCCCCTCTGTCCTTTGACAGAGAAGCCTCTGAGCGCACTCTGTCCAAGGACAGAGACGCAACTGAGAGATGATAAATAATGCGAAATCCCTCCAAGGAGGGATTTACGCGATTACTCTCAGACTAAGGCTCTTGACTCTCCTACACGTCCGTCTGTATTTATGACGGACACCAGCCAATCATCTTCCAGTGAGGCGGAACACAGGTGTACCCATATTCCATTATATCATCATTAAAATTTGGTCGTTGCTCACATGTTCGGTCCGTCGTATCCTCAGCATCTTTCTGTAGAACAACATTTCGGTTGGCTCTTCCTCATCTTTGAGGAGATTGTCCAGCACGAGTTCAGTACGCTCTTTTTTATATTTCTAACGAATTTCTTCTGTCCCTTAATACACTGCTTAGCTTCTAGAAGGCATCTTTGGCTACTCCATTGCATCTTCGTATTTCAGTGCCGAAAACTTTCCTGATATTTAAATTATCCACGCCACCCTCCAAAAGTTATTTATAATCTAAAAATATTTTCTGGCTTTAATTTCGCCTTCAAAACGTTCGTAAGCCGTAAAAATCATATCAATCAATAAAATCTCTCTTCTTAATGATATAGCAGCCGATTTGGGGTTGGCAATGTATCTACTAAAGGAAAATTCTGAATTCAAAATCGGTTGGGCGTAGAGTTAGAAACTCCATCCCGTATCTATTTTTTTTTTTTACACAAACCACATGGGAAAAACCTGCTGAGTATATGTCTCAGTAATCCAGAGGAGAAACTATAAGTTATTTTAGCATAAACGTGTTATTTTATAGTGAAGGGTGTGCGGTTGCTGCAATGGACAGCGATTAGGAATGAAAAAAAATAGAGTCGGGTTCAAATTCCAGTCAAATTCATTACATTCACTTATTAGCAAAATCCGTTGGTAAACTTATGAATCATCACTTTTCCTCCCAGCTATAGGTTAAATAGTATTGAATTGTTATCTAAAAAAATGTTGATACAATATTCACTAGCAAAATATTTTAATTATTCCTGCAATCCAAACATGCTTCAACTTTAAATAACCCGTAAAGTGTTGATAATCCATAAAATTAACAAATAAAACAATAAAAAAACCTTCAATTTGTTTTCTCCATTCCTCTAGCTACGTGTGAATAGAAGAGTAGATTATGTTATCTAGCCTTGGTTGGCAACCAGTCTAGGAAATGAAAACACTTGGCACCTCAACCCAGCCGAGTGTTTGTCTCTCAACTCCACCTCGTAAACACTGAACGGAGAAGAGTTGTTATCTTGTAGAAACTTTTTCCGCGTGTGTACTTCAATTACTGCAATCTTAATCTCGTCAAGTCAAGGGTCAATACTTATCTATCCTCCTTGTCCTCACAATATTCATTCGTTTTGGGTGAATAATTAAGAAGTAAATAAAACACAACAACAACACCAAGATGAGGTGAGCTTGCAGGGCAAATATAGAATAAATATGCTTTTCTATTTGCCAGTCAAAATTTACTAACAGCTGCAAAGGAAAGAGACACGGGACATAGACGATATCAATAGAAGATCATATGAAATACAAGAATAGATGAATATCACATGGATATATTTTTACACTTGCTAGATAAACTTTACCAAGCGTTACAAAGGTGATATGTCCCGGAAAGGGATATATTAGGTTGGTGCAAAAATAATGACGTAATAATGTCGTTTTTTGACGTATTTTTTAACGTCAAAAAACGACATTATTACGTCATTATTTTTGAACCAACCTAATATTGGAACGAAGTAGCTAAGTGGTTTTGGCTACTAACCAAGTAGAATACGGTAGCAGTAATCGACTGGTACGCGTCGTAGTCGCAGGTAAGAAGTGTAGATCAATGGTGTAGTCCAATTGGCGTCGTTATAGACTTATCTCTCAGACTAAGGCTCTTGACTCTCCTACACGTCCGTCGGTATTCATCACGGACACCATCTAATCATATTCCAGTGAGGGGGAACACAGGTGTACGCATATTTAATTATATCAAAAAGATTGGAAATCGTGGAGAGCCCTCATCGTCTACGTATTGAAGGGACACGACACATAGACGATATCAACAGATCTTATAGAATAAAGTATGTGAATGTCGTATAGATATGTTTTTCCACTTGCTAGACAAAATTTACTAACCATTACAAAGGACAGGAAATTGTGGAGAGCCGTCATCTTCCACTTCCTCAAGGGACACGAAACATAGACGATATCAACAGAAGATCTTATAAAATGCAATAATGTGTCAATATCGTATAGATGTTTTTTTCCACTTGCTAGACAAAATTTACTAAGCATTATAAAGGATATGGAAATTGTGGAGAGCCGTCATCGTCCACTTCCTGAAGCACGGTACATAGACGATATCAACAGAAGATCATATAAAATACAAGAATAGGTGAATATCGCATAGATATGTTTTTCCACTTGCTACACAAAATTTACTACGCTCCTTAAAGTACAAGAAATCGTGGAGAGCCATAATTGCTCACGTTCTTACGGAACATGGCACATTGAAGACGTAGAGAATAGATACCAAAAGAGGTGAAAATTGTTTTTCTAAGACATATGAAAAAAAGGAAATTGTGGAGAACCGTGATCACCCACGTCCTAAATGGTCACATCACATATCAGATATCAATAGAAGATCATATAAAATAAATAAAATGTCAATATTGCATAAATTTGTTTTTCTTCTTGCTAGATAAAACTTATTAAGAGCTTCATAGGACCGAAAATTGTGAAGAGCAACGATCGGCCACACCCTGAAGAGTCACGGCAGATAAAAGAGATCTTTCTCAGCTGCGCTAGTCGAACTCTCTGCCTTCGGGCAGGGAGGAAACCGGACGAGGCTACGCCGAAGGGCAGAGTTTCGTCCGGGGAGGTAGACAGACCCGATCCCTTTTATGCGGGGTCTACGGGGAATTTTTGGCCTAGCCTCCGGACTCGGGATCCCCACTCTAAATTCGGCCTTGTGCCACATGTCACTGTGTCGGGCAGTTATTAAATAGCGTCACGGCAGATAAAAGAAGATAGTTGACACAACGGAAAAATAAGCTAATACCATATTCATCTGGTTCTCAGGTCCTATTCTTCACGTTCTGAGGTAAGGATCTATAGGTTTTTTTTTTTTTGCTTTTTCTCCAAACATTTAAGGAATATCATGTTTGGTTGTTCAACACTGTGTGACCGGATATCATAGGCTTTCTTAAAGCGAAGCCATAAAATAAATCCTATGCGCAGATTGCATTCTCCAACAAAAAGAACACATATCGATTGGGTGACTCTCTAGCGAAAGAATGACAATCAGGCTTAAATCCTCTTCCGTCACGCATTATCCAGAAGACGACACTATGAGGTTTATCGCGGATTATTTCAATCCACATCCGTTTAAATCGTCTTCTTGTTCATTACATTCTAACTTTGGCGATCAATCATTGATTAAATTCAATCGACTTATATCGATGCCCATAGACTGACCGTTCCAGGCATCTGAATGCCACCGATTAACGATTTTAATTTTTTTGCCCGGCTGCGTTTCTCATCGTAATCGGGGTCTAATATCCTGACTGTCAAAAAAAAATTGAGTTTTACGACAAGAGTTTCACTTAGACGCCTCGATCTAAATATATATATTTCACCACAGAGTCAACTGACTCCATCCAATTCACCCGGCTTTTATCCTATGTGTTAAAACCTAGGTAGATAGTACCTGGCTCATTAGGAAATATTTATTTCATATATATATATATATATATATATATATATATATATATATATATATATATATATATATATATATATATATATATATATATATATATTTTATGGGAACTTACCCATAATAATAATGGACTAATCCTGGCATTATAAATACTGCGCCTCTCAAGAAGTATGTGGATATTGTAAGACGAGGAGAGATAATTGAGAGTATATTGTGAGGACTTCGGACTAGTGGTTCTTGTCGAGACAACATAGTTCACTCTAACCAAATCTGATAGTCATTACTAATACTTCTACTTCTTTGTATTATATTTCTGTTGTAATATATCTTTGTCTTCCATACCTGTGTTCGTGTTATTCTTTCATTGGTTCTAACCTTGGACCATCACCGTGGTACAAGAAACTTGGACCATAGCACACACACATATATATATATATATATATATATATATATATATATATATATATATATATATATATATTCAAATATTATAACATCAATACAAAAATAGTCATTTTGTTTCAAGGCTTCTGGTGCCTTGTCAAGTGATGGTGTTGAATGTAGATTCTACATTCAACACCATCACTTGAGAAGACACCAGAAGTGTTGAAACAAAATGGCTATTTTTGTAGTGATGTTACAACATGTTTATGTTTTTTTAATTTTTGAATAAATAATATTTGCTCTACTCTATATTGAACACTCTTTTAATAAAAACGTTTTTAGTTATTGGAATTTTATTCCTTCTACAAAAATCCTATATATATATATATATATATATATATATATATATATATATATATATATATGTGTGTGTGTATGTCGTTTATATATATATATATATATATATATATCAATAATCATTGAAGTCAACATTCTGAGGTGACAGGCTGTTTCATGCTAGACACAATCGTCAGGCCGCGATTGTTGGATTTTTTCCTTAACTAATTATATATATGGGTCATTGGTGCATTTTGGGTAATCTATTCTGGCGGTTATTTTTCCGAGTACCTTGTTTATTTATTGATTTGTTTGGGTTAATTTTATGTTTGGCAGGTGAAACAGGTGTTTCAAATATGACAGTCCAAAGAGCAATGGAAAAAAAAAGACTTGAAAACACGTGATATTTCTCACTCTCTAATCCTCTCTCTGTAACCTTCTCCCTCGAGTAAACCCCGGGCCTTATACAGGGGGAACCTCATTGTAAAATACAACATATAAGGTACGCTTAAAAAATTACTTTCCATGCGAGAAGTGGCTGTATGAATAGATAATATTTACATAATTCGGACTATTATCCTTGTCTTTGTCGTGATATTTATTACAACATTTAATAATGTACGCTCCGGCCATCTTCAGGTGGTTGGAATGTCAAAATGAACCCTTTATTTCGCTCACTGTGGTAGATTTTTCTAATTCCACGTGCCATGCTTAATGGATGTCAGTTATCAGTTATCTCCTGTTAATTGCCCTCTCCACGTTCTCCACTGTATTAACCGGCACCGTGGATAAAGGCGTTAGTTAGATCCAGTAACAGGACCCAAAGTGTGTGAGTTCAATACGCGTTTAAAGATGAAGGACAATAGTCTGAATAATGTAAATAGTGTAGATAATACCTCATCTCAGAAACATAGACAGATACTGAAGGATTGGGTAAATATGGCAACAAAGATGAGGACAATAGTCCGAATAATGTAAATAGTGTACATAATACCTCATCTCATAAATATAGAGAGATACTGAAGAATCGGATAGATATGGCAAAAAAGATGAGGACAATAGTCCAAATAATGTAAATAGTGTACATAATACCTCATCTCATAAATATAGATAGATACTGAAGGATCGGATAAATATGTCAACAAAGATGAGGACAATAGTCCGAATAATGTAAATAGTGTACATAATACCTCATCTCAGAAACATAGACAGATACTGAAGGATTGGGTAAATATGGCAACAAAGATGAGGACAATAGTCCGAATAATGTAAATAGTGTACATAATACCTCATCTCAGAAACATAGACAGATACTGAAGGATTGGGTAAATATGGCAACAAAGATGAGGACAATAGTCCGAATAATGTAAATAGTGTACATAATACCTCATCTCAGAAATATAGAGAGATACTGAAAGATTGGGTAAATATGGCAACAAAGATGAGGACAATAGTCCGAATAATATAAATAGTGTACATAATACCTCATCTCAGAAATATAAACAGATACTGAAAGGCCGTCATCTCTTCCATGATGTCCATTGTCTTTTGTATTTTTTCTCAAAAAGAACTCCAGCACAGTGGAGCCGGACGAATGGAGGCGCGGTTGAAAAATGTTTCACAACCCTTAATCCGTAATTATTTCTTTTCGGGCGCGCTGTTCAAATTACCGTCCCAGACATTCACAACCCTACAGATGCTGAGCTCAAGTAGATAGATAAAGCGTTTGTTTATATTTCTCTGAGTCAGTTTCAACTGATAATAAAAATACGGCCGTTTGACTAATCCACCCAGCTAGAAGCGCGCACGTGCGAACGTGACGAATTTGATTGTTTGTTTATGACTTCACCCTCGCAGTATCAATAAGGAGAGAGACAAAAAAAAACCCTGATGATGTGTTCTTAACTTGAAGACAGGCCCTCGCTAATCCATTTGCCGGAGAATTGTTGTTCTAGTCCGATTTACGAGAAAGAAAAGAAAAAGTTAGCGTTGAGAAAAAGGACTGGTTGAAAATGTTTCCCAATATGAAAAAAAATATCGGTGACTGACGGGATCCGAAAATATTAGTTGCTGGGAGAGGAAAGCGGGTGGCGCACTCCTAACTATAAGGATAGTATTTACTTTTCATAGCACACTTTTCTAAAAATACATATATGGAATTAAAATAAATATAATCAATATTTTATTAAAAAAAAAAAAAAAAAAAAAAAAAAGTGTATTTCTTAGTAATTGCAATGTTCATACACCCCTGGTCAAAATCTTAAGATTAGATACAAAAGGGTTAAAAAAAAATGTATAAAATACTGTCACTTTATTCAAAATATATTTGCGAAACATTTACATTTAATTAGAAAATTTAGTTTATCAACAAACAAATGAAGATTTTAAGTTTTTAATTGATTAATTTAAACAAACATTGAAAAATAGATTTTTTGGTTGGTCATAAAGAAAAGACCATGTGTAAAAAAAAAAAAATACTGGACAAAAGTTTTAGAACTAGTCAGTGTGCTCATAGCATCAGGCGTGTAGACATCTACGTAGCTCATTTCCAGCATTAAATTTCAGACTTTAAAATGGCTAAGGGTAAAATTTTAACAAAGTTCGAACAGGGCAGGATTGTTAAACTTCAAAGACGTGATCATTCGCAACGAGCCATTGCAAATGAAACTAGCCGTAGCAGAACTGTTATTGCTAACTTCATTAAAAATCAAGATGCGTATGCTTCTAAAATATCAAGCGGACGCCTCAATAAAATCTCACCATTTCTAGACAGACGCATTAGGCGACAAATTAAGAGTGATTCACGGCTAACATCAAATCAGATAAAAACGGATGAAGATGCCGAATGCAGCTTTCGAACAATTCGACGACATTTAAATAAGAAAGGGTTTAAGAACTTGAAACGGCTTCAGATCACTCAATTAAAAGCTTAAAATGTTCCTCTGTTTGTTGATAAACTACATCTTCTAATTAAATGTAAATGTTTCGCAAATATATTTTGATTAAATTACGCTATTTTATATTTTTTTCACCCTTTTGTATCTGGTCTTAAGATTTTGACCAGGGGTGTATATATATTGCAATTACTACGAAATACATTTTTTTTTCAATAAACTATTAATTATATTTATTGTAATTCCGTATATGTATTTTTAAAAAAGTTAGTTTTTGAAAAGTAAATACTATCCTTATAGTTACAGGTGCGTTACCCGCATTCTTCTGCTGGCAACCAATATTTTCAGATCCCGTCAGAAAATGCCTGGATACTCGTATTCGAGGAGCAATCATTTATTTTCAAATTTGTTCTAATCTGCCAATAATTGCTTCTGTATCTAATTCATCTAACGATCCTTTTCAATGGATAGCAACATGTATGATTCCAAATTCTTCTCAGACGGTGAATTTCTTTAACTTGTCTTTATGATCCTTAGCTTTGAAAATGTCCTCTTAACATTGGACTTGAGTAATTGATACTGTGCAGACGACTTTATAAAATTCTCATTCATTTTTTATTACTAAAAGAGTTGTCTGTGTTTGTTTGTACATATATATTGGTTCTTGTCGCTTCTTTTTATTTATTTACGTGGACTCACATCCCGTGTCTGCCATGTTTTTTGTGCGTATTTCAGGCGACACACGCGTTTATCTCTCAACGCATACACTGGCCAGCAACAACAGCATTGCATGCAGTTCGCTATATTCATAGCAATCATTTGTGTTCACTAGACGATTGTTTGAATCTGCCAATAATTGCTTTTGTATCCAATTCATCTAACGATTCCTTTTCAATGGATAGCAACATGTATGCTTCCAAATTCTTCTCAGACGGTGAATTTCTTTAACTTGCTTTTATGATCTTTAGCTTTGAAAATGTCCTCTTAACATTGGACTTGAGTAATTGATACTGTGCAGACGAGTTTATAAAGTTCTTATTTTTTTATTACTAAAACAGTTCTCTGTGTTTGTTTCTTTATTGCATTAATTTGATATAGGAGGCTCCCACTCCATCAGGGGCCCACTTGCCGTCGAACAAGCTGTCACTCCTGTCATGTCCGCCGCTGGAAAATATACGTCCAAGAAAAAAAAAGACGTTTTCGTATATATTTTTCTTTATATCCTTACTTTCTTTTTTTCTTTCTGTGAACAAAAACGAAAATGGATACAGTAGAGACGCATGCCACGAAGAATTTCTCTCTCAAATCCACGAGGCTAGTGAAAGCTTGATAGGGTCTTTCTCCTTCCGAGTATTGGCTTTTCTAAGGGATAACTATTTGGTGGCCGTTGGGTGGGATCCTGAGACGCGAGTGCCAAGGCACGAACTGTAAATAGAGACAATGTGTCAGCTGTTGATGAAGACGATCGCCGTGACCAGACTCGAGAGAAAAATCATTTTTAACGCTGACGTCATTCTAAGTCTCCCACTTGCTCGTTAGCACTTACGCGATAATCAGAGACGAGCAGTCCTTTTTATTCGATACCAAACGATTTACATACAACTCACCCAAATAACAAATCCTTCCACAAGACAGAGAAGTGTTTTTTTGTTTATATTTACGCAGGGTGGGTCCGTTTAAGTCTTATTTTAAAGTGATTTTCTAAGCGGAGATTAAACGTGGCACGAGGCCTAAAGAATGTGACACTCAGTGAGGATCGAATTCACCACGGAGTCGTAATTTTTTTCTAGCGAAACAAGCTTGCTAACCATTACACCAAGTTGAAGTGTATTTACGTCTTATTTTATGTATCGTGTCCTTTAAGGTCCTGCCGCTTTACAACTTTCTCTTTAACTTTTAACCCCTTACCGACGTTTTACCGTCCTTGGTATGACGATAAACTACATCCGCGTCCCGGGTAAGACGATAAACTCCATCCGACAGCAAGGCCTCTGATCAGGAGGTTTTGTGTAGTGTGAACCTCCTCTCAATCGCTGGTGATCCCAGGTCCACTCTGACCTGGGGTGGTAGCACCTGTTATGGTATCAGCTATTGGCAAATAGTTAACCGCCAAACTGGGGTCAAAACACCATGGAAGTGTAAAAATAGGTTTTAATACTAGCAATCCTTTTTTGTAAAAAATTATTATAAGCAATATTTTTTTTAGGAAAAATATTACCAGCACTGGCAATATACCAGCAATATATTTTAGAAAAAAAATATTACCAGAAATACATTTTAAAAATATTCGCGCAATACATTAAAAAATAATACCAGAAATAGATTTTTAAAAATGTTACCAGAAATACATTTTTTAAAACAATATTACCAGAAATGCATGCATTTAAAAATATTATCAGCAATACATTTAAAAAATATTACCAGTAATACATTTAAAAAAAAATATTACCAGAAATACATTTTTAAAAAATATTACTAGAAATACATTTTTCAAAATTCTAGCAATACATTTAAAAAAAAATATTGCCAGAAATATTTTTTAAAAAATATATTAAGCAATACATTTAAAAAATATTGCCAGAAGTACATTACCAGAAATACATTTAAAAAAAAAAATATTACCAGAAATACATTTTTTTTTAAATTACTAGAAATACATCTAAAAATATTACCAGAAATACATTTTTAAAAAGATTGTAACAATACATTTAAAAAAAATAATGCCAGAATATATATAAAAAAATATTTCCAGCAATACATTTAAAAAATTTTACCAGAAATACATTTTTAAAAAATATTACTAGAAATACATTTTTTCAAAATTCTAGCAATACATTTAAAAAAAATATTGCCGGAAATATTTAAAAAAAAATATTATCAGCAATACATTTAAAAATTATTACCAGAAATACATTACCAGAAATACATTTTTTTAAAAATATTACCAGAAATACATTTTTTGAAAAATTACTAGAAATACATTTAAAAAAATATTACCAGAAATACATTTTTTAAAAAATTCTAGCAATACATTTAAAAAAAATAATGCCAGAATATATATTAAAAAATATTATCAGCAATACATTTAAAAATTTTTACCAGAAATACATTAACAGAAATGCATATAAAAAAATATTACCAGCAATACATTTTTAAAAGATATTATCAGAAATACATTTTTAGAAAAAAAAATTACCAGAAATACTTTTTTTGAAAATAATTATGAATGCAATAAAAATCTTGTGGGTATTAAATAACCCATTGAGTTTGATATGCTGTAAAAGAAACCAGACGAAACCAAACAAACCGAAGCTTTGTGTTCATGTTCTATCCACCCACTGGGAATGTTACCAATTCCATTGGCTCATATGTTATGCCAATTATATTATCAGCATCTATCGGTAGGACGACATCTCTGTCACGGCAAATCTCTTCTTTATCTCTTTTTTAATGAATTCACTAGTGGCCATTAAGATGAGCTACAAGGAGTGAAAGAGAATTAGAAAACTTTGGAAGGAAACGGAAGCCCAATTGTTAAGAGATTGATTAATTGATTCGTTTTCTACAGCTTATCACCCTTTGCGGATTATCTACAATCACAGAAAATATATTTAGATTATTTAGATAATAATAATAATTTAGTGATACAAGTTTTACTAATTACCCCATATCTGGTGGGAGGGAGATGAGATGAATTCTTACTTTTTTTTTTCCAAGAGTATTTCCGCGGAAGTGTAGATACCGAACCCAACTGGAACTTGGCGCCCCGATTAACAATTCCGAGCTATTATCCATTACACCACCCACACATCCAAGCTTACAGTACATATTCCCAAGTGGTCACCCATCTAGATACTGACCATGCTAGGTACTGCTTATCTGTTGTGATCGTACGGGAACTGGTGTTTCAACGTAATGTAGCCGTAAGCCAAATCCTAAACAGGAAACAAAGGATGAACCTCTACTCCGGTTCTAAAGACCAGGGAGGAGTGTGAACCGGACGACAGTCGAATCTATCTGTGAGGACACTCTTTAACGTTCGTTGTCATATAGGTGAAAAGATATTACTTAGCGGTTCAGCGCTCTTTTCTTTGATTATAACAACATTTTCATTTCTCTTAATACTTTGTTTCTTTTCTAGAAGGCATCTTTCGCTATTCCTATACTTTTTTTAAAAATTTTATTTCTGTATCACATTTTCCGAAGCCTGTTGCTGCACAAAGCAGATAAACTTCTGTTACTGCTAGATTTGTTTTGTTTTTTTGTTTTTATTTTATTTTGTTTAGCGTCATATCAACCCCTATGGGTTATTTAAGACTGAAAGATAAATATTTGAACGTAGATGGATACGTTGAACTCCTGATGAAATATATTGTTGATAATTTTAATATAAAAATGTATTTTTATACTTTCATAGTACTTTTTTTTTTTTGGGGGGGGTAACTATTTGCCCATACCTAGGACCCTAACAGGTACTACCACCACGTGTCAGAGTAGACCTGCCGGATGTAAGTTTATCGTCATACTCAGAACTTGATGACTTCAAGGCTTAGCTCCAATCGTGGTATACGTAAAAAAAAACATAATATGACTACATGTAGTAAGTTAAGAGGAGTTGGTACGGATAACCTTGCTTTCCGAGGAGAAGGAATGCAAGTTCGAACCGTCTTGGATAAACTGCATCCTCGTCATGGGTAAGACGATAAACTATATCCGACAGCAAGGCCTCTGATCAGGTGGTTTTCATTGTTGGTGTTCCCAGGTCGACCCTGAACTGAGGCGGTAGCACTTGTTATATTCCTAGATATGGGTAAATACTTAACCCGGAAATGAGGTCAAACATTATGAAAGTGTAAAAATAGGTTTTAATATCAGCAATATATTTTTGTAAAAAACTATTACCAGCAATGAATTTTTTGAAGAAAAATTTTGACCAGCAATACATTTTTTAAAAAAGTATATTACCAGCGATAAAAATGTTATCAGCATTAAATAACCCATTAAGGTTGATATGCCGTAAAACAATCCAAACAAAACCAAACCAACATTATTTACATTATTCGGACTATTGTCCTCATCTTTGTCGCCATATTTATCCGATCCTTCAGTATCTGTCTATATTTCTGAGATGAGGTATTATGTACACTATTTACATTATTCGGACTATTGTCATCATCTTTGTCGCCATGTTTATCCGATCCTTCAGTATCTGTCTATATTTCTGAGATGAGGTATTATGTACACTATTTACATTATTCGGACTATTGTCATCATCTTTGTCGCCATATTTATCCGATCCTTCAGTATCTCTCTATATTTCTGAGATGAGGTATTATGTACACTATTTACATTATTCGGACTATTGTCCTCATCTTTGTCGCCATATTTATCCGATCCTTCAGTATCTGTCTATATTTCTGAGATGAGGTATTATGTACACTATTTACATTATTCGGACTATTGTCCTCATCTTTGTCGCCATATCTATTACAACGTTTCGGCCGTTGTACGATCCGGCGTTCTTCAGGTGGTTCGAATGTCGAACTGAACCCTTTATTTCGCTCACTGGGGTAGACTGTTCTAAACATGGCACGTAGAACTAGAACAGTCTATCCCAGAAACCAAACTAAATTGGAATCTTGTCAGGAACTTATCTTTGTTTCCCATCCGTACTGGTTAATGACGGTAATAGAATAAAAGTCTGGATAGTTGCAATTAAATGTAACTAAAATTAGGATGAAAGAAATGCAGATGAAAAATTGCTAAACTTAGCCATCTGTCATCTAGTAATAATTAACTTTCTGTTACTAATAAAAACTTTAAAATTTCTGGGGAACATGAATATTTTAATCGTGGGTTTAATAAATAAAAATGGAAGATATTTTAATGTAACTAACCCGTGGATTTGGTATCGTAACGGCGGTGGGGAGCTATAGAGGAAATCATTTCTTCTCCGGTTTGTATTTCTACTGTTATAGGCGTTATCATATGCATACAGAAGACATAGAGAAAACTATATCTACATATATACAAGTGTCCCTCGCAGAGTATGATATATCACATATATCTACATGGTAAAACAGAGAACAAAAAGGAAGAGTCTTATATATAATATAGAGATACTCCTGTATCTGGAGAAGCCATATTTAGGACTCCAGATTCCAATGGGCAGGATTCATTTATACCTAGGAGAGGACATATCCCACGAACGGGAAACAGCGAGTCTTGGGTTTTTTTTTCTCCAAATAATGACTGCGAGTTTCATTCTCTATCAGGGAAAGAGATATTCCTAAAGGGAAAAAGCACCATGGACATGTAAGCTGATAGGGAGGCAGATTTAACCTCAGTCTGGGCCCATGGGCCCCATCTAAAAGTAATCAACCTAACGTGGTAGCTACTGTAAATAAACGTAAATTGACTGCCGCTTTCGTCGCTGTATGGAGTGATGTCACTAATCGGCCGTCACGTGACCCATGTGACGTATCTCCACCAAAGAGAGATTATCGCCTTCTGTATTCCTATAGTATAATTCTTAAATACAACATAAGATAACGTATTTAATTAAAGTTTTAGTTTAATTTTTCCCTTTTTGAATTGATTTGTTTTAACAGAGCACGGAAAGTGCAAAAAGTATACAGAACTTTTATGTTATGTCATAGAAGAAAAAGAATTGAAACTTTGTATAACAGATATAAGATGAATGGTTCAAATAAAAGAAATTCTAGAAAACAACATGTTCATATACTACAAGTCAGTCATATAATTTTTCACAAGTGTAACCATGAGAATGGTAATAAGTAGAACAGCCATTTCCATACAGGAAACCGCAGGCATCCATTGACCGAACAATTCATTGGCGACTTCCTGTTGGTTGCTAATTTGTTTCTGCTAATCTTTCTTTCCTCACATCAGCATGGCTGATGCTAACCTCCAATAAAGTGACTCGTTGCGTTTTCACGGGCTAACATTCTTGACTGACATGACGTTGCAATATATATAGTGAATCCATTGTTAGATCTGCTGCTAAGAAAGTTGGTTCACTGTGTCGTGCTCGACAATTTTTCCCGACAGAATCTATCATACTTCTACGTCCGTCCGTACTTTGAATATGGCTGCCACTTATACGCCTGTTGTATTTTTAAAGATTCTTGATAAAATCCATAGAAGAATCAGCAATGTTACTCGTACTGACCCGGTGTATCGGCTTCAGTCACTTTCCCACCGCCGTAATATAGCTTCCCTGTGTCTTTTTAAACATCTATCCGAAGTGGCTCTTGGTCCTTGTATAGAATGAACACCGTTGTAAACAAAATGTTTTAGGGTTTTATTAAACCATGGAATAAATAGAGATAACAAATTGATAGACTGTGTTTCGCACTTCTGCAAACACAAATGTTTATTTTGCAAATCACCTTCCTGTATTCATTTGGTTTCAAATCATATATATATATATATATATATATATATATATATATATATATATATATATATATATATATATCAAAAGTATATGATTGGTGTATATGGAATGAATTCCAATAACCAACAATTACTATTCTTAAAAGAGTGCTCAATACAAAGTAGAGCAGATATAATTATTTATTTAAAAAAATTTATAACATAAATATGTTATAAAATCACTATGAAGAAATAAATTGAATAACATATATATTTCTTCTTTTCTCCTCAGTAATTTTATAGTTGTAAACATAACAGCGATTAAATTTTGATTTTGAAATTAGCAGTTTTTAATTTTAATATTAAATTTTATCATATAATTTAGTAATTATTGGTTAGAATAAATTCTTTTTTTAATATTACCCATATTTTAAACATCTGAATAGCTATTATAACATGACTTTGTTGTCAAGCTTTTTGAATTTTCCTATACTTGTATTTTGATTGGTCAATCTAGCTTTTGTAACAACGTTTTCTCCTTGCGAAGGATTGTTAATTAATTTGAAACTTTTAAAACCATTTATTTTACATTCAACAGCATCACTTGATAAGACACCGAGGGTGTTGAAACAAAATGGCTATTTTTGTAGTGATTTTATAACACATTTATGTTATAAATTTTTTTTAAATACATAATTATGCATATATATATATATATATATATATATATATAGCTAATTTCTTTTTTCAATAATATTAATGAGATTGTGCCGGTTTTGATTTCTCTAAGTGCCCAGAATAATTGAAAGGTTAAATTTCTGTTTCAAGACCCCAATATTCTTCACAGATTAGTGGGTGTGGAAAAAAAAGTATTCCTTATTATTTTTGTAATTTTTGGTTTTATCTTTTCTTTCGTTTGTTTTTCTCAGCATATTTTTATCATTCAGTACCGTTTCATTCCACGTTTCCAGCCCTTTAGGATTATTTTTTTATCTGCTTCAATTACCTCTCCCACAAATCACTCAATTTTTCTTTATGCCTCTCTTCTTTCTTTTCAGCTGTCACAGTCCTAATTTCTTTTGCCATCCATTGTTCTGAAGGCGCAACAAGATAGCGAAACGGCAAAAACAAAAGCAATGAGAACAAAAAAACTAAATTTCAAATCACATCCCACTATTTCTCAAATCTTTATATATTGCCTCAAGTATAAACCTGACCAATGTCTACTAACAGACTCAATAAAAAACGCGAACAATATATATCTATAGACTCCTATCTACCTGAATCATTTACCTATCGTCTCACGTATAAACCATCACTGTATTTACCTGAAGAATTATTTATAAACCCGATTAAGGTTTACCCATTGCCTCAGGTATAAAACATGTCAATATTCACCGTCGTTTATAAGCTTTTCCATTTTGCCTCATCATCTGTTTCGGATACAAGTATACATCCTACAAATACACATATCAACTCTTATATAATTAAGAAACAGTCATCATTTATAGATGCTTTTACAAATTGGCAAACGACATCATTAGTAGGACGCAATTAAGAACGACGTAAGAAAAAAATAACAAAGTACATACAACTCTGAAAAATCAGGGCTATCGGTATATATCAGAGATCAATGTGATACTAGACTTATACCAGAAGCAGGAACCCACTTTTGAAATTATTTAAAAAAAATCAATATATTTTTTTTATTCCAACAAATGTGTTTAGAGGAATGTCTCGCGAATTCTAATATACAGGAATTGAAGAGTAACACAATTTTGACTTTTTCTTGTCAATGGTTAGTAAGTATTATTTCTGAATTGCATCTATGTAGAAAGCACAGAAAATAACAATTATTCTTTTCAAACTTTGCTTTCCTGGCCTAGGCATCCTTGTTTTCATGTTTCATTACATTACAGACAGATTCATTTGATGACAGGTAAATTTTCTATAACTTTCTAGAATTTTCGAGAAGTTTTGAAAAGTTTCAAGAATTTTTAGACCGTTCTGGTTCCCAAGAATCGTTTAACGGAAACATGACACGAGACTATATTTGGGGGCTGAAGCAAGAAATGAATGTATTCACCTGATTTTTTTTACTAAATGTTCTCTTCTCCGATGAAACGAAAGTTGAGCTAAATTCAAAGGATAAGCGATCTAAAATCTGAAGAAGAATCTTTGAAAGTTCTTTGAATTTAGCAGTAAGTACTGTCAAGCATCCGTTCAATATAATGTTCTGGGGAATGCTTTTCTTTTGATGGAACTGGTTTCAGTGTCGTTTTCTGACGTTAAAAAATACGTCAAAAAGCGACATTATTACATCATTATTTTTGCACCAACCTAATAATATGAAATCATATTAATATCCTATTCATAGTGTTTTGACCCAAGTTTGAGATTAACTATTTGTCCATAGCTGGGACCCTAGGAAGTGCTGCCACACTGAGCAAATAGGAAATAACAGTTGGTACCCATGGACAAAACATGTGGTACACAGTGAAAAGAAGCAGTTGGGATTTAGATATTTATTAAGTACTTATTTATTTAGATAGTTATTCATTTATATTTGATTAAACAAAAAATTATCCCCTCTTTTATTTTACTAGCGAACCAGTTAACATACGTAGGCCCGTGAGGTATGTATTAGAGAAATGGAAGTTTATTCTAAAAGTGTTTCGTTCGACTAAACGTATTATTTGAGTTGCTTTTCAAAGGAATGCATTTCAAAACCTTTTCCATTAATATAATTCTTAGGAGAAGATAAGGGTTATATGTAATATCTGTGGCATGGCTGATGCTAAACACTGAGAGAACAACACTATACGCCTTCTTGGCCTTACGTTCCCCACTGACATGAATTGGAATGACCCTATCGAATTAATGGCTACATCTACTGCAAGGAAAGTTGGTTCACTGTTTCGTGCCAGGCAATTTTTCGCATAAGTATCCATCTTTCACATTTCATCTCCCATTCGTCCTTGCATTAAATACTGTTGCCATATGTGGTCTGGTGCTTCTGTTGTATATGGCAAGATTCTTGACAGAATCCAAAGGTATTATAATGTACCCCTTGCATCTTAGTCGCTTTATCGCCTTGCTTTGAGTGAAAGGATTAAAATAAACAAAAAACAATCGTACAACTATTCTCATATTTGTTATAGATATCAAATGAGGAATTATCAATAGGTTTTGACTTATTCCAACTGTTGTTCCCAACTTTGATCGCTACAGTGATTTTTAAACGTACCTTAGTTGTGGCATAAGGACTAAGGTACGGGACAGCTAATGAGGATCGAACTCCCTACTCAGTTGTAATTGATCTAGTGAGACAAGCTTGTTAACCGTTACTCTACGTCGAAGTGCCCAAAAAATATTTTCTAAGAATGGCTTCGATATGGTATAAGATTGGAGAACCCAGTGAGGATCGAACTCAATACCTAGTAGTAATTTATCCAGTAAGACAAACATTGCCAAACATTGCACTACATCGGAGTATCCAGACTCCTTACAATATGGTGATTTTCTAAGTGTAGCATAGATGCGGCACAAAGACAAAGTTTTGGAGCACTTAGTCGGAATTGATCTTGCGAAAAAAACTTGCTAACCAGTACATCACTTCGAAGTATCTGTCTATATTTATGAGATGAGGTATTATGTACACTATTTACATTATTCGGACTATTGTCCTCATCTTTGTCGCCATATTTATCCGATCCTTCAGTATCTGTCTATATTTCTGAGATGAGGTATTATGTACACTATTTACATTATTTGGACTATTGTCCTCATCTCTGTTGCCATATTTATCCGATCCTTCAGCATCTGTCTATATTTCTGAGATGAGGTATTATGTACATTATTTACATTATTCGGACTATTATCCTCATCTTTGTTATCATATTTATCCGATCGTTCAGTATCTGTCTATATTTTTGAGATGAGGTACCATGTACCCTATTTACATTATTCGGACTATTGTCCTCATCTTTGTCGCCATATTTATCCGATCCTTCAGTATCTGTCTATATTTCTGAGATGAAGTATTATATACACTATTTACATTATTCGGACTATTGTCCTCATCTTTGTAGCCATATTTATCCGATCCTTCAGTATCTGTCTATATTTCTGAGATGAGGTATTATGTACACTATTTACATTATTCGGACTATTGTTATCTTTGTTGCCATATTTATCACAACGCTCTTTAGGTGTTTGGAATGTCGAACTGAACACTTTATTTCGCTTGATGGGGTAGACTGTTCTAGTTCCACGTGCCATGTCTAATGGATGTCTGTTATCTCCTTAAGGACACATGGCACAGTAGATAAAGGCGTTGGTTAGATACAGTGACAGGACCAAAAGAGTTGTGAGTTCGATACCTGGTTAAGGCAGTGGAGAATTTGGAGAGTGGAATTAATAGGAGAAAACTGATAACTGACATCCATCACGTTGAACAAGAACGGTCTGCCCCAGCGTTTTTCAAAACGTGGAGGTTCCTATTTATTCATTTATCTCAACTGAAAAGTTAAAATTTTGGTCAATAAACAGATCGGTTTGATTCTATTGCAACAACGCATGATACGCGCAACGTTCTCTTTCTTTGCAGATTTTCATCTTGAAGAAGGCGCGAGAATGTAGCGGGCGGAATGCTTTGGTGATAAATATAAAAAGTATGTGGCCGTCTCAACAAATTTCCGAATTTTCGAATGAGAACATTTCTTCTCTAAATTATAAGCACATGCTTTCTGACCGTGTCTCATTCGACATGTCTTCTTAAAAATATTGTCCTATAAGGATGGGATGTCGATATATTTTGGTAAGTATCTGAAAACCCATCCCGTGATATTTCCTATACCTAATTATTCAGAAACCCTCGACGTTTCTGCCAGTAGAAAGACATAAGTCAGCATGGCCGAGGGTTCGAGATTACTTGTAATGTTCATAACACCGGATCTCTCTCTCTCTCTCTCTCTTTCTCTTTCTCTCTCTCTCTCTCAAGAAATTGTAATTAAAGTCTGTTTCGCATAGATTTCGTATAAACCACAATTCGGATGTTTAAGTGATGCAAATGTGTCTGAGCAGTCGTCTACAAAAGGGAATAAATAAATAATATAACAGTTGTGTGTACTCGAAAAGGAACGGCTAGCCATGATTATTTCAAGCAAAATTTATGATACATCATTTTTACAAGCCGGGGATTGTTAGTGAATTTGATTCCACAATTATAGCCCTCATTTTTTCTGGTTTCAAAATAGGTATTTTATCACCAATTCCCTTAAAATAAAAAAATGTTGATGTAATTGCCTGAAATCCTTTTTTCTTTTTTCTTTTTTGGCTAACCAGAATAATAGGGGAGTTAAATTCAATCATCGAAAGGGATCATAGCCTCGTTTTGGAGATATTCAGAGAAAATATACGTGAAGAGTGAAAAGAAGCGAAAGATCGCTTAATATGTATGAAAAAAAAAACAAACTAATAACGAATTTTACAGGACAAGGAAAAGTGAAACAAAATGAAGAAAACAGATGAGAATAATTGCGAATAATAACAACCGGTCAGCGTAAGAAAAAGAAACCAGCAATAAATAAATAAATAAATAAATAAATAAATAAAAATACAGAAAAAAACATTTACGGAGGAAAACAGATTGGCAAACCTATAAACAAAATTGAAAGCGTGCAAAACTAAGTAAGATATATAAAAAGAAAGAAAAAATAGAAAAGGATTATAATAAAAAAAAATAAAGATAGAATAAAAGTGTTATGATGTTTGGGGTTAGTAGAGACAAACGCCAAATAACACGTACAATAAAAGGGGGTTTAATAGATTGGTAAAAAGGTACAGAAATCGCCTGAGTAGTCAATAACTAGCTCAGCTCAGAACTTCACTGTCTCACTGTCGGTATTTCAAGGCCTGTCTACCTCCCCGGACGAAACCTTGCCCTTCGGAAAAGCCTCGTCCGGGTTCCTCTCTGCTAATGCAGAGAGTTCGACAGACGTCGAGATCTCTGTCTCACTGTCGGTATTTATCTATCCACCCACGAGGATAAAATGTGGCACAAGGCCGGTTTAATCTGGGTATCTCCAAGCCCGTAGGCTCGGCCAAAAATATAGCCTTTTTGAACCCGCCTAGACGGGTTCAAGGCCTGTCTACTTCCCCGGACGAAACCTTGCCCTTCGGCAAAGCCTCGTCCGGGTTCCTCTCTGCTAATGCAGAGAGTTCGACAGACGTCGAGATCTCTGTCTCACTGTCGGTATTTATCTATCCACCCACGAGGATAAAATGTCGCACAAGGCCGGTTTAATGTGGGTATCTCCGAGCCCGTAGGCTCGGCCAAAAATATAGCCTTTTTGAACCCGCCTAGACGGGTTCAAGGCTTGTCTACCTGCCCGGACGAAACCTTGCCCTTCGGCAAAGCCTCGTCCTGGTTCCTCTCTGCTAATGCAGAGAGTTCGACAGACGTCGAGATCTCTGTCTCACTGTCGGTATTTATCTATCCACCCACGAGGATAAAATGTGGCACAAGGCCGGTTTAATCTGGGTATCTCCAAGCCCGTAGGCTCGGCCAAAAATATAGCCTTTTTGAACCCGCCTAGAGGGGTTCAAGGCCTGTCTACCTCCCCGGACGAAACCTTGCCCTTCGGCAAAGCCTCGTCCGGGTTCCTCTCTGCTAATGCAGACAGTTCGACAGACGTCGAGATCTCTGTCTCACTGTCGGTATTTATCTATCCACCCACGAGGATAAAATGTCGCACAAGGCCGGTTTAATGTGGGTATCTCCGAGCCCGTAGGCTCGGCCAAAAGTATAGCCTTTTTGAACCCACTTAGACGGGTTCAAGGCTTGTCTACCTGCCCGGACGAAACCTTGCCCTTCGGCAAAGCCTCGTCCGGGTTCCTCTCTGCTAATGCAGAGAGTTCGACAGACGTCGAGATCTCTGTCTCACTGTCTCCCACATGTCAACGGACATGTCACTATTTAAAGTCTTTGTTCACAGACGCAGACAAGTTCATCTTCAAGAGGGGTGGTAGGTTTCCGACACAACAAAAAGAAAATTCGTGGAAGAAATACTGACTGGAGAGCGAAAAAGATTAAAAAAAAAAAATGATCGTAAAACAAATAAAAAAGAAAAATTAACAAATCCTGTTAGAAAAAATATGAAAAATTGTTTACACACACAAAAAAAGGGAAAATAACAGTTTAGAAGAAAGAAAAAGAAAATAAGAAAAAATTTGACTTGAAATGCATGCCAAAAAAAAAAAAAAAAAAAAAAACTATTTGGAAAGATATTATAAGTAATACTTGTTTCTGATAATATCTTTCCAAACAGATTTTTTTGAAGCTATTTCGAAAAAATGAGAAACAAAGAAAAATTGATTTAAAAGAGAATGAAAAATAAGAAAAATGTGCCCAAAATGGAAACAACAATAAAAAAAAAAAAAAACTCTTAAGAAAAAAAAAAAAAAAGGCAGTAAACAGTTTGGAAAGAAAAATAAAAAATAAAAACTGTTTGGAAAGAGAGAAAAAATAAAGTATTGTTTAGAAACAAAGAAAAGATGAACAAATATTGGGAAAGAAGCTGAATGGAGAAAAACAGTTCGGAATTAGACGTAAAAAAAAAAAGGGTTTGAAATGAGACGTAAAAATGGTTTGGAATGAGAAGGAAAAGAAAACATGGTTTGGAATGAGACAAAAATGAAGAAATATATTAGAATGAGACGTAAAAGAAAAGATGATTTGGAATGTGTCGTAAAAAATGGTTTTAAATGAGATGTAAAAGAAAAGATGATTTGGAGTGAGACGTAAAAAAAGATAGTTTGGAGTGAGACGTAAAAGAATAGATGGTTTGGAATGAGACGTAATTAAAAATGGTTTGGAATGAGATGTAGAAGAAAAAAATAGTTTGAAACGAGTCGTAAAAGAAAAGATGGTTTGAAATGAGACGTAAAAGAAAAAAATGGTTTGGAATTAAACGTAAAAGAAAAAAAATGATTGGGATGAGACATAAAAGAAAATATTGGTTTGAATTGAAACGGAAAAGAAAAGATGGTTTTAAATGAAGCCTAAACGAAAAGATGATTTGGAATGAGATGTAAAAGAAAAAATTGTTTGGAATGAGACATAAAAGAAAAAAAAATGGTTTGGAATGTGACGTAAAGAAAAATGGTTTGAAATGAGGCCTAAAAATGGTTTGGAATAAGACGCAAAAGAAAAAATGCTTTGAAATGAGGAGTAAAAGAAAAATGACTTTGAGTGAGATTTAAAGGGAAAATGGCTTAGAGTGAGACAGAAAAGATAAGATTCTTTGAAATGAGACGTAAAAGACAAATGGTTTAGAAGGAGACGCAAAAGAAAAAATAGTTTGGAATGAGACAAAAATGAAGAAATGTATTGGAATGAGACTTAAAAGAAAAGATGTTTGGAAATTAGACGTAAAAGCAAAAGAAGAGAAAAAGAATAAAATGCTTGAAAAGAGATGATGAAAAGAAGAAACGAAAAACTGTTTGGAAAGGGCAAAAAGGAGAAAAACTGCTTCGAAAGAGTTTAAAAGGAAATAAAGCAAGTTAGTAATATTAGAAAAGAAGAAAAACGTTTCAGAATGTTGTGAGATAAGAATTAAAAATATCGGGACGCATAGAGAAAATATAGGCAAACTGCAAAGAAAAGAAAAAGGAAAGAGAACAAAACAGATGTAAAACTGTTTTCTAAAGAGAAGGAAAATGTAGACAAACTGTATGCAAGGAGAAGAAAATAGAGGAAAACAGTTGGGAAGTATGTGAAAAAAGTTTTTATGAATTGTTTTAAAAGAGAATAATAATAATAATAATAATAATAATAATAATAATAATAATAATAATAATAATAATAATAATAATAATAGAACAGTTTGAAAAAAAGAAACATGTAGAAAGACAGTTTGCAAAGAGAAGAAAATAGATTAAAAAAAACCGTTTGGAAAAAGACGAGAACAGATATTAAAATAATGTTTGCAAACAGAAGAAAACTGTATAATATTGTGTGCAAAGACAAGAAAAAATTAAAAACTGTTTGGAAACAGATGAAAATTGTAGAAAACGGTTTGCAAAGAAAAGAAAACAGATAAAATAAATGTTGAAAGCTGTTTGTAAAGAAAACATTACAAATGATGTGCTGATTACAAGCAAAACAGGTAAAACAAACTATTTGTAAAGAGAAGAAAAGTATTGAAAAAACTGTTTACAAAGAGAAGAAAACAGACGAAAGCGATTTGGAAAGTGAAGAAAATATAGAAAACTATTTGAAAAGAGAAGAAATCTGATAAAAACTATTTGGAAAGTGAATAAAAATATATAAAAACTGTTTTCAAAGAGAAGAAAACAGAAAAAAAACTGTCTAGAAAGTCAATAACCATATGGAAAAACTGTTTGCAAAAAGAAGAAAACAGATCAACCGATTTGAAACGTAACGAAAAATATAGAAAACTGCAAAGAGAAGAAAACAGATAAAAATGGTTTCGAAAGTGAAGAAAATTAGAGAAAAACTGTTAGCAAAGGTAAGAAAACAGATAAATGTGGTTTGGAAAGTGAAGAATAATATAGAAAAACTACAAACAGAAGAAAACAGGCAGCAACGTTGTGGAAAGTGAAAAATATAGTAAAACTGTTTAAAAAGTTAAGAAAAAGCAGGAAAATCTGTTTGAAAAGAGAAGAGATAAGAAAAGAAGAAAAAAGGTTGAAATGAATTAAAAAAAAAAAACAACAGATGTTTGAAAACTTAAAAACTATAAAAAAAAATGTTTGGTAGAAAGAAATAAAAACATTCGATTGAAAATGTTAAACTGGATTTGAAAGCTACGAAATAGACCCAAAAAGACGAAACGTCGAAAGCAAAACGAGAACCTTAGGAAAATATTCAACGGATTATTCGATTCTCTTTCCATATATTTCCCTAAATATTTCATTTATCGTTCCGTTTTCATGTGCCAATGTCATAATCAGAATCAAATAAACTTATTTTCAGAAAACTAAAAGAACAAAGCATCCGGTAAGCATCGAACATCCTCCAGTCGTGATGTTCTCAAACATGTTTCACGGCTAGCAACGTTTATTTAAATAAACGTTGCCAACAAAGAACTTAATCTGAACAAACAGATATTAGGTTGGTGCAAAAGCAATGTCGTTTTCTCACATATGTTCCTAAGTGAGAAAACAACATTATTTTTGCACCAACCTAAAGAATTCACATCTACATCGTAACCGCTTCATTAAATACGCTTTGCTAAGTTTGACAAAATGCCCTAATTACAGCAAAAATACGCAAATTGTAAAGAAACCACTAATCACTGTCTATATTTCTGAGGGGAGGTATTATGTACACTATTTACATTATTCGGACTATTGTCTCCATCTTCGTCGCTATATTTATCCAATCCTTCAGTATCTGTCTATATTTCTGAGATGAGGTATTATGTATACTATTTACATTATTCGGACTATTGTTTCCATCTTCGTCGACATATTTATCCAATCCTTCAGTATCTGTCCATATTTCTGAGATGAGGTATTATGTACACTATTTACATTATTCAGTCTATTGTTCTCATCTTTGTCGCCATATATATCCAGTCCTTCAGTATCAGTCTATATTTCTGAGATGAGGTATTATGTATACTATTTACATTATTCGGACTATTGTTTCCATCGTCGTCGACATATTTATCCAATCCTTCAGTATCTGTCTATATTTCTGAGATGAGGTATTATGTACACTATTTACATTATTCGGACGACTGTCCTCGTCTTTGTCGCCATATTTATCCGATTCTTCAATATCTGCCAATATTTCTGAGATGAGGTATTATGTACATTATTCGGACTACTGTCCTCATTTTTGTCGCCATGTTTGTCCGATCCTTCACCATCTGTCTATATTTCTGAGATGAGGTATTATGTACACTATTTACATTATTCGATCTATTGTCTCCATATTTGTTGCCAATTTTATCCAATCCTTCAATATTTGTCTATATTTCTGAGATGAGGAATCATGTACACTATTTACATTATTCGGACTATTGTCCTCATCTTTGTTGCCATATTTATCCGACCCTTCAGTATCTGTCTATATTTCTGAGATGAGGTATTATGTACACTATTTACATTATTCGGACTATTGTCCTCATCTTTGTTGCCATATTTATCCGATCCTTCAGTATCTGTCTATATTTCTGAGATGAGGTATTATGTACACTATTTACATTATTCGGACTATTGTCCTCATCATTGTCGCCATATTTATCCGATCCTTCAGTATCTGTCGATATTTCTGAGATGAGGTATTATGTACACTATTTACATTATTCGGACTATTGTCCTCATCATTGTCGCCATATTTATCCGATCCTTCAGTATCTGTCGATATTTCTGAGATGAGGTATTATGTACACTATTTACATTATTCGGACTATTCTCCTCATCTTTGTGGCTATATTTATCCGATCTTTCAGTATCTGTCTATATTTCTGAGATGAGGTATTATGTACACTATTTACATCATTCGTCCTCATTGTCCCCATCTTTGTCGGCATATTTATCACAACGTTTCGGCCGTTGTACACTCCGGCCTTCTTAGGTAGTTGTAAAATCGAACTGAACCCTTTATTTCGCTCACTGGTGTAGACCCTTCTAGTTCCACGTGCCATGTCTAATGGGTGTCAGTTATCTCCTGTTCATTAACCTCTACATGTTTTCCATCGCCTTAATCTTGTATTGAACTCACACTCTTTGTGTCCTGTCACGTGATCTAACTAACAGTTTATGGTTTCCCTAAGAGAATAGTGTGAAAGCGAACGGAACAGATGAAGTTAATGTTTGAACCCCGTTTTACCAAATTTCACAGATCCTTCCAGATAAGTTTGTAAACCAATGATTTCCAACGTAGGGCTCATGCCCGACCGCTGGGGGATAATAATATTTTGGTGGGGCATGATAATATTTTGGTGTGGCATTTTTAGGATGTGCACCCTTCGGCTTACTATACTAACAGAATAACAAGGACACATGGCACAGTAGATAAAGGCGTTAGTTAGATCCATTGACAGAACCCAAAGAGTGTGAGTTCAATACTCGGTTAAGGCAGTGGAGAACTTGGAGAGGGGAATTAACAGGAGATAACTGATAGCTAGCATCCATTAAACATGGCACGTGGAACTAGAACAGTTTACCCCAGTGAGCGCAATAAAGGTTTCAGTTCGACATTCCAGACACCTGAAGCAGGCCGGTGTGTACAATGGCTGAAACGTTATTATAAATATAGCGACAAAGTTGAAAACCACTAATCATTTCTATATCTACTACAGTTCAAAAGTTTGAGACCATCAGTTGTAATTTTTTTTTTTTTAAATGGACGTAAAAGTAGTTGTTTTACACTTTAAATAAGAGAAAATTATTATACATGGCAAAAATAAAATAAAGCATTAATGATTAAATTTTTCTCTCGTCACAATATCCTCCTTTAGCCATGATGACTGCAGCAGATTTTTTTTTTATCATTCGTTGCAAAGCTTCTCAAAGTATACGTTTGATAATTAATTTCATTTTTTTTTTCAATAATTCTAAGAGCTCTCTTTCATTTTTCGCTCTTCTGTCAAGTTTATCCCATTCTAATTCGGGGGCATCTTCAAACTTTTGAACTGTAGTTTAGCTACAAGCCAATTTAATAAGATTGCCTAAGTTTAATACACGGCTAATAATTTGGGTCATCTTGTTAAAATCGAACTAATTACAGCAAATAAACGTTCTCATTGAACAAAACACTGATACTTGTTACACGGTGACGAGCTAAATTAATCAGAGTAGATAAGTTTGGCACAAGACACCTTTTGGATGCACCTTCTGAAAATCGAGATTATAATAGAAAAAATCGGTCTCCTTGTACAGCACAGTGCGGGCCTATTTAATAAGATTAGCTACGTTTGACACAAGGTTATCAATTTGAGGAATCCTGTGAAAATCAAAGTAATTACAGCAAAAAACACTCCTTCAGCAAACTACTAATCACTACTACACAATGACGAGTCTGCTTAATAAGATTAGATAAGTTTGGTACAAGGCTTGAGGTATAGGGTTCACAATTAGAATCGAACTAATTAACAAAAAGGATTTCCTTGAAAAAAAAAAACACTATTCGTTACTGAAAATTAAAGGTGCTCGTTCAAAGTTCTAAGGCTCACCCAGAAGGGGGATTGGAGAAATAAAACAGGTTTTCCCTATTTTTCCCTATTTTTCAATATATAATCAGAATGAGATAGATAGATAGATAGATAGATAGATAGATAGATAGATAGATAGATAGATAGATAGGAAAAGAATGAGATAATTATGAATAGACTGAGATAGACAGATAGATAGAATCAGAATGAAATACATAGATATGTATGAAGAGAATGAGATACATAGATACTTATAATCAGAATTAGATAGATAAAATCAGAATGAGATAGATAGATAGATAGATAGATAGATTGGAAAAGAATGAGATAAATATGAATAGACTGAGATAGATAGATAGATAGATAGATAGATAGATAGATAGATAGATAGATAGATTGGAAAAGAATGAGATAAATATGAATAGACTGAGATAGATAGATAGATAGATAGATAGATAGATAGATAGATAGATAGATAGATAGATAGATAGAAAGAAAGAAAGAATCAGAATGAGATACAAAGATATGTATGAACAGAATGAGATACATAGATACTTATAATCAGAATTAGATAGATAAAATCAGAATGAGATAGATAGATAGATAGATAGATAGATAGATAGATAGATAGGAACAGAATGAGGTAGATATGACG
The DNA here is from genome assembly GCA_963932145.1 of Acanthosepion lycidas. NCBI lineage: Eukaryota > Metazoa > Mollusca > Cephalopoda > Sepiida > Sepiidae > Acanthosepion > Acanthosepion lycidas. Next base: position 61,216,308 of record OZ010599.1, on the reverse strand, counting down.
GTCGTTGATAAAGCCTATGTCTTACCGAGAAGGAGTTGGAGAAATAAGACTTTTTTTCAGGATTTTTCGGTATAGTCCACCTTGACACCAATGCATTTGGTCTAACGATGTTTAAGCATTGTAATCGCATCAGCAAAGAAGGTGGCGTCCTTGTCTTCCAAAAACCCCTATATAGCAAATATGATTTCATCATAGTTTTCAAAATGGCGATAATGCGGGTGGGATTTGAGTTTAAGAAACAGGTAGAAATCAGATTGAACCAAGTGTGGTGAGTAAGAGGGAGGCAGTAGCAATTGAATTTAAAGGTGTCTGTTTCAGCGACTTGAAAATGAGTGTGAACCGGCGCGTTATCCCGGAACAAGAGCACACTGGGCCTCAGCTTCCCTCTGCATTTCAACACGATTGCTTCCTTCAGATGTCTATCAAGATTAGGACTTCAGAATCCCGAAAATGGAAACCATCACATTGTTAACAGATCTGCTGCTTGAACTTCTTTTGGTATGGAGAACCAGAGTACACTGGATAAATGGCACAGTGGTTAAAGGCGTCGGTTCGATCCAGTGACAGGACCCTAAAAGTGGGAGTTCAATACCCGATTAAGGCAGTGTAGAATATGGAAAGGGGAATGAACAGGAGGTAACTGATAACTGACGTTCATTAAAACATGGCACGTGGAACTCGAACAGACTAAACCAGTGAGCGAAATAAAGGGTTCAGTTCGACATTCCAACTACCTGAAGAAGGCCGGAGAGTACAACGGCCGAAACGTTGTGATAAATATGGCAACAAAAATGAAGACAATAGTCCGAATAATGTAAATAGGGTACATAATACCTCATCTGAGAAATATAGGCAGACACTGAAGGATCGGATAAATATGGAGACAAAGATGAGGACAATAGTCCGAATAATGTAAATAGTGTACATAATATCTCATCTCAGAAATATAGACAGATACTGAAGAAGGCCGGGGCGTACAACGGCCGAAACATTGTAATAAAATATGGAGACAAAGATGAGGACAATAGCCTGAATAATGTAAATAGGGTACATAATACCTCATCTCAGAAATATAGACAGACAGCCAGAGTGTTTCGACAGTTTGCTTTGAACCTTTGATTACCTACTTCACGTCCTTAGCGAGTATTGTATTTCATTGATGTTATAAAGATTACCATTTCATTTCCAACCTCCATTTTGGTTATTCTTCATTCAGTAACCCTTTCATAGATTACAACACTATCAATCTCGGTCGGCAATGTGAGTCTACTGTACTCTTGATTACTCTTCTGATTTTTTTTTTTTTACTTTTATAAAAAGTGGTCGTGTTCTGCTACAACAAAGATGTCCAGCTTCTGGTTTTCTTTCTGGGTGAGGCTTAGCACATTTTGAACGAACCTCGTATCTTATTTTATTCATCATCTATCTATCTATCTAATAACTGGGATGTTCGTATCTATCTATCTATCTATCTATCTATCTATCTATCTATCTATCTATCTATCTATCTAATAACTGGGATGTTCGTATCTATCTATCTATCTATATATCTATCTATCTATCTAATAACTGGGATGTTCGTATCTATCTATCTATCTATCTATCTATCTATTTATCTATCTATCTAATAACTGGGATGTTCGCATCTATCTATCTATCTATCTATCTATCTATCTAATAACTGGGATGTTCGTACCTATCTATCTACCTATCTATCTAATAACTGGGATATTCTTACCTATCTATCTATCTATGTATCTATCTAATAACTGGGATGTTCGTATCTATCTATCTATCTATCTATCTATCTATCTATCTATCTATCTATCTATTTATCTATCTATCTATCTATCTATCTATCTAATAACTGGGGTGTTCGTATCTATCTATCTATCTATCTATCTAATAACTGGGATGTTCGTATCTATCTATCTATCTATCTATCTATCTATCATTTTTTAATTGACTTCACCCTAAGCATCTATCAATCTATCTATCTATCTATCATTTTTAATTGACTTCACCCTAAGCATCTATCAATCTATCTATCATTTTTTAATTGACTTCACCCTAAGCATCTATCAATCTATCTATCTATCATTTTTTAATTGACTTCACCCTAAGCATCTATCTATCTATCTATCTATCTATCTGTCTATCTATCATTTTTTAATTGACTTCACCCTAAGCATCTATCAATCTATCTATCTATCTATCTATCATTTTTAATTGACTTCACCCTTAGCATCTATCAATCTATCTATCATTTTTTAATTGACTTCACCCTAAGCATCTATCAATCTATCTATCTATCATTTTTTAATTGACTTCACCCTAAGCATCTATCAATCTATCTATCTATCTATCCATCATTTTTTAATTGACTTCACCCTAAGCATCAATCAATCTATCTATCTATCATTTTTTAATTGACTTCACCCTAAGCATCTATCAATCTATCTATCTATCATTTTTTAATTGACTTCACCCTAAGCATCTATCAATCTATCTATCTATCATTTTTTAATTGACTTCACCCTAAGCATCTATCAATCTATCTATCTATCTATCTATCATTTTTTAATTGACTTCACCCTAAGCATCTATCAATCTATCTATCATTTTTTAATTGACTTCACCCTAAGCATCTATCAATCTATCTATCTATCTATCATTTTTAATTGACTTCACCCTTAGCATCTATCAATCTATCTATCATTTTTTAATTGACTTCACCCTAAGCATCTATCAATCTATCTATCTATCATTTTTTAATTGACTTCACCCTAAGCATCTATCAATCTATCTATCTATCCATCATTTTTTAATTGACTTGACCCTAAGCATCAATCAATCTATCTATCTATCATTTTTTAATTGACTTCACCCTAAGCATCTATCAATCTATCTATCTATCATTTTTAATTGACTTCACCCTAAGCATCTATCAATCTATCTATCTATCTATCTATCATTTTTTAATTGACTTCACCCTAAGCATCTATCAATCTATCTATCATTTTTTAATTGACTTCACCCTAAGCATCTATCTATCTATCTATCTATCATTTTTTAATTGACTTCACCCTAAGCATCTATCAATCTATCTATCTATCTATCCATCATTTTTTAATTGACTTGACCCTAAGCATCAATCAATCTATCTATCTATCATTTTTTAATTGACTTCACCCTAAGCATCTATCAATCTATCTATCTATCATTTTTAATTGACTTCACCCTAAGCATCTATCAATCTATCTATCTATCTATCTATCATTTTTTAATTGACTTCACCCTAAGCATCTATCAATCTATCTATCATTTTTTAATTGACTTCACCCTAAGCAAAAGCAGTGAAGCCACTATTTTAAGTACAATGTCTATTTATTGCCCTCTTCATTACTCTTCTGAATTAATTTTAGAAGAAGTGGTAATGTGTTGCCATAGCAAAAATTGTTCACCTATAGATTTTCTTTGTTGGTGAGGTTTCAGAAAATTTTTAACGACCTTCGTAACAGACTTAGTTAATATGATTCATGTTTGACACAAGACTACAAATTTTCAGTGAGCTGTGAGAATCAAAGTAATTACAGCAAAAGCATGCACCCTCAGTGCAGTTATTTTTTCTGCCAGTATATGATATTACTTCTTTGCTTACACTCCTTACTGTGTTATGTGAGTCCCAAAAATAACACACCATATCTCATCGTGAATAGTACGGACATTATATCCCGCCAATGGCACGTCCTCTCGCGATTTCAAAGAGAATCACTGCACATAACGCATAAAATTGTCAACGTAGAAGATTAGATATTCTTTTGCAATCCAGCAATCATTTCTTTTTTTCTAAAGACACTTTCCGACCACTTAATATTCTTCTTCTCAGTCGCTAAAAGACGTTTTGTAGGTCGTAAGCCTTCCCCCAGATTCCT